>CAUYUJ010003414.1:173305-220805 GCA_963575745.1 Prorocentrum cordatum | reverse complement strand
TCTTGGTGTGAGTCGTTCGTGCTCTTCGTGGTGTGAGTCGTTCGGGCTCTTCGTCCTGGTGTGTCGTTCGGGCTTCTCGTGGTGTGAGTTGTTCGGGCCCCTCGTCCTGGTGCGAGTCGTTCGGACCCCTCCTCTTGGTGTGAGTCGTTCGGGCTCCTCGTGGTGTGAGTCGTTCGGGGCCCTCGTCCTGGTGTGAGTCGTTCGGGCTCCTCGTGGTGTGAGTCGTTCGGGCGCCTCGTCCTGGTGTGAGTCGTTCGGGCCCCTCCTCCTGGTGTGAGTCGTTCGGGCTGTTCGTGGTGTGAGTCGTTCGGGCCCCTCGTCCTGGTGTGAGTCGTTCGGGCTCCTCGTGGGTAGTAGTAGTAGTAGTAGTAGTAGTAGTAGTAGTAGTAGTAGTAGTAGTAGTAGTAGTAGTAGTTAGTAGTAGTAGTAGTAGTAGTAGTAGTAGTAGTAGTAGTAGTAGTGTAGTAGTAGTAGTAGTAGTAGTAGTAGTAGTAGTAGTAGTAGTAGTAGTAGTAGTAGTAGTAGTAGTAGTAGTAGTAGTAGTAGTAGTAGTAGTAGTAGTAGTAGTAGTAGTAGTAGTAGTAGTAGTAGTAGTAGTAGTAGTAGTCGTAGTAGTAGAAGTAGTAGTAGATGTCTTTTGGGAGCCTCTTGGAGGCCTTTTGGGGCGTCTTCGGGGCCTCTTGGCGGCCCCAGGGGCTTCTAGGAGCGTCTTGGGTGCCTTGGGGGAGCCTCTTCGGGCCTCTTGGGAGCCTCTTGGAGGCCGTTTGGGGCGTCTTGGGGGCCTCTTGGCGGCTCCAGGGGCTTCCAGGAGCGTCTTGGGTGCCTCGGGGGAGCCTCTTGGGGCCTCTTGGGGGCCTCTTGGGGGCATCTTGGGGGCCTCTTGGAGGCCTCTTGGGGCCTCTTGGGGCTCTTTGGGAGGGGTCTGGGAGGAATCTTGGGGCCATCTGTCGGGCGATCGATCACAGATGGGGCGAGCATTTTTTTCTCCCCCCCCCCGTCGGGGCCAGAATCCTCGTGAGGGGTGTCGAATTTTAGCCCTCCCAGGAGTCGAAAAAGACCCCTCCAACCACCCGCGAAACGCCCTCTCCAGGCCCAGGGGGAGGGGGTAGGGGGAGGGGTAAACCCCTCCCCGAAGGGGAAGAAGGGGGGTTGAGAACAGAGAGAGCTCGCTAAACCGCTCACGCCCAAAGGGCTGGTGGGATTCCCCCGGGACGCCTGCTGGCGACACCCCTGGGGACCCCGGACGAGGGGGCGGCTTTCTGACCTGGGACGCATCCCCACCCACTACGGGCGGGATCTCTCCCAGGACCCCCGCTGTTGACCATCCCGGCACCGCCGGGTCCCCGGGGCCCCAGGACCCGCCGGGACTCCAGGGGAGGGGGGGCGAGAGTCTGACCGGGCGCCCCCCCCGCACCCCACCTGTCAGGGAAGGAAAACAGGGACGGGGATCGACTTTCATTACGACCTTCCGCTTTCCCTTGTTCCTCAATTGCTTTGGGACTTGCGACGACGACGACGACGACGACGACGACGAAGCGGCGACGGCGGCGACGACAGCGACGACGACGACGACGACAGTGTCCTACACATGTCGAAGGGTCGGCGGACTTGTCTTTCCCCTGTGGCGACTGCAGCGCGAGCGCGTTCGCGGGATCATCAGCTGCAACTCTGCAGCGAGTAATAAGATGGGTCCTCCTCCCATCCTCATCCCTCCTCCCCCTCCCTCTCTTCCATTGTGCGATTTCGTCATTGGTCCCATTTACTCCTTCCATTCCGATGTCCAGTCTTTCTCCTCCATTCCCACTTGTCCCTCCTCCTTTAAGAGATCGTCTTGGCACTCCACTCCACTCCACTCCACTCCACTCCACTCCACTCCACTCCACTCCACTCCACTCCACTCCACTCCACTCCACTCCACTCCACTCCACTCCACTCCTCCTCCTCCTCCTTCTCGTCTAGCTTATTCTCTTTCTTCCTTCCATCCTCTCATTCTCCTTCCTGCCCAGCTTCGTGCAAAATCGCTACTCGCTCTAAAACAACCAAACTGGGGGACTGCAGCGCCCCGTCTGGCCACACCGCCCTGAAAAGCTGCTCGCACGTCGCACGCAGGCGATGCCGAGACCGCTGGACGAGCCCTGGTTTTCGTGTCGCATCGAGTCCTCCTCATCCTTCTTTTTCTCGTCCTCCGTGCCCAACCGATAACGAGAACGGCGGCATCCTTCCCCTCCTTCCTACGACGGCAGCTGGTTGCTGCTCCTTGGCGCCAGCGGGTCGTTCTGGCAGAAAGGCCCGTCGAATTTGCCGTCCTCCCAACTCTCCACACCGTTGCCAGCATCAGGAGGAGGAGGAGGAGGAGGAGGAGGAGGAGGAGGAGGAGAAGGGGAGGGGAGCGGGACAGGGCTGGGGAGAAAGGGGAGAAGGAGTAGGGGCAGAATGAAGAAGTGGATACCGTCGCCGTCGCGCGTCTCCCGCCGCTGGAGGTCGGCCGCGGCGACTCGCGTAAACCGGCCTTGAGCGCCTACAAGGCGGCGCCCGCGGTCGCCATGTGCGCGATCGCCGTCGTCGTCGCAGTCGTCGTCGTCGTCGCCGTCGCCGTCGTCGTCGTGTCTGGCGCAGGCTGCCTTGCTTTTGTGTTCCGTATTTTCGGGCTGACGGTCGCGGTCGGTACAGTTGTGGCTGAGTAGAGTTGGCCAAACCGAGTTGTTATTTTTGTGCGGTTAATTGATTATTTCCCAGGCCGCGTCGCGGCGAGGCGGGCCGCGTAAGCTGCACGACCATAGCCATGGCTATCGCCGTTGATGTCGGCGCCGTCGGCGGCGGCGGCGTTGGCGTCGGCGTCGTGGTCGGCGTCGAAGGGGATGCACAAGAGGACGGAGGGGGAGGGGGATGGTTTCTTCGATCCCCTGATCTCTCGATCAAGCATTGGCCCTGGTGTCGCCACCCTCCGCGGCGGCCAGGCCCTCAAGGAGAAGGCCACGTACGCGAAGAGCCTCCGCCTCGCGGCGCTCGCCGCGCAGGTTCACGAGGTCGCGCGCCGCCGCCGCTCGTCGTGGTTGTTGCCGTCGTCGTTGTTGTTGTTGTCGTCGTCGTCGTCGTCGTCGTCGTCGTCGTCGTCGGCGTCGGCGTCGGCGTCGGCGTCGGCGTCGGCGTCAACGTCGGCGTGTTCGTCGTCGTCGTCGTCGTCGTCGTCGTCGTCGTCGTCGTCGTCGTCGTCGTCGTCGGCGTCGTCGTCGTCGTCGTCGTCGTCAGCGTCGTCGTCGGCGTCGGCGTCGGCGTCGGCGTCGGCGTCGGCATCGGCGTCGCCGTGGCCGTTGTGGTGGTCGTGGTTCCCGACGTCCCCGTCGCTCTCGCGGGGGGCCGGCTGGGGCTCTCAGGCTCGGGGGAGGGGTCTCGGGCTCGTGGGGCCAGCTGAGCGTCCGTCTGAGAGGGAGGAATAGGGGCCACGTGAGGTTGGGGATAGGCTTAAGGCGGCCGTGTCCCTCTACATGAGGAATCTTCAAAAATAGTCTAAACATGATCTGGGGACGACTTGTTTTATGTTTTGACATTTTCGGGTATTGTTTGGTTATTTCTGGTCTTTCTACCAATTCCGCCTGCAGGAGGACATGCCCGACCGAAGGATATTAGGCTCAGGGACGTAGGGGGGATGTATCGACCACAATCGCCCACTGATCGCCGATAGGCGCACCATCGCCCACCCGGCCCAGGAGCCTGCAGATTCGCTGTGTCGGAGGACGACCATTTTGCAGCCCTACCCTGTTCCCTCTCCACCTCCTCCTCCTCCTCCTCCCAGGAAGCAGGCACACCCTCAAAGCAAGAGGTGGGGAGGGAGAAGGGAGGAGGTGGACCTGTATAGATGCTCGGTTCCTATTGTTTGGAGCCTAACGAACGATGTTTACCCCCCTGGCCTGGGCTCCCCCTGACAGCTTCCCTGTCAGAGGGGCAGGGGCGGGATGAGCAGGCAGGCGCGCCCTGGGAGAGGAGAGCCCCGGGCTGCAGCGCGTCGTGGAGCCGGAGCGGCTCCGTGGCGATCTGGGAGGGCCGCGGCGCTCGATGGGTCCTCCCGTCGGTATCGCTTCACCAACCCCCATCCCCATCCCCATCCCCATCCCCATCCAGACCCTCAGCATCCTAACACCCCAGTTGGGGACACACACCTCGGAACCCGAAGGGCACGGCCTATACCCCCACCCAGGCCACGTTCATGGGGATAGGGGTCTGTTAAACGATGCCCATCCCGCTCGGCATGCCTTCAGATGTTCTGGGCTATGACTGCCTCCCGAAGTTATGTCATTGCCGTCGACGTGTCAGAGGAAGGATGATGATCTGTCTTGGAGGATCAGTTTAACAACATGTGGGCAATCTTGGGGCCTCTTGGGATTGGCCTGGGTTGGCGCGCCGTCGGAAGTACTTGGCCCCTCTTGGGTCCCCTCTGGGCTTCACTGGGATTTATCTTGGGCGATCTGATAGCCGTGCTTCGGTGTCAGAAGCCGATTGGGGACGAAAAGGCGAGCGCCCCGCACCCTTTGAACAACGCAGCATGCATTTTGACGCAGCTGGGTATTATCGGAAGCCATATTATGTCGCCTTGGGCGTATCTGGGGGCCTCTTAGGGCTGTCTTGGGTCCATATTGGACTTGTCAACCATTGATCCCCGCCCTCGGGTCGCTCATGTGGCCCTTTTACGGCCCTTTTGAGAATTCCTGGGGCGGTCCTGAGGCGCTCTTGGGGGTCACTGGGCCTCCTTAGAGCCCGTCTGGGCTCGACTCGGAGCTATCTTTAAGTCGGGCATTTCCCTCTACAGGAGGAGTCAAAAATGATACTCTTGGGGCGATGCTTGGACTATTGTTTTTTGCTTTCTGAAAACGGTTTGACTAGGTTTTATTTGTCGTCCAAAAATTCGCCTGTAGGATGACATGCCCGACCTAAGGCTATCCTGGGATATCTTGGATCAACCTTTGACGATCTTGGGGGATCTTGGCCTCAGAAGCCCGTCGGGGGAGAGGCGAGACAGCCAAACACATCACCACCACTGTGTGATTGGCTTGGATAGTTTTGGTGTATCCCTTGGGAGGGCTTTTCGTCCACTTTGGGTAGTCGATGAGGTCTGCGAGGATCGTTTGGGGTTGGGCAATGCTGCGCCATCCTGGGGCCATCTTGCGGCCAGCGCGAGGCCTGTCACGCTGTGATCCGCGTTCGCGACCGGGTTTCGTCCGCACCTCGGAGGTCGGGAGCCGTGAGACGGGGGTCAATGCAGACGGGCGTCAGCCAGAGCTCCGGATCATGCAGGACCCTGTATAGCCCGCTGACCCGGGCCATCGCGCAGGATCTTGATCCTGCAGGATCTTGCAAAGCCCGACTGACCTGGGCTTGGATTGACCAGGCTCAGTACAGTCGGGCCCAGGTATAAGACCGAGGTCGACCCGGGGAGGGTGCTTCGTGTCTGTTGGATGCTTTTTGTGCAACCTGGAGAGGGTACCCTCGAATGTCCTTCAGATCGAAGTCGGTTCTGGAAGGGTACCTACTATTCTCCGTGCTTGGTGGATGCTCGTGTGAAGCCTGGGGGGGGACAACCTCGGATGTTCTCTGTGTGTGTGCGTGCTTTGGCCGGCGGAGGGTCTCATGGTCTTGATCCAGGCCTCACGGCTGGGGTCCGAGCAGGTGGCGTCGGAGTAACCGCGCCGCATCGCCGCTGCGGCGCGATCCACCGACCCCGTCTACTCCGACCCCAACGAGGAGGCGGAGGAGGAGGCGGAGGTAGAGGATGAGGAGGAGGAGGAGGAGGAGGAGGAGGAGGAGGAGGAAGAGGAGCAGCAGGAGCAGCAGCAGGAGGAGGAGGAGGAGGAGGAGGAGGAGGAGGAGGAGGAGGAGGAGGGCTCTGCTTGAGGGACGTCCTTTTGGCCTAGGCTCGACTGTAGATCTCCAATGGGGGGCCTCCGCCCGCTCCGCGGCGCGGCTGCGGCCCCCCCGCTGGGGCCCGCGGGGAGCCCCCCCCAGCGGCGGCCCGCCCCCACGTGCTCGCGGGCCGGCAGGTCTCAGAGGCTTGCTCGCCGGGTGCCTGCAGTCGGGCCGGGGTCTATAAGATCTCACCGGACGCGTTCCCTTTGCTCGCAGGGTGCCCACCTGCAGACGTCCGAACAGCACGTGTCTGCTACGAGGTAACTCATCGTGGATCCCCCGCGGCGGATCCATGTGCACGAACGAGATGGGCAGGGAAAGGATGGGCACAAAGCTCAGCAGCAGTTCCTGTTCATTTTGAACCGGACTCGCTGTCCTCGCCGCCGCGGCCTGTGTCCATTTGAAACAGAAGGCCGCCTGTCCAACAGCGGCCGCTGTTGGTTTTGGACAACACTTGCTGTTGGGCATTGTATTCATTTTTTCCGTACCCATCTCGGGCGTCCAAAAGGAATCCAGGCCATCTGCGAGCAGCTATTTGTCGAGTAGTGAAGCGCGCTTGTCAGATCGAGGTCGATTTCGGGATGGTACCTTCATGCAGTCACGCGCAGGGGGGGGCGGTAGGGGAGGGGGGAAGGCTTCTTAGAAGCACCCCTGCTTCCCAGAAGCCGCGGCGCCTTGTAAGAAGCAGCCTCCTGCTAAGAAGCCTTCCCCTTTCCCCTGCGTCCTTGTCGTGCGCGCCGCCGACTTCATGCTCGTCGTGTCTGTTGGATGTTCTTCTGCACCCTGGGGAGGGTACCCTTACGTCGGGCATGCCCCTCTACAGGAGGAATGTCCAAGCATAGAAGAATGTTTCCCGTATTTTTCCTGGGGGGGGGGCTAGTTTTGGGCTATTCATTTTTTTCGACCAAGATCCGCATGTAGGGGGACATGCCCGACCTAAGGGTACCCTTGGATGTTCCCATGCCTGCCTGCCTGCCTGACGGCCCCAGCACACGCTCGGTCCGATGGGCAAACGCCGGCGGCAAGCGAGGCGGGAAAGGGAGAAGGAGAAGGCCTTCTCGGAGGGTGGCGGGACTTCTGAGAAGACCTCGCGCCGTCTGAGAGGTTTTCTGCGTTTTCAGGGAAGGTTTAGAACACTTCTCGAAAGGCCGCCGGGGGACATCCGAGCCTTTCTGAGAAGGCCCGCCCCTTCTCACTTCCCCCCTCGCTCGCCGCCGAAAACGAGCTATACACAGCTCCGACGAAGGCATCTACACACCACCACCGTACCAGGCCAGGGCCATCCTGGGCCCCAGGATGGTGTATAGACCCTCCTGGCCTGGGCCAGGTGGGCGTATACACCATCCTAGGGCCCAGCACGGCCCTGGCCTGGCACGGTGGTGGTGCATAGCTCCTTTCTGCATGTACAGCCAAGGCGCTGAACAAAAGGAGGACGTTTCTGGACTCAGCACGGGGAGGATGAGGAGGAGGCGGACGTGAGGAGGAGGAGGAGGAGGAGGAAAAGGAAAGGAAAAGGAGGAGGAAAATCATGAAATGGAAAAGGAGGAGGAGGAGGCGATGAAAGGAGGACCACTCTGGACTCAGGAGGAGGAGGAGGTGGAGGAGCAGGAACAGGCAAAGGAGGAGGAGGAGGAGGAGGAGGAGGAGGAGGAGGAACAGGACCATGAGGAGGAGGAGGAAGAGGAGGCGCTCGAAAGGAGGACCCCTCTGGACTCGGCAGGGGTCCGGGCCGGGGAGCCCGGCCGTGGCCGAGGCCCGCCGTGGCCGGGAGGGCCCCTCCGTGCCCTGCGGGCGCGCCCTCGCTTTGGCGCGCCGGCTGTGCCCGGCGGTGGCTGGAGCGTCATTTGTTGGGCGTTGCGTAATAGGGGGGTCATAAATGGGGGGGTGGCGAGGGTGGTCCGAAAAGGTACCCAAACGGTGCCTAAACGAGCCCCCTGGGGCTCCGGAGGGGCCCGAAAGGGGCACGAAAGGGGACCGTTTCTGACCCCCCTATTTGTGACCCCCCCATGAAGCCACGCCCAAATTTGCCAGGCATACGGTAGGTTCGTGTCGTGTCGACCAGCGGCGACCCCGCCGCCGGAGTTCAGCGTTGAACGCCGGCGGCGACTCAGAATCGATGGATGTTCAACGATGTGGCGTTTCGGAAGCGGCCGATCGTTCAAGGGTGAACGATTCCCGCGGTGTCAAATTACCATCGCCTGGGTCGACACGACGCAAACCTGCGGTATCAAAGTGAGTGCAACATAAGTCAACACAAGTGCTCATATCTTGTCTAGGACTGAGTATGCCCAACTATTCGGGCACCCCGGGGTCCAGTTCGCCACCAGCGTTTCGGCATGTGGTTGGCCATCCTCTTCGGGACCTGCCACAACCAACCGCACGGGGCAGGCCGACGCTGACACGAACGACTTTTTGGCCTTCAAAGAAGGGAGGAAACAACTTGGAGGCGGGTGCTTTTCGTGGGGGGGGGGGCGCGCAGCAAAGAAGCCATGTGCTTTTCGTCCGGGTAGCCTGGGTGTCTTCGCTCCTCGCGCTGCGCGGCGACTTCCCGCAGACGTTGAGAGGAGCTGCCGCGCTCAGGGTGCTCCAGGCTTCCCCGTCAGGTGCACCTCGCGCACGTGTTCTCAGGGTTGGGTTTCTTGCGAGGGTTTATTGCGATCGCGCCTGCACTGTATGTTTGGATTCACAGGATCCACTTTTACTTTGAGCGCCTTCTTGCTTCAAGAGTCGAGCGGCTTTCCCTCTTCCTTCCTCTGCAGGGGGTGTTCCCTCCTCTGCAGGGGGTGGGCGGCAGTCCAATCTGCTTCCAGCGCCTTCCTGCTCCATGTTTCTGCCTACTTCTTCCGACCGATGGGTATATGTACATCCCGTGGGGTGCTGCTGCAGGGCTCGTTTCGATTCCTCCAATTCGATTCGTCTTCGATGGTTGCCGATTCCGATTCGATCCGACTCGGGATTCCGATTCGGATGCTGATCTCTCAGTGGAGGCCTACTGGCCTGCCGATTTCTGCCGATTCGACTTCTCCCGACTTGGCTGCCGATTTGCGCCGATCCGATTAATTTCGATCGCCGATCTGACTTATCGATTCGACTCTGGGCTCACCTGCTGCTGGTTGGCTGTTCCGCCGCCGCCCAGCGGGCCTTTCGCGCAGCGCCATCGATCGCGCAGTGGCCGTGCCTATCCCGACGCCGTCGCGGACTGGTGCCACTCGATATTTCTGTTGCCGCATCCGGGCCTCGAGGTAATCTTTCTTTCCACGCATTTTTCCATCAAGGGCCCACGCATGCAATGATCGACGCGCGCCGCCGCCACATGAGGCGTTACTAGCGTCATGCATTTGAGGTAGTTGCCGACTGCTCTATTATGCTCGGATGCTCCCTGCCCGCGCCCAAAAGCCATATCCACGAGTTTGAAGCCGATGCTCGCGTCTCCTTCTTGCACCCCCCTCCTGTCCTCCCCTCTCCTTCCACGTCTCCCCTCTTCTCCTCCTCCCCTCTCCCCCCCTCGCCCCTTCCTTGCTTCTCGTGTCCTATCCTCCTCCTCCCCCCGTCGGCAGGAGCTGGTCCCGGGGAGGGGGCGAGAGCTCCAGGGGGGCGGCGGCCTGGGAAACATCGAGTCGTTGAGCGTCTTCGGGGGGATGGGCGAGAGAGGGGGAGGGGGCAGGGACGGAGGGCGGGGATGGGGGGCGGAGGGAGGGGAGGAGGGGGAGGAGGGGGAGGACGAGGAGGGGGAGGAGGGGGAGGAGGAGGAGGAGGAGGAGGAGGAGAAGGAGGAGGAGGAGGAGGAGGAGGAGGGGGAGGAGGAGGAGGACCACGATGAGGAGGGGGGTGCTTCCGTTCCCGAGCTCTTGCGAGGAAGACAGCGGGAAGCTGGAACAGCGAACACTGGAGAGGAGACAGAGTGCGAGAGAGAGAGAGAGAGAGAGACAGACATTAATGAACAATTCCGTATTCCGAATGCGAGTTTCTTTTTGGCGACGTTTGGTTGCTACAGGCGTCAACTTGCCTCACTCGTTTGTTTTTTCCAGAGATCAGGCAGCCCCTGATTATATCCATACAGACATTCATGAACACAACGGCCACATAAACAGAAAGACGACATGTGATCTGCATGGTTCTGAGAAGATTGGCAGGCGGTGATCTAGTGATCGCGTGATTCACGCTGTCGCATTGGCCCTCTTGGCGCATTTACCCCGTCCGCGCCGGTGTTCGAGCAGCATGGGCAGCATGGTGTATCGTTTGCGCGCCGAAGCACACGCTTTTGTCGCCCTGTGCACTTGTACTCAAGCTGCGGTTTACGGCGCTGGTTTGCGACCCCTGCGGGGCGTTGAAAGTAGCTACCGGGGGCCGCAGAGTGATCGCACGAAGAAGTGAAGGGTGCGTCCGTCCAGCCTTTAGCGACGCGTCATTAGTGCCCGCTGGTCCAAGGGGGCACGCGCGATGATGACACCGCCAAGCACAGTTTTAGGCTCATGCGGGGAGCGGCTCGTGTTGTGTTTCCATCGTGTCGTTCGCTCTCTGGAGTGGCAGAACTTTTGAGGGACATGTAATAAGAGGCCCGCGGCAACGACATACGGCCAGAAAGCGCGCGATCGCTCGACCCGAAGACCTGACAGTCCCGCCTGCTCTCTCCGTGCCGCGCTGGGGCCCCCTGGGGCCCCTGGGCCCCTCGCGCCCCAGGCGCCCGTCCTGCTCCTGCGCCGCCGCCCTCCAGTGGTCCATTTGGCCTTGACCATGGTCGTGGCAGCTGGTTCCACAGATCGTTGGATCAGGCCGCGCGACGTTGACAGTGCGATGTGAGTCATCCATGGGGACAGATCGTCTCCTCTGGGTATCGAGCAAATAAGGTTAGCGGCCTCAGTGCGTCTACCCAATTTGCGCGACTGGCGCCGTCGGCGCGCGTGCCATCCCGCGCGTGCGGGGCTGGCGCCCAGCCCCCAACCATGTGCTAGTTATGGTTATATTGTCTTCTCGTTCCCAAGGGGTAGAGACTATACAGAGTGATAGAGGGGAATCGAAAGAAACAGAGATACTTTGTAAGAAATATTATGATATTGAGATGGGGTATCAAACTAAACGCAGTTCATTGGAAGACTGTTTTTCTGGATCCCTAGAACACAATCTACTTCAAGCGCCTTCCTACTTCTAGTCTCGATATGCACAGGTCGTTGTTAATAATTGGGCGGGCCCGAACCCGGCCTATTTCGCCTTCCTACTGCATTTTTCTACCTGCTTCTTCCGACCGGCATCGCGATGACGGTGTAGTACTCTTTAACATATATATATGTGTATATATATAACAACCGATCTTCTCCGCGCAATGCTTGCCTTTGGGGGCACTCACTTGGCTCTGAAGAAACTGGTCAGGAGGGGAAAAACACACAGATACAATGAATCGTCGATCCCCAGGAAAATATACGAAAATACGGGAAGGGGGGGGGGGAATACAACACCCAGAAAACATCTGGAAATATGGGGAATCCTGTTGTTCGTGTGTATTTTTTTGTGTGTCCTCGGCAACTCGCCGGCTGGTCTGCCGCCCTCGCCGGCTTGTTCCCGCCCCGTCGCTGCCCCTTCGCCGCCTCGGCGCCGCCCCGTCGCCGCTCGTCGCCGCCTCGTCGCCACTGCGTCGCCACTGCGTCGCCGCCGCCTCGTCGCCGCACCACAGATAGGTTGCTCCACAGAGCTTGCACGATGGCACCTCCCCCTCCCCCCCCCCAGTTTTGTCTTCTTTCTGTATTGCTGTTGGCGAATGTTTGTGCCTTATCGTCCGCAGGGAATGCCACGACGTGCGCGCGCGCGCGTCGTCGCGCTCGCATGCTGAAATCCTTCAAACACGTGAGGTGTCGTGAGTATTTTAAACTCGATTGTCCCGACATTATATAAACACTTATGGTTTTGCAACATCGCCCTTCAACGAAACAAGCTTGCGCTCGCGGTGTTGCGAACTTTTATGAATGCCGCGCGTGTCTAAACAAATCGTTGCATTCTGCCAAACGGGCCTCTCGCGCCGCATGTCGGAATCGTTCGAAAGCCCTGGCGCGCGGGCGAGTGGGGGGGCACGATCCGTGTCAAATAAAACCATGCGGGCCACTCGCGCGCGTCGGTCGCGCGCGCAGGCGAACTCCTTCCAGATACTTCACCGAGGTGAGGACGCCGTCATCGTATTCGGCGTGGGCAGCATCGGCGACGTCACTGGCCGTGCCATCGTCGTTTTCATCGTTGTTGCCGCGTTTGCCAGTGTCGACGTTACCATGATACCGCGCCCGCCCAAATCGCCGACTTATACTGCTGTGCCCGCTGGGAAGTGCCCAACGGTCAGCACTACCGCGGCCGGGTCGGTCGCGCCAATCTAGTTGGCCGCTTGGCGCGCCAGCATGCGCGCTAGCGCGGCCGCGGCGATGCGCCAGCCAACGCCGAGCAGTCATCGCAGTCGCCGCCGCACGGGTTTTGCAAACCAAGGGGCGGGTGGGTGGGTAGGATGATTGCGCGAGCGTTTGAGCGGACGGTACAAGTTCGGCAGGGTGAATTCTCTTTTAGACTCCACCCCCCGGGATTATCCGCTCTGTTTTCCGTATAACAGTGTACATATGGTTTTGCCCCATCGTCCATCCCAGCCTGCACCACATAGTTTGCACCACTTAGCGTGCACCACATAGATCGCAGCACGTAGGCTGCACAACATATAGTGCACCACGTAGACTGGTCAACCTAGAGGTTGCACCACGTAGATTGCACCATATAGACCACAACGATTGCACCACGTTGGTTGCATCACATCGCCCACACCACATAGATCGCACCACGTAGCCCCCCTGTAATTAGATCCACGTAGCTCACACGGCGAATGTTGCACCACGTAGATTAGACCGCATCGGTTGCACCACGTATCTTTGCTAGAACACAATGTTTTTTGTCCACGCTCTCTGCGATATGTATGGCGGCGTTTTCAAACTTCCGTGTCCTGCCATCCCGTTTGCCGTCAATGCCACCGTCCGTTGGCATTCTTCTCAAGCTCTTTTTCCGACGGCCGGCACATGTACTCTCGACTGAGAGGATTAGTCACTTCGCTCGGTGCCATAGTTGGGACAAACTTCAGTGGTTTCATTGGAGCTGCGGGGGGCATCAGCAGTCTCGCGCAGCAGGTGACTGACTGCGCTGTACTGGAGCTGGGTGCACAGTGGGCCCCCACTGCTCTTCTGCTGGTCGCGACGTTCGGTTTCTTGGTGGGCGTGCTGTGTACGTGCTGCTATGTCCAGCAGTGCCCTGCGAGTCGGGCGCCGCCTCAACCTACAGTGGGGAGGGGGCGGGACTTGGCAGGCCCGCATCGTCGTCGGTCCGGCCACACGGAAGGATCTCAGCGACGTCATGGAGATCGAGGCGAGCGCCCAGCAGGAGGCCGACGGCAAGATTTGGTACCTTTTGAGCCCGGACCTCGACGTTTACCCAGTGCTGGTGGACGCCCCGGACCTGCGCGGCTACGAGCTTCTGGACAACGACGGGAGCGTGCTGTTGAGGTCTGGGCTCCGCCGGGGCGCGAGACCGGTGTACGGCTCCGAGTGGGTGCCTACCGCGCTGGAGCTGGTGGACGCGATGGAGGCGGTGGCCCCGCGGGTCAGGCCCGAGCACAGGATGTCCAAGAAGGGTCCGCTTCCTCCGACGGGGGCAGCAGTGCAGACACCTACGGACTTGGTGAATATAGTGACTGGGAGTGAAAGGCTCCCGGAGGTCAAGCCGCTGCGCTGGTACGTCACGGCGGGGCCCAACAAGTCGGAGATCGACGGCCTCTTCCCCCACTCCGTGGTGGACGAGTTCGCGCGCTCGGATGACATGGCCATCGCGGTTGTCGGCACCGGCGTGTACACCCTCAGAGCCCTCGACCCGAAGGAGGGCGTCGTGCAGGTCATCCGAGACGACCGCCTGCTAGCCATGGCGAAGGACAGCAGCGGGATCCGCAAGAAGCTGTTCAGGGACGCCGTGCTGGAGGTCACGGAGAGCCCGTGGCCAGGGTGGCCGCTCTTGGGGCCGCGCACCACGGCGTGGTGCGTCCGCTTCATTGCAGAGCAGGACAGCCACCCCCGGGCCCGCCACACCAAGTGGCTGCACGAGACGGGGCTCACCCAGTCGGACCCGGGGGTGGCTGATCATGAAGTCGCCATGCGGGCCTTCGAGTTCGGTCTCGTGTATGACCAGGTGAACGTGGGGGAGCTCGTGAGTTTCGAGCTGCTGGCCCGGCGGGCGCAGATGGCGGAGTGGCGATGCCGCGACCGCCTGGCGCCCCGCCGGGCCGACGAGACCGCGGAGGACGAGCACCTCTACATGGGCACGGGGGAGACGAGGGGTCTCATCATGATGGCCCCGTTCTTGGTGGAGCACATCTCGACGGAGCTGCACCGGGAGAGCCAGGTGATGAAGGAGAAGAGGAAGTTGAGGGAGGAGCGCCAGCTCGCCAAGGGCACTGGCGCCGACGGCGACACGAAGGAGAGCCTTCGCAAGAAGGTCGAGAGTCAAGCTGCGGAGCTTCGCCGGCTTCAGCAGCAAGGGGGTAAAGGAGACCCCGCAGGCGGCCGCGATACCGGCGGCCGCGGCGCAAAGTGACGACGCCATGCCCGCGCCCCGGGAGCTGCTGCCCGTGCCGCTCCCGCAGGCGCCCTTCGACAGCAGCGGGCCTTCAAGCTCATGCTGTCGTGCCGTGCGTTCTCGTCTTCGCCGCCACCGGCACGTCGACGGGTGGAGCATGGAGGTGCATCAGGCGCTCAACTGTCTCCACGGACGAGGGGACGCCGATCCTGGGTGCCCGCCCACTCTAGGGCAAAGTTTTTGTTCTGACCACGTGCGAGCTGCTGTTCAAAGCATCGGGGCTCCTACGATCACAGGCGCGGCAGCCTTCAAGGAGCTGTGCGCCAGCAAGCCCGGCTACACATCGACGCCGGTGAAGCCCGCCGCCTTCCAGCGCGACCTCGTCGCGCTGCCCTCGCCCGGCGCCAAGTGCGATGGCGCCTGCATCCTGCAGGGCGAGGCGCTCGACCTTTGGGAGGATTGGCAGCAGCGGTTGTTGCGGAAGAGCCCAGATGTCTCCGCCGTGAAGCCGCATTGCGACGCGAAGCTGATGCAGAGCAAGTCCAGCTACGCCCACTTCGTGGCTGACTTGTACGACGCCGGGCTGGTGAAGTTCGGCTCGTTACGTGAATCTACCCTTGGAATTTTCTTCGTTCCAAATCTGATGGGAAGTTGCGGCTTATATTTGACACGCGTCGGGTCAACCAGCTCTTTGAGCCTCCTGCGCACACGGCGCTGCCTACGGCTGGCTGCTAGAAGGGGTTGCTCTTGGAGCCTAGTGACGAGCTGTGCCTCTCGCAAGTTGATGTGGAGGCTTGCTTCTACCGCATGCGTGCACCTCCCGGGATGGAGGAGGTTTTCGTCTTGCCCCCGCTGGACTGCGGTGCGCTTCGCCGAGTTCGGCCAGACATCGCCATCGGCGGGGACGTGACATGTTCTCCCTTGCTCATCGTTCTGCCTATGGGTTGGAACTGGTCACTGTTTTTTTGCCAAGAGATGGTCACACAGTGCGTGCAGCGTGCTGGTTACCCGCCGTCCCGTATTATTGAAGACAAGCGGGCGACTCCATCCCTGGTCGGCCAGACCGCTGCAGCGGTGTATGTCGACGGAGTCGCAGTGATTGGCACGCAGAGCGCGCAGACCGTGCAGGACTGTCGTAGCATTGCCGAATCCCTCCTCGCAGTGGGCCTGGTCACCAAGGACATGGAGCTGCCACAGGACGAGCAGCCGTTCACCGGGCTCATCTTCGAGAAGGGGTCCGGGCGGATCTCCCTCTCGCGCAGCCGGATCTGGAGGATCCGACGGGCCTTCCAGTTTGCCGCCGAGGCCGACAAGCTCACCGGCGTGCAGATGCGCATGCTCCTGGGGCACTACACCTGGGCAGCCATGCTGAGGAGGCCGCTGCTGTCCGTCTTCGCCGCCTGCTACTCCTTCGCGGAGAAGGCCGGGGACATGGCTTGGCGGCCTTGGGCTACTGTACGTCACGAGCTCAGGCTGGGCGCGGCGCTGGTGGCGATGGCTTTTGTAGATTTGCGTCGGCCAGTCGCCGCCACTGCACTGGCTACCGACTACGCTTGGTCTGGCGGCGCCAAGCAAACGAGGCAGGGGACCAGCCTGGCCCCACCCAGATGTGGCGCGCCAGGGCTCAGGTCCGGTCGTTCCAAACCGCTGGGCGATCAGTTAGTGGGTGTGCTTCGGCGTAAGTTCAGAGGCCCGCGAGGTCCCCCTCGCTTGCCCCGCCGCTGGCGGTGCCTGTGGCCTGCTGCGCCCTTCGAGCTCAGGCGAGAAGAGTGGAGATTCAAGAACGCTCTCTCGACTTTTTATAGGGCCGCCGGGCTTCAGAAGCCTGTCGGCCTCAAAGGATTATTCCCTCACAGACGCTGGACGCTGGTCATAAACGAAGAACGCTGCGGGACGCGCCTTCCTGCTGCGCAGAATCAACTCATCTAAAGATCCATTCCATTTAATATTACATATCATATCCTTATTTCAGATTTTCCTCCTCCTGTGAAGCATCATCACGTACCGCCATCGGGGATGGGAGCGTATGTCAACGAGCCTTCATCATCGACGCCGCCACCACATCGCTACGTCATCGCCTGGGAGGAGGAGCAGAAGTTTTACGAGATCGGTAAGAGTATATTGGGTTCTCAAGAAGACTGGAAGGTTTGTTTCTATGGGCGGTTCAACAGGGCCGCCGACATCGTTATCCTGGAGGGGGAGGCTCTGGTCATGGGGGTCCGCCACTTCGTTCGCAACACTGCCAACCATGGACGTCGCCTGCTGCTGCTATGCGATAACATGGGGCTGGTGCTCGCATCAGGCAAGGGGAGATCTTCGGTGCCGTCGCTCAACCTCGTGCTTCGTCGGCTCGCTGCGATCTCCATCTTTGCCAATATCGATATCACAGTACGGTGGATCCCTTCAGAGTTGAATCCAGCAGACGCCCCTTCGAGACTCCCAGCAGCCAGGGCTCAGGACGCCCGCCTCGACCTCCGCTCTTTTGGAGGCCGCCCTGCACCAGAGCCCGACGATGGCTCGCTATGGCGAGCCGCTGCGGAGGCGCTCGCCGCAGAAGGGCGCCCGCGGCGGCGCGACCCTGGCCTTGCCGGCCTCGGCGACGCTGCGGCGCCCGCAGCGCTGGCAGGGGGCTTCGGGGCCCACCGGGGGGGCATCGGCACGCAGCCGAGCGACTCCTCGGACAGCGACTCGGAGCCGGAGTCCACGGCCAGCTCGAGTGACGCCAGCCCCAGCGGAGAAAGCTACAGCACGAAGAGCGAGGTTGGCGGCCGAGCGGACCAGGACGGCACGCACCACCACATTGGTGCAGCCGACCGGGACCGCGCTCACGTACCTGCAGGCGCGCAAGATCAGGGCCTCGTCCAACGTGCACTTCGTGACCTCGTACCGGAACTTCGACAACTGGTGCCAGACGCACGCCGTGCCCGTTCAGACCGCCAACGAGATCGACAAGGCCATCAGCGAGTACATGGACGTGCTCTACTTCGACGGGATGCCGTCGGACGTCGCATCGAAGACGATCGCGGCCGTCCGGCACTTCCGCCCCGCGGCGGTGGGCGAGGCCGAGTTGGCGGCCAGCAGGGCCGCGCTGAAGGGCTTCCGCTTGCTCGCCCCAGCCCGCACGCGCCAGCCGCTGGTCCGCGAGGCGGTCTTCTGCCTGATAGGGCTGGCGATGCTGGACGGCGAGTCGGGGTTCGCGGAGGCCCTCAGCTTGGCATGGGACACAGCCCTCCGCTTGCCCAGCGACCTGATGCAGTTGCGAAGTCCGCCCCTCGTGCCGCCGCAGCCCCGCATGGAGATCTACGTGTGGAGCCTGCTGCTGTGCCCAGAGGAGACCGGCCTGCGCAGCAAAGGGAAGCAGTTCGACGAGGGGGTCCAGCTCACGCCAGCAGGATCGAAGGCGTTAGGCCCTGCCCTGGCGCGCCTACGGGAACGCCCAGCCCTGGCGCCCCTGTGGGACCTCGACGCCAGGCGATTCGGCCAGCTCTTCAAGAAGTACGCAGAGATGATCAACCTCAGGGACCCGCACCCATACTGGGTGCGACACGGCTCGGCGAGCTGGGACATCGCCAGCGGGACGCGGAGCCTCGAGGAGGTGCAGGCCCGCCTTCGGCACGCCAGCGCGACCAGCACCCAGCGGTACAGCCGAGCTGCTCGCTACACCGCGGAGCTGGAGCTGGCGCCCGAGTCGGTCAAGGCCTTCGGCGCCGCGGTGGCGGACCAGTGGGCCTTGACGCTCCAGGGCCGAGGCCGCCTGCCGCCCCGCCCGCGGCGCCCAGAGAAGCCGTGGTGAGCAGGAGGCCAGCAGGCGACACATACCAGCCCAGTGATCTTTTGCCCCTATCCTCCCTCCGCAAGCGTATGCAGAAGTTGTTTGATGCTGCCCGCAGAGGCCGCAATCGCGCTCAGGTGTTTCTTGATCTTTTCGCCGGTGAAGGCAGTGTGGCTAGCAAAATTCGTTCGAGTACAGAATATGGTGTAGTCTCTATCGATATTAGATCTGATCCATGGCTTGATTTGTCTGACATTCGTCTTGTCCGTATCCTTATAGGTTGGATCGGATGCGGTGCTGTGCGCGGCATATGGATCGCGCCACCCTGCAGCACCTGGTCAGTGGCCAGCCGCGGCAGATACAGGTCTCCTCTTAATATCTACGGACACCCTGATCTCGATCCCCAGGGGTTTGCCCGTGCCCAGCTCGGAAATGTTCTGTTGAAGCACTCCCTGTTAGTAGTCACCGCCTGCCTCAAGAGGGGAATGCCTGTTGCACTCGAGAACCCTATGTCCAGTCTGATGTGGCAAGAGCCCCTACTTTCTCACTTACTCACCTTGCCGTCTTGTAATACTACCGTTTTTGATTTTTGCGCTCACGGGACGCGTTGGAGAAAAAGCACCCGCCTGGCATCGTGGCACTGCGGCGCAGCCCCTGAGGCGCTGGCCCGCCGTTGCTATGGCGCCGGGGTCAGGTGCTCCTTCTCTGGCCGTCCCCACATTTCTCTCGAGGGTAAAGCCCCTTGCGGGCGGCACTGGACCTCTATAGCTGAGCCGTACCCGCCCTCCGCTGCCCGTGCAATGGCCCGTTGGCTATCGCGTGCCGCGGATCGGATTCACCTCGAGAATTTGTCCCGTGTGTGTAACTGACATGTGCCGGCCAGAGGCCAGGTTTGGGTCTTTGGGCACTCCAAGCACGTGCTTCATGGTGGAGCCCGCCGGCCAGCCCGCCGTTCTCCATATAGATCGAACCATCTCTGGTGAAGAAACGGGTGGGACATGGCGGCGTTTTCAAACTTCCGTGTCCTGCCATCCCGTTTGCCGTCAATGCCACCGTCCGTTGGCATTCTTCTCAAGCTCTCCTCCTCCCTCCCCTCCTCCGTGTTAATGTTTGCGTTAATGATCTGCTGGGCACTCCAAGCACGTGCTTCATGGTGGAGCCCGCCGGCCAGCCCGCCGTTCTCCATATAGATCGACCCATCTCTGGTGAAGAAACGGGTGGGACATATATATATATATATATATATATATAGCTTCTCTCTTTCTTGTTTTTTTTATCTCTCTCTCTCTCTCTTGTTTCTCGCTCTCTCTCTCTCTCTCTCTCTCTCTCTCTCTTTCTCCCTCTCTCTCTCTTTCGATATATCTCTCCCCCTCTCTCCCACTCTCTCTCTCTCTATCTTTATATGTTGCTCTAGATTTCTCTATATCTCTCTCTCTCTCTCTCTTCTCTTTCTCCCTCTCCCTCTCTCTCTCTCTCTCTCTCTCTTCTCTCCTCTCTCTCTCTCTTCTCCTCTTCTCTTCTCCCTCCTCTCTCTCTTCTCCTCTTTTGTGCTTCCTATTCTCTATATATTATATTTGTTCTTTCTCTGTCCTATGTTTTTTTTTTTTTTTTTATAACTTACTACATATGCATATATAGATATGCATACATATATATATATATATATATATGTATCCCATATATCTCTAGTATCTCTTCATCTCTCTTCTCTCTCTCTCTCTCCCCCTCTCTCTCTCTCTCTTATCCCTCTCTCTCCCTTTTCTTCTATCCCGCTTTCTTTCTCTCTTTCCCTCTCCCTTTCTCGCTCTCTCTCTCTCTCTCTCTCTCTCTTCTCTCTTCTCTCTTTCTCGCTCATTCCCTCTCTCTCTCTCTCCTCATATCCTCTCTCTCTCTCCCTCTCCCCCTCTCTCCTCTATTTCCGTCTCTCTCTCTCTCTCACTCTTCCCGTCCTCCTCTCTCCCTCTCTCTCTCTCGTGCGATCTCTTTTTTTGTTCTTTTTTTTTTTCTCTCTCTCTCTCCCTCTCTCTCTCTCTCCCTCTCTCTCTACCTCGCTCTTCCCTTCTGTCCCTCTCTCTCTCTCTTTCTCTCCTTCTCTCTCGCTTTCTCGCTCGCTCTCTCCTTTCTCTCTCCTTTCTCTCTCTCTCCTTCTCTCTCTCTCTCATGTCTCTCTCCTTTCTCTTTCGCTTCTCGCTCGCTCTCTCGCTTTCTCGCTCTCTCTCTCTCCCTCTCTCTCTCTCTCTCTCTCTCTCGCTTTCTTTTTTTTTTCTCTCTCTCTCTTTCTTTTCTCTTCTTTCTTTCTTCTTTCTTTCTCTCTCTCTCTCGCTCTCTCTCTCCTCTCTCTCTCTCTCTCCTTTCTTTTTTTTTTTTTTTTCTCTCTCTCTCCTTCTCTCTCTCTCTCTCTCTCGTGCTCTGCTCCTCTCTCAGCTCGCTCGTTTTCTCTCTCTCTCTCTCTCTCTCTCCCCTCTCTCTCTCTCTTTCTCTCTCTCTCTCTCTCTCTCTCTCTCTCTCTCTCTCTCTCTCTCTCTCTCTCTCTCTCTCTCTCTCTCTCTCTCTCTCTCTCTCTCTAGTCTCGGCTCGAGAGTGCCCAGCACTCAGACCGCAGCCGCGACGCGAAGCGCCCCGCCTCGGAGTCAGACTCCCAGGCCTCGCGAGACCGGAGGGGTCCCAGCAGGACCCTACTGATTCGCGTCACCTCTCCCCACCAGAGCGCCCGCAGCAATGGCCCCCAGTAAGCCGGAGCGCCGTCGCTCTTCCAAGCAGCCTCCGAGCTCACGTCCTGCTGCTGAAGGGTCTCTCCTCCAACGCAAGCAGGACTGCATCGCAGCTTTCAAGCAAGCGGGGTCTGACCGCCCCACGGCCGCATACAACGGGCTTGCCGAGCTGAACGCGGACGAGCTCCAGGCCACGTACGACATGCACAAGACCAACACGAAGAAGCTCGGCAGTGCCTTGATCCGCATGTGCGCCGCCAACCAGATCAGCTACACGCTGGATCACCACCAGCGCAGCAAGCCTAAGCGCATTGGCGGTGACACATCACACCCACCAGCTGGGTCCGCACGTCTTCAGGCTGCGGACACCCAATTCATTGCCTTGGACCCGGCCTTTTGGAAGGTCCCAGTCCTCGCCGAACCCACATCACTTGACGACGGCAAGACGTACAAGCCCGGTATCAGCCTCCACGACTACGAGAGCGGTGAACGGCTGCTGCAACACCACCTCGAGCAGGGTAAGCGCACCACGGGTCAGCTTGCGATTGCTGTCATGGGCCCAAAAAACGATAACTACGTCGGTACCGAGCTCGCCGTCCCCGTGCTGAAGCGTCACCCCAAGGCGCCCAAAGTGGTCCACACGCGTGTCCCCGTGACCGTGTACCAGCTGGCCACCAAGGAAGTCGCCTGCACGGAAAAAGTAGCCGTCGCCACCATCGACCCTGCCGACCACGTATGCTGGATTCGGGCGACCATACATGAAACCGAGGCCATCGCCGCAGTCCCCTCCATGCATCAGGCCTTCGAGGACCAGTTCTCGGGAGGTGCCCCCGTGAACGGTGGTCCACGCGCCAAGGGTCCTTTCCGAGGGGACTCCGCTCCACAGGACAAGGCGCGCCAAAACCAAAAGCACAGGGAGTCCAAGAAAGACGCTCGCCGCCAGGAGCTCGATAGTCAGCTCCAGGACACCTTCAAGGCCCTCTTCCACGGCAACTTTAAAGCCGTCACCATCCTCGAACCCTGCAAAAGCCTAGGCAGGTATGGATCGGGCGTCGGAAAGAGGTCCCTGGCTGCCACCTTCGGCGTCAGTCTTCAAGCGGTTGACAAGGTCTTGGCGGGTTCAGGGCAACTCGGCGCCACCTACGACCTCAGCAACGTAGGTGCAGACGAGCCCACTGCAGACAAGTACCAGACCGTGTGGTTCCCTGAGGACCAGCCCATCACGATGGCAGATGCGTTCCAGAAGTCGGTGGACTTCAAGGCCCTAGGAGTCGTCAGGCACGGCAAGTCAGGCTTATTGGGGATCCGTGTTGCACGAGGGTCAGACGCCGCCAAGGCTGCTGCCGTCAGCATCCGTGGCTGCGAAGCCACCCTCGCCAAGACGCGCTACCGCATCACTGGCATTGCGGCACGCCACGCCACGCTGACCCAGCTCGCTAAGACTCTCACGGGCCCGTCCGTCAAATGGGACTGTGAGGTCTACCACACCGCCTGGGACCCAGCCACTTCGGCTCAGTTTGCCTTAGTGCGCGCCCATCGTCCCCCACTCACATATACGGTACAGGTCGCAGGGTGCCCCATCCCGTGGAGCATCACCGAGGCCCCGTTGGCTGAGGTGGTGCCGAAGAGGGACAACGTTACCATTGTCACCCCTACCACTATCACAGAGCCTGTGACGCCGCCAGCCCGTGGTGGCGGCTTCAGCCCCGCCACTGGCACACTCCTCACCAAAGCGGCCCAGAGCCCTTACCTCCACGACCTCATGACTGCCACGCCCAAAGGCAAGGGCGTCGCACCGCTCCTGATCCCCAAGGAGGAGCCTTTAGCCAAGCGCCACCGATCCTCCAGTGGGAAACGCGACGCCACGCCGCACGCAAGATCACACGGCGCCCCAGGCCGCAGCTCCTCTGCACCCCCGCACGGCACGGATGGAGCTGCCGAGCAGACGGCCGTCCAAGGATCAGGTGGTCATGACCCGCAGCTTGGCACGGTGGCGGCTGAAGGTGGGGGCCACACGGAAGGGGACGCTGCCACAGCCGCCGAGGTACCAGGCGACGCTGACGACGTCGAGATCCTCTCATCAGGTGATGAATACAGCGTGGCATCTCACGAACTCAACACCTTCGGCGAACGCTTCGCAACGGCCCCTAAACTGCCAGATGCCGCCACGACCCGCATCCAACACATGGAACAACAGCACGAGCTGCTTGCCAACACGGTGGATAACATGCAGGTTCAGCTTGCGGGCGTTCTCTCATCCCAGGCCACACTCACGGAGCACGTTTCAGGTTTGGAACGAGGGCTTGCCACCGTCGTCACCCAGCAACAGACGGCAACCACCGAAGCTGCTGCACTGCGTGGCGACATCCAGGCCCTCCTCGGGCACCTCACGGGGGGCACCATCCACCTGCCACAGGTGGCCACTCTCGAAACAAAAAAGGAGGAAGCTGCATCAGTTGCCGATCCCGTGGCTGTCTGCGGGTGGATCGACCAGCCAGGCCAGGTCACCCCAGGGACGGGGCCCCCAGGGGCTGACAAAGGCAAAGACAAGGGTCGGGTCACTCAGGAACCCTATTGAAGGTGCCTCAGAGAGCCTGCCTCAGCCCTCCGAGGAAGCGCCTTCAGAGGCATCTCTTCTCTCTTCGCGTCGTATCTCTTTCTTGTCATATCATGTCAGTTTTGGCAGCAGCACGTGCAAGCTATCTGGTGTAGGGACACCCGTCATCTTGCAGGGGGCGTGATTGTTGCAATGTACATGAGCATGCAGGGGTATCTGAGGATGCGTGCTGACATGCAGCTTTTGGCTCATCGCTCGCGCCGCCCGCCAGGCCTCGCCATCATGTGGCGCCTTGCCTGCAGCCTGGCCCTCCCCTCGCTCGCTGGAGCACACCCGTCTTCAGGCGGTGCGCCCCAGCATGGAGGTGAGGTTTTCCTGCGACATGCTGAACGTGGGACTCTTTTCTACCTTTACGATGACAGCATCTACAAGTACGATCACTGCACCATTTTGGACCCGATCGTGAACAGCACCGCAGCCGCGGGTCCGTGCGGCAACGGACCGCTGGGCGCCATCGTGAGCGCATGCACGCCCTTGTCAACTACGACACATGCATCGAAATCCACCCCAGCGTGGCCTCGACTGCGGTGCAGCAGATCTTTGACGGGGACGTTGATATAGGCCAGGCACGCAGTGGCGGCTTCAGCCCCGCTGTCGTGCCCCGCTATTGCCCCACGGGTCTCACCACCCCCCTGTGCGCTAGGGGCGAACCCGAGGAGGACCCTGCTTTCTGGCACCTGATGATGATCCGTGCCCGGCTCATACCGTGTGCTGCGGCGTGGGCACCAGGTGAGGACCACCAGGACGTGTTCTGGGCATGGCTCGAGGACTGCGTCCCGTACATCTTGGCGACGCTTCATCTGCCACAGTACGATCACCTCTTCCAGGAGGACTCTGAGGACACAACCGACGCCCTGCGCCAGCTCACCGCGCTCGACATGTGCGGGGACATCTGGTATAGAGCGGGCCTCGACAGACAGCGCACAAACCGCAACCTCACTCTTATCCAAGGCAGCCGCGAGTATTCCACCCGTTACTTTGGCCTCCTTCTGGAATACCAGGGTGCTCGTGCCCAGCTTGTCGGCCCTGAAGCTTTCACGGCACCTTTGCCGCCATGCCTCTCACGGGCCCACGCCTTACTACCAAGAGGTCTTCCCCCACCCGACCAAGACGCCCTGGCGTACCTCGCCGATGCGATCCTGCACCACCCGACAGACATGCAGCCGCTTGTGGAGGCAGAGCTCGCCGCGGCACCGATGGAACCGCTTAGCCCACCACCGCCAGCTGGCCTCGCCCAGCACGCCACGGGTGATCAGGCCGCAGACGACCCCGTACCATGGCTGCCTCAGCACATCGCGGCCAGCGACATCAGCGACACACCCCTGGACTCATTCCACGCGTCGGACGATATCAGCAACATATCCCTGGGCTCGGTCCACGTGGACGATAGCCAGGACGACATGGAAACCCAGGATCGCGACGGCACAACACCACCAGGCGACACGGCCCAGCGTGACCGCGACAGTGAACCCCACTTAGGGCACACCTCGTCGCACAGCAGTCCGCCCAACAACTCGGCCCAGGCCGACCCCTGCGCACAGCTCAACGACGCTGAAGGCGTCACTGCCGCCGACGCGACAAGCCATACCACTGCATCGCCAGCTCATGTCAGTCCGTGCAGTGGCGGCTTCAGCCCCGCTGCAGCACTGGCTGGACCTGGACATCCCCAGACCGCAGGTGGCAGCACCACGCCCTACACCTCTGTATACCGTGTCAACGTGACTGACTCCAACCCCAGTGTCATTGACCACTGGCAGGCCGACATCGACAACGACCCCATCGATGATGAGTACCCAGATGCCAGCGGTTCCCACGAGCCCCAGCACAGCGCAGCGGCATCACGACATTGTGGCTGCCTCATCTGCCTCTTTGTGGCCACGTACGCCATCGTGATAGCAATGCCGTACAAGGACCAGATCGATGGGTACTTGCCGACACCGAGCCGAGACCCCAGCTACCGACAACGACGACGACGCAAAGCGACGGCACCAGGCCCATCTGTGCCCACCACATCCCGACGCACAACGACATACAACGTCACGTCCGCATTGTGGGCCACTCTCAAATGGACCAGCGTCAAACTCAGAGATAGCGTCTCGGGCGGAGCCAGCGCAGTCGGGGTCGGCCTCGGGGGTGTCCTGAAATGGGCCAGCGGCAAGCTCGGGGCTATTGCCACGGGTGGAGTCGTGTGTGGTCTTCTACTCGTCAGTGCCAAACTTCTTGCTCAAGGAGCCGTCGGACACGTAGGAGCCCGCATCTGTGCGCGGGCCCTGGACTCATCCACAGCCCAGTGGTGCCTCCGCTGTTGCCAACCGAGCAGGAGGCCGCGTGATGAGGCCACATACACAATGCCGTGCACGCTCGCCGACGAACACGACGACCAGCACGTGCACGCACTCCGACATCCGCTGCTGCAGGAACACTACGCCGCAGCAGTTGCCGCCGCAGTCGCCGATGCCACTACCGTCACCACCGCCGCCATCGTCGAAGTCATTGCCGCCGTATCGCGAGCCTCGTCTGTCACACCAAGATCGACCAGCCCGTCTCCGCGAGACGGCTCCAAAAGCGGCGCGGCATACGGTAACCTACCGACTAACGAGGATGCCACAGCACACGGCAGCGACACCGAGGCAAGGGAAACACGTGAGTGCACCCACGATAGCCCGTGGTCCATCTTCCGACATGCTGATGCTCGTGGTTCCTCTCCCGACGCGGACACCCAACCACCACGACGGCGAGCGCGCTATGCATCACCCGACAGGCCCCAGGCGCCTTCAGGCCCTGGTATGCCTTACACAGCCCTCAAGCCACCGACACGCAACTTACGCAACACCATCCAGCGCGACCCAGCGGTCCCCGTGCCGCCGAAGAGCATACTTAACGCCCTGTATCAAAACGGCTTTGCGCTTAGGTAACAGTGGCGTGTCTACAGAGGACATCAAAGACGCTCTGCGACTCCACGACCATCCTCGATTTACTCATGATCCAACACTCCAAGCGCTGGGGCCGTGGACGGACATCATGCAGAGGCCCCCGAACCGCCTCACTTGGGTGCTGGAAGACTCGGGCGGGAACTCAGGCGAGACAATCTTCCCATACCTCACGTGGGACCTCCGCCAACCCACCACCGACGCGCCCACTGTCTTCTGGCATGGGACCCGCGGCGACCTTGCGGCCCGTCTTGCTGCCAGCGGAGGGCACCTCTTGCCAGGTCCCCGCCGTGAAGCGAAGGGCCGAACTGGCACCAACGTTGGCCGCACGTACGTGAGCGTGCACCCTTCGCTGGCCGCGTGGTACGCAATGCCGCCTCACCCGCCCTTCAGTCTCGAAGACGACACCCTCGCGTGGGGACCCATCGCACTCTGGATGTGCGAGGCCACCCAACCACCGCGCGGGGAAAACAGGCACAACTTCGTGAAAGGGGAGGCCCACGGAGCGCGCCTCATTTACCATCGGGTCCTGAGCCTCCTCATCCGCATGGACTGGTGCGCCCCCACAGAAGCTGCTTCCAGGTGCCGTGCCCTACCACACGCCTATGGCATGGGCGACTGCGCGCACGCCCTTCACATCGCTGGCTACGATCATCCAGATCTCCGTGAGGCGGCTGAAGCTCACGACCAGGAAGCTAGCACCAGGCGCAGACCAGCCATCGCGGCAGCGTGGCCACCGCCGCAGGCACTATACTCGCCAGAGGCAGCGCGAGTATGGGCCAAACAGCACTACGACACTGAAGCAGCCACCAGGGATGACCCTAACCAGCCCCGCCCACGCGTCTCGCTTCACATGCTCCAGCTGGACCCGAAACCACTCATCGACCTGGTGTACACTGGCTTGCAAGCTGTCCCCGTGCGGGGGCATCCTGACGCACGCGGGTCGCGCCCCAGCGGCTCCAGCCCTGGGGCCGCGTCGGGCCCACCACGCACGTACAAGTCAGGCACAGCCCTGGCACACAGTCCAGACCGCTCATCGACGTCATCTGGAGCCGACGAACGCCGTACGCCTTCCCTCATCAGCGCGGCCGCCGCCCTCGCCCGAGGCCGTGCCCGCCCACGGCGATCTGCCTCTCGCTCGTCACGACAGAGTGGCGGAAGTTCCACCTCAGACAACAGTGGCATCGAGACGTGGGAGCACATTGAGACGGAAGAGGAGCCGACTGCCTACCACGTCCTCGCCTACCACGTCCGTGATGTGCGGACCCGTGTCAATGCCCCTGGCATCGAGGTCTGGCTTGACCCTGGTGATCACCACGACGGCGCCTACTTACCGTGGGGGACGACAGTCATGGGCCACCGCGTTATAGACCCTGCGGTGGCGGGGCGGGACGGCTGGGTCATCCTCCACCACGACCACGGCGACACCACTACTAAGCTCTGGGCACCGACCCAAGTCCACGTCAAAGCGGACGACACCTGGCGCACCGTCATGGTACCAGCGGACATGGGGCCCCAGTGGATCAGGTGCCATGCCGAGGACGCTCGCCCCCCCGCCGAGGTTGTCCGCACTACAGGCCAATCCTGGTTTGCTGACGTCTGGCCCTTGTGGGATCGCCCGCGACCCCACCCAGACGACCCAGGCACAAACGAGCATGCGCTCCCGCCTCTACCAGGACGCTGGTCTTGCCTACAGTGTCGATTCCAATGCTGTCAGTACTGTGCGGCTCGCCGCAACACGCAGCTCGGCACCTCGGGCCAACCAACGTGCCCAGACTGCGCCCGCAGCGGACTGCGTACACTTATGGACTGGTCCACGGACTACTCGTGCAACAGTTGGACGTGTGCATACAGCACCAACAACAGGGACTCCGACACATGCTGCCTGTCCAGCAGGTGCCCCCATCCCCCCAGTCCACACAGCCTGCTCGACGTCCGTGCCACAGGGATGCCGCCGCACATCCTTGCCCGCCAATTCGGCAACGCGCCAGCCCTCCACGACCTTAAGGAACCCCCCCGAGCGCCTTCAGGCCCCGGGGGGGAACCTCCACAACCAGGGCAAGCAGGTTACCAGGGTCAATGGTACTTCCCACCGCAGCCGCGGCGCGTCCCCAGGCAGGGACTGCCTGACGGCACAAGGCGGCCACCTGGGTTCACAGGAACGGGGATGCCCGAAGAACCTTTCCCCGACCAACCTCTTTGGAGGGAAGGCTACGTGCTCTTCGGCCCCCACCAGGCCCTCAAGGAGGAATTCACCTTCAACAAGACGGTCCGCCGACCCTACTCCCTAGCCATCACCAACATGTACAGGGACCGTGTCACGGTCAGGACCGTCTGCGAGTCGATCGCCGAGCGCATCCACACTACCCGCACCCGCTGGCGAGATGTGGTACTGTACTGGGACGCCGAGGGTGGTCCTGGGCCTCAAGCCCTCGACTACGACATGCGACTCTGCGACGCCATGGTGAGCCGTGCCACGACCGAAGCCGAGCTAAACCACGACCGCAGCAACCGTGGTAGTTTCTGTCTCTATGGACCAGCGCACCAGCGAGCTGTCAACATCACGGCGATCTCCGAGCCGCAGAACATCGACTACATGGAGCATGTGCGGCGATACTCACCCGTAGGGGGGACCTACCCTGACCACGCCTTCGAGCACGTCTATCGGGGCTGGCAGCGGCCCGACGTGCCCACCATCCTCCCCGACACCCGCCCCCTCTCGAGAGCCGACTGGCAGCGACATCAACAGCACCAGCAGCGCATTCAGCAGCGCGACCAACGTGACGCAGGACAGCCGGGCACGCCACGCTACCGCTCTCCCGCGCGAGTCCCGACAGGCGGAAACACGGCCTACGGCGGGGTTGCCGCCTACTACCGTGGCCCCATAGGTGCCAGGCCCGCGGCTGCTGGAGCAGCCGCCTCCAGCTACGGCCACGCCCCCCACGCCAGGGTACACCCAGCGGTCATCGGCTACCCGCGTGCACCCGTGCAGGCCCTCCCAAGGGCCACCTCGCCCGTGCCAGGGTCCACGCGCGCCTGGGGCCATTACTCAGGCCGACATGATGGCACCTCCAGCAACCAGCCCGCAGTGATAACCCCTGCGGCTTCAGCCCAGGGGGCTGCAACAAACCGTGGCAGGACTGGGCGCCCCGAAGGATGGCGTGATGCGAACGTGCGCGCTTGGCAACCGCGCCAGCACACGCCCCCGCCAAACGTGGCTGCAGCGCTGCGCCCTGCCCAGGCAAAACCTGCCCCACCTGAGCGGGAGAGGCAGCCGCTTGCCCCGCTCGTCCTCACGTACATCCAGGCGCATCACAGCGCCTCCCCGCGGCACAGCGAGGGAAGCGCCCACCACGTCAGCCCCCGCCCCGACGCTGTCGACCCTGACCAGGCCACAGCCACGGCGGAGGGCGGCACAAGCGCCTCCCGCCAGCCCAGCCCATCACCCTGCGCGGCGCCGATCCGATCCCCGAGCAGGGCGGATTCCGAGCGCGCTAATGCCCAGGCGACCTCGCCACGCGACCGCCACACGGGCGGGCGCGTCCCGCGCAGCAGGTCCTGCAGCCGCCACAGCTCACGCAAGGCCCCAGGGAGCTCCACGAGCTCGCCGCCTCGCGAGACTCAGGCTGATGGCCGAGCCCCCGAAGTGGTGCCACGCTTCGGAGCCAGCGTCATCGAACCTGGCCAGGTCGACCTCGAGCCGACGCCGTCCACGGACCACGAGCCGCCGCTGCCCACCCGCGTGATCGTCCCCATCGACGAGGCGCCAACCTTCGACCCGTTCAAGAACAAGTATCGTGTCAAGAACCTTGCGGCGGGTTTCGGCGGTGGCTCACCGCTCTCACCTCAGAGTCGGGGCGGAGCCCCCGCCACCTCAGCCGCTGCCGCGGCAGCGGCGGCCCCGCGGGGAATCAGCCCTGTCCGCAACGTGGGCCTCACGGCAGCGGGCATGGACGAGGCCCAGCGCCAGGCCTCCGACCGTGCTGCTCGAGCTGTTCCACCAGATGCTGCTCATCAAGATACTGACGGGGCGGGCGCGCCACCGCAGGACGGACCAGCGGTGTCGCGTGCGCAGTATATGCGCGTGCGTTGTGCCGCTGCCGCGCCTAGCCGCCGCCGCTGGTTCGCTTTTGCTTTTGTGTTCGGCAGGACGGATCGAGGAGTCGCCTCCCTCTCCCTCTGCTGCCGTCTCACCTCTCCTCCCCTCGTCCCCTATGGTACAGGAGTGAGGAGGATTTTTCGAGACAGTTTTACTGACGTTTATGAACCCCCCCTGGCGCAGTGCCGACCATGTCTCGCCTATACTTCTGGCCTGACGGCGGCTTCAGCCCCGGTCAAGCTAATCCATAGGAACGCCATGAGCTCCTACTGTGGCCAAGCCTTCTACCTGGGCGAGGGTCAGGCTGACCTACACCGTGCGGGGCGTGCAAACCCCAGCTCCACCGATGGAGACGGGCCAGGTCGCTCCATACACCTCGTCAGCCTTAACATCACCAGTCTCTCAGCGAATTGGCCAACCATCACCGCTCTTGGTGTCGACCACAACGCCGCAGTCATAGCACTGCAGGAGACCCGACATGCCAAGCCGACCAGACAAGCCATCGTTACCAGCGCCGCCAATCCACACCACGGGGGATACCACGCCAGTCTTGGACCTGACCTGGATCTGGCGCGAGCCCAGCGCAGAGCTGCCCACGGCGGCACAGACCACACCGTCGTGGGCAACACTGGCGCCTCGGGAGGGGTCGCCATCCTCTCTAAGGATGCCATTGTCGACTCCACTGTCGACGACACTGCGCCCTGTATCGTCGCCCTCAAGGCCAAGAAAAGATGGCACGAGGCCTTTCTCCCGCTTTGCACTCAGCACCGCCGCAGGCGGCGACGAAACAACCACGGGCCCGCGGGGATCTACATAGCGAGCCTCTACGGGATTGCTGGAGGAGACAGCACAGATCTTTTTCGGCTCGCTGACTGCGCCGCCGCTAGGGTCGGCTCAGCCCCCTATTTCATCTGCATGGACGCCAATACGAACATCGATGACAATCCACACCTTCTGCACATGTTGCAGCACGGATGGTTCAACGTCGCTGAGGGCACACCAGACCACACCATGCACACATACGGCAATATCCCTGACTGGGACCGCGTCACCAAGTGCCCCCGCACTTCGCGCATCGATTATATCATTGCCAACCAAGCGGCGCGATCCCTTGTCACCGACTTCTGCTATCTACGCGACTTGCCAGCGAAGTCTCATGTTGGCCTGCAGGTCACGCTTGACCTCAGTCGCCTCGACCATACGGCCCGACGTCTTCTTGCCCCCACGCCCTACCCTCCCAACGATGGAGCTCATGAGGGTCACGAACTGCAGGCACTAGGGACCCTCATCGCTGGGCGATATCAGGACCGCATGGAACAGGCCGACACACGCGACGACGTGGAACGCATGTTCGCCTTGGCTAACGAGGCCAGTCATGAGTACCATCTCACCCGTCTGCGCGACCTGCCACCTCCACCGCCCAACCACCCAAAAAAGAAGCCCCCCACCATGCACGGGCTCACGCCCATGTTCGAAGAGCGACCAGTTGTCCCCCGCGCCTCCCCCACCTACGGAGCTTCCACGATACACATGAACCGACTGCGCAAGCTCCATCGGCAACTCTGTGAGCTTCGCTTCATCGGACAGCACCATCATTTAGATTGCCGTGCCATCCCGCCGTACCTTGCGCAGCGCATCGACTGCACGTGGACCGCGGCCCGCCTCCTATGCCACAAGCTGCGCCCCACGGTTCTCCTTGACTTCCCCGAGGCCTGGACCCCCGACGAGCCAGCACCTCACGGAGAGCACCTTGACGTTTTGATCCAACACCTCGACTTAGAGCTGGCGCGACGTGCGAACCGTGCCAAAGCTGAACGCATCAAGATATGGGCTGAGGGCGTCCGCGAGCCAAGCGGGCGAAAGGCGGCCATATACGCACGGGCTGCTGACAGCTCGCCCACGGCGTATCTCCGCACGCCTACCACACCTGACGATACGCAACTCCACTGCGACACCAACGCCTTTAAACCTGACAAAGCTAGCACGGACGACAGCGACGCTGACACCGAAGCTGGCGGCTTCAGCCCCAGCGACGGTAGTTCGCCCGACACGGACAACGACGAAGACCACACTTGTGAACCACCACCTGCACAAGTCCCCGACATTCTCCCTGCCAACGCCATTGTTGCTAATACCAAAGACATGCTTAAGCTCATGGTCGACACCTGGGAGCCCATCTTGGGCAGGTACCGCGCCCGTGCAGGACATGACGCCGAAGCCATGCCGACGTGGGCTGACTTCTACGACGAGTACCGACAAGAGCTGCCTACGCCATCACCAGCTACCCCTTTCCACCTCACCGACGACCAACTCATCCACTTTATTCGCACCCGTTCACCGCGCCGTGCGGGGGGACTGGACGGCTGGACTACTAAGGAGGCTAAGGAGTTACCCGACGACATTCTTCGCCTCTTCGCCAGCGTCTTACGCGCTATGCAACGCACTGGCACCATCCCAGAACCCCTCCTTCATGTGCCAAACCCGTGCCTCCGAAAAGGCCGAGGCGAACTCCCAACGGACCAACGACTTCTCTCGGTGCTTTCCGTTTGGATGTATGCGTGGGAAGCGCCAGCTTACCGCAGCCTCACGGACTGGCGGAAAGGATGGACCCACGCCACGAGTTTTGGCGCTGTCCCCAAAGCTACCATTGGGGACGTCAGCACCTCTCTTGCCCTGCGCATCGAACACGCCAGGGCCTTACTCCTTCCCCTAGCTGGGGCTGCCCTGGACCGACAGAAGTGTTTCGACTACCTCATCACGGACATCTGCCTTAACCTTGCGCTTCACGCGGGGTGCCCCCAAGACATCGTTACTGTCCGCAGAAACTTCTACAGTCGCCACAAACGCTACATCCGCATGAACGGTGCGTACTCTAAGGAACTGGCCAGGACAAACGGTCACCTCCAGGGAAGCTCTTGGTCCCTGGACGACATTAAGCTGCTCATGTGTGTGTGGACCAAGAGACAGCATCGATACGTTCCGCGATCACTCAGCACTACCTTTGTTGACGACAGCAACTCCACTACTCACACCGCGCCTGAGTTGCAGAAATCTCTTGATGAAACCGCCAAGTTTGATCGATTTTCAGGTCAACGCATTCACCCTGGCAAAGTGGCGGGGTGGGCGCTCACCGACGAGCTTCACGCCGCCGTTACCCAGCTCACTCTGGCGGAACGGCCCTTACGCGTGGTCGACTCCTTCAAGCTCGTCGGGAGTTACATCAACGCCGAGGCAGCGCCGGCTCCAGCCGCGCTTAACCTCACGGCCACCGCTGACGCCCGTGTTCGCAGGGCGACTAGTCGCCTGCCGCGCATTGGCAAGCTCCCATCACCGATGCTTATTAAGGCGCGGCACGCCCGTTCCCTTGCTGCCAGCGTCTGTACCACGGGCACCGACATTCAAGCCCCATCAGGCCCCGTCAAAACTGCCTACAACCATGCCCTTAAGGCGGCTATCCGCCCCAAGGGAAACAGGTGGGTCGAGTTTTGGACTCTCATGGCCGTGTGCGTCCCAGGACACGCCCTGGAGATTGACGCCATTACGCAGCGTGAAGTCTTCCTGTGTCTGCGGCGACAGGTTAACCGCGACGCTACTCTCTGCGGTCTCGTCAGGGATCTCCAACCCCATGTCCAGACCCTTTTGGGGGAGGACCTGTCGGACGACTTGTCCAGACGCTTCAGCAGCTCCGTTGGACCTGGCCCACATTTGGCATCATGTACGACGACTGGGGCTGTCAGATCAGTTGGCTGAACTTACCCCAAAACGCCTTCCTTCACATGCTGCGAGCCTCACAACGCAGAGCCTTTCTGAGAAAAATCAAGCCACGGCGTCATGACCTTGGACACCTGGCCTCTGTCAGACAGGGCCTCGACCTCTTCGCCAGCACGTGGCTCGCCCGAACGAAAGGAGCAGCCAAATGCAATGCCTGGCAGCTGGCGCTCCTCCTGAACTACCTGTCGGGCGGGGACCACACCCAACAGCGACGATCCCGATCAAACACGTCTGCTGACCCCAGCCCCATCTGCCGATACTGCGACGAGGAAGAGGAAACTCAGGAGCACACTGTCCGCGACTGCAAGTGCTGGGCCCGAGAAAGACTCCCTCTCACCACCCTCATCAGTGACGAGCAGTGGGCCCGTCTTCCGCCGCACACAAGACACTGCGGGCTCTTCGATGAAGACCCAGCCCTCCTCGACCTGCAGGCCGACCTCGCGAGGGACCCGCTACCTCAGCCCATACCGCGGCCCCCACCTGAGGGAGATCCTGCGGCTTCAGCCCAGGACTCCTACACCACCTACCTTGACCACGACACTGGTTGGACATGGGTCTACGCTGCCACGGACGGTGCATGCACCAACCAAGCCATCCCATTGCTAGCACGAGCGGGCTACGGCGTCTACTACGGCATCGACCACCGCATGAACTACAGTGCACGCGTTCACGGCATTACGCAGAACGCACAGCTTGCGGAGACCCTCGCCATTGTCCACCTCACGGCATGTGCTGAACGGCCCGTACACGTTTTCGTGGACAACCAGGCGGTGGTCGATGGGTTCCAAAGTATCATCGACGGACACTCACCACCGCAGGGCACGCACGTGGAGCTCTGGGAAAAGATCCACCGATGCGTCATGGCCAAGCCCAACATGTTCCGCGTCGAGAAAATCGCAAGCCACCTGGGCGACATGGGCATCGACCTCGGGCTCATCGGGCCCATCGCGGAGGAGTTCAATCGTCAGGCTGACGCCCTCGCCACAACGGCGGCACGTACTCATAACCTTCCAGACGACATTGTCGAAGCTGCCAAAACACGACATCGCCAAGCGACCGTGCTTCATGGAGTCGCTGTCGCCATCTACGAGCGTAGACACCGTACACTCCCCCTCCCACACCGCAGGGCTGGGTTCACAGCTGCGGAACTCAACAAAATGGAACCAAATCCCCTGCTGTCTGACCAGGCACCACCCGCGGCTGGACCAGACATCCCACAGAACCCGGACGAGCTCTGGGCCGAGGCCCAACGGGCGATATTCGACGAACAGGAGGACGACCCGTTCGGCTTTGGTGGGGGCCTTGACTTCCTGGGCGACGGGCCAGCCAGCGCCAACCCTGCCCCGTCGGGCACCCGCACGGCGCCCTCGACTCCGCCATTGAGAGCGGCAGCGCACCCACATGACAACGCCGCTCACTTTCAAGACGCTGACGAACAGGAGGATGACCTGTTCAGCTTCGGTGGGGGATCGGACGCTTTGGACGACGGACCAGCCAGCGAAAACCCTGCCCCGTCGGGCAACCTCTCGATCCCTACTGCGACTCCGTCCCCGAGAGCGACATCGCCCACATACGATGATATCGGCCACCGCCAAGACGCCGACCACGACCTGGGTGACCCCCGCGGACTGAGTGGCATAGAGGACGCACCGCCGATACCCCACGCTGCCGACCATGCCGCCCTACCGAGACGCCAACCTTCTACGCGACCGACCTCAGAGCCCTTGCACGGCATCATGATTGGTCCCACCGCGCAAACCACTCCGCCCCCCCACCGGCGGCCGCCCGCGGGGGCGGCTTCAGCCCCCCCGCAGGGCACTAAACCAGACAGGCCCTCGTGCCCCGTCCACGCTTCCATTGTTGCTGAGCGAGAGGAAGCGGCTCTCCCGACCTCTCGGGGCGTGGCCCTAGCGGCTCCAGCCCTGGGGTCGCGTGTGCCCCTCCAGTCACCCTTCAAGGGTGACGGACGACAGCGTACAGGGTGCCGCACTACGCTAGTCCACCATTTGGACAGGCGTACCGGGGACCTCGCCTCTGTCTCGAGGCTCTCGGCCGCTGGCACTGAGCAGCCACCCCTCACCGACCGCGAAACCGAGCTGTCTCAGGCTATGGCTGCTCTCCAGCAGAGGTGCGTTGCTCTCGCCGCGGACCTCGCCGCCGCCCAAGCTCGCCAAGGCCCTCTACTCCAGCGCCTTCACAGCGCTGGGCGAGCCTTTGCCGAGCTGCTCACGGCCTCGCCCGATGGTGCCGTGCCGTCACTCACCATCCAAGCTATGCTGTCATCGTTCCGCGGCGCTCCACCTGGTGCCCCGCGCTAATCTCCTCCTTTCTGCCTGCCCGTGTGTACGCGTGGCTCCGCGTCCACGGTGTCAGGGCGTGGGGGCGGGGGGTGCCCCGTCACTGCGCGCCGCTTAGCGGCCAAGCGCCCAACTGGCGGTCTGCCAAGCCGCCTAGCCACGTGTCAGCACGTCGCCTTTCTTGTTGGGGCCTTTTTCCTCACGCGGTCTGACAGGTGAGATCATCATCGTCTGTCCGCCGTCTGTAGCGTCTGTCGCACTGCGCCGGGGGAGGGGTTTTTTTGTTGCCCGCCCTCGTATCTAAAGGCTGCACCGCCGCAAATAGTGCATGCGAGTTGTCGCACCGCAGTGCGCCTCGCGGACGGACCCTGGTCCGCCTACTTGTCCGATCTCTCTCTCTCTCTCTCTCTCGCTCTCTCCCGCTCTCTCTCTCTCTCTCCTCTCTCTCTTCTCTCTCCTCTCTCTCTCTCTCTCTCTCTCTCTCTCTCTCTCTCTCTCTCACTCCCTCTCTCTCTCTCTCGCACTCTCTCTCTCTCTCTCTCGCTCTCTCTCTCTCTCTTTCTCTCTCTCTCTCTCACTCTCACTCTCTACCTCTCTCTCTCACTCTCTCTTTCTCTCTTTCTTTCTTTCTTTCTTTCTTTCTCTCTCTCTCTCTTTCTCTCTCTCTCTCTCTCTCCCTCGCTCTCTCCTTCTCTTTCTTTTTTTTGTCCCCTCGCTCTCTCTCTCTCTCTCTCTCTCTCTCTTTCTCTCCCTCTCTCTCTCTATATATATATATATCCCTCTCTCCCTCTCTCTTTTTCTCTCTCTCTTTCTCTTTCTTTCTCTCTCTCTCTCTCCCTCTCTCTCTCTCGGCACGTCGCAAGTCTGCGTCGCCCCACAAACTCCGCCGACGAGGAACGAGGGGGGGGGGGCTGGGCGACGACGGAGAGGCGGATGGTGGAAGGGGAGGAGGAGGGAGGAGGAGGAGGAGGAACAGTTCAGATATTACCCCCAGTCTGGTCTGGATAAGATCAGCGTCTACGACGGTCTCATCGCAGGCCTCCCGTGCTTTTTTCTTGCCAAGGGAAAGCGATGGGCTCTTCTTCGATGGCCCGCGGACTGCAGCCTTAAGCAGGCGAAGCGCTCGTGCTCCGTCGTGAACTTCCTCAGCCTGGAGAATGCGCTGGGTTTTGGCCAGAACCGAAACGCGAGCGCTACGGCGACGACGCCTTCCGCGCGCCCCCCTGCATGAGGCGATCGACCTTCTGAGGTGCGAGCTGGGCGACGGCTGGGGCGTCTGGAGCTGGAAAGTGGACGCAAACCAACGCTTGCTGCCTCAACATCGCGATCGGATCCACCTGGTCGGACGTCTGAAACTGGGGTCCAAGCTGGAACGCCCTGCATCCAATCCAGAGGAGCTGCTCGACAAGACGATCACGTCGAGGCAGATCCTGGGCCCGGCGCTCGGGGGCGCGGCCAACGAGCCCACGCCGATCATGGCGAACAACCCCGTGAATTACACGGGGGCGGCTCGGAAGACCTTTCGCTTGCCGACTATGCCTCCAGCGTTTGGTGAAGCTGCACTCGCTGTCGACCTCTCCCGCGGCTTCGACGATAGTCGGAAATCCTCCTGGGGGATTGACGAGGCCCCCGCGATCAAGACGCACAATGAGTGATGGGCGTGGGGGCTCGATCCCAACCTGCCGAGGCACGACGAGAAGATTGCTGGCTACGAGAGGGCGATGCTCCAGAGGTTCGCTCCGGACATCGTCGACCGCTTCGACTCGCTCAAGGCCGCCAACCGCGCGATTGGCTGCGCGATGTCGACGCCTAGCACCGGCCTGGCGGCGGCGCGCTCGTTGGCGGACCTCGCCGCTTGGAGGGCAGCCTCGCCTTGCCCAGCGTGATCCGGGGATGGGTGATGACGGGTCTGAGCGAGGGGGCGGCGGAAGGGGGGCAGCTCTGGCACGCGCGCTAAAAGCCCCCCTAGAGTTCGGGCGCGTTCAGGGGAGTTTCGATAGATACGCTGCGCTGCGCGCTTCGACATGAGAAATCATTCGCCGGCATCTGTTTCGAAAGTCCACCACTCCAAGATCACGAAAGTTGAAGCCGTTCAGGGATCGCCCAGGGACAGTCCAGGAGGTGACCAGGCGGCGCCCAGGCAGCGCCCAGGAAGCGCGCAGGAAACGCCCGGGAAGCGCCGGGCGCCCAGGAAGCGCGAGGAAAAGGGGGAAGAGGGGAAGGATGATAGGGGGAAGGTCGACGACGACGACGACGAGACCTTTGGGCCTGAGTGCGTGGCTGATTGCAGACTCAGCCACACTGCGGTCACGCTTGCATTGCTTTGTGTCTGATGTCGACATGGCTTCCGCCAGCCGCCCGCCGAACCCGCCGGGGCCGTACTCAACCCGCGCCCTTCCGCGCTCTGCCGCCCGGCGCCCTACCCGACCAGACCATGCGCGCCCGACCCTGCCCAGCCCTGACCCTGGCGCGGGTGCTCCCATTGGCGCCGCGGGTTTCGGAGGTCCCTGAGGCGGCCTTGCGGGTTTGCGGGCTGCTCTGCGCGGGGGTCTCGCGGCCCTGCGGGGCCGCCGGAAGGTCCCAGGTCCAACGCCCGTGCCTAGCCGTAAGGCGCGGGGGGCCGATGCGCCCCGCGACGAGACTCCGAGTGGGCGGCCTCGGGTTTCCGCTCGCTGGCCTTGCGGTGTAAGGACAGGGTTCGCTGAGCCCATCGCCTGCCGGTCGCGCGCGGCCGACCGCCCCGCCGCGCGCGCGCAGACAGACGCGCACGCACGCACGTGCACAAACACACGCACACACACACACGCACACGAACCCACGCACACACAGACATACACATACACACACACACGCACCCACCCACACGCACGCACACGCACACACGCACACACATGCACACACGCACACGCACGGACAAACGAACACATGCACACGCATACACACACGCACACGCGCACACCACACATAACACACACGCATACGTTCAAACACACACACAAATACACACATACACACACACACACACACGCACACGGACGCGGACACACGCGTTCACGCCAAACCAATAGTTCATGCATGTAGTTGTCCCTGTGTCCCTCCCTATATGTGTGCGTACATATAATTATAACTTCCCCGCGCGCGCACGCGCAACAGCGCACGCATGTTCGCGCGCAGCCGAACACGCGCGCACGCGAGCACGCGAGTGTACACTTGGAATGATATAAGAAACAGGTGCGACACACTCTACCACGGACATACGTTAAGCACGTTCAAAAGCTGTTTTGTAATGCGTGCATGGCTCGGTAATTTTGTATTATAACATGGTATTACCGGTTCTGGATGAGCACGTACATTTCTCACAATCATCCCGATTCTGGATGAACCTATCAAACAAAAAACAGTTTTCCATTTTTGCATCCCAGAACGGAATGAAACGGACCTTTGGGGGCGCGTCGCGACTGCCGGGCCATGTGAGTTGCTGTGGCTGGCAGCCGACGGTGCTTCGGTTTCGGCCGCCGCCGCGCCTCCATCGGCGTCTTCGACCGCGACTGGAAGGAGATCGGCTGGCGGCAGGGCTCGCATCCGATATCCGAGAAGGGTTGCGACGAGTTTTAGTGGCCTGCTGAATCGTGCCGCTGCTGAGCACGAGCCTCAGGGCGCGGCCCCAGCCTCGGCCCGTTGCCAAAGACGCCTCCGAGCACAGAGGCGGCACCTCGCGGCCGCTGGGCTCGCGAGCGTCGGTTAGGAAGCCGCAGTTGCAGAGATGGGCCGCTAGGGCTCGGTCGCGCCGCGGGGGCTCGCCGTTTTCGAGCTCTTTGGCGGCGTCGGCGGCTGGGGGCAGACGCGCGACCGCATCGGCGCGCAGGTCCTCTCGGGAGCATTCCGTGAGAAGGACTGAGCGGCTCGCGCGGCCAGACGAGCAGCGCGGCCCAGCTGCGCCGAGTGGTCGGGCATCGTGCAGGCGGCGTTCGAGACGGCGTCAGCGCTGCTGTCCAAGGCGCTCGGGGATGCGCCATGGGTCGCTGTCGCTGAGAACTTCGCCAGCATGACTGCGGACTCGCGCCTGCCGGTTGCGGAGGCGCTCGGCCGCCGCCCCGCCTTCGTCGGTTGAGACCGCCCGCGCGCGACGCCCCCGCCATTGGCGCAATTCCCCCGCGGGCCGCGGCGCGCTGCGGACTTAGCCCCGGGCGCGCGGCGCGATTGAGGTGGCGGCGGTGGCGGGGCCGAGGGATCCGTGGCGCTCGGGCCCGCCTCCTCGCCTTCCTGGGCCGCCCCGTCGAGCTTCGCCGCCCTCCGCCCCCGCGGCCCTGTGAGATTGCGCGGCCCGCGGGCGGGCGCGGTGGGCGGCGGGCGATTTCCAATCCCCTCCGCGATTTTACAAGGTTTCGAACACTTTGGCGATGGCGGAGGGAGTCGGGCGGAGGCCGCCGCGCCTTGCCCCCAGCGGAGGAAGATGTCCTGATGGGCTCTTGGCCGGAGCGCGCTCCGCCTGCCCAGGGCGCCCCCGGCCGCGAGGACGGCGGCGCGCGGTGCTCCCAGGCGGGCAGCAGCTTCCGCGCAGGAGCGATGGCGCGGCTGCTGGCGCAGGACTTCTTCGCAGTCGGCCTCGCTGACGCCCCCGCTGCGGCGTCGGCGATTCAGGGCGCATTCTACGCCGAGTTCCGGGCCCGGCGACGCGGCCGCGGGGCCAGGCGCGCGCCCCCCTCGTTGAGGGGTCGAGCGACAGCCTCGCCCCCCGAGGCAACGGAGCCGCAGGCGAACGAGGCTGAGGCAGCTCTGACCATTGTTCGTGGCTTGCTCCGTCATGCTGTCCATCGAGGGCCCGGCGCCCGGGTCGACGTCGGCCCCCCTGTCGGGCCTCGGCGCGGCCGGAGAGGTGAATTTGGCAGACAATCGTATCCCGCCAGCGGCGGCGCTTCGGACGGCGCATAAACGAGCTGATGCAGGAGATCTTAGCCGCTCTCCATGTGATCTGCGCATCAGAGCGACCACCGTGGCTCGAAGATTGGCACGTTGGTCGGCTCAGAGGTGGTCCTTGCCATCTGCGCCAAGCGTCGGTCATCTTCGCGCAGGCTGAGCCATCTTGTCAAACGAATTGATGCGCAGTGTTTGGCCTGCGGCTTAAACCCCTTCTTCAGCCGCGACACTTGCAAGACCAAACCTGCCGGCGACCCCTCGCCAGAGCGCGAGCGCGCGGCGCTTGGCGTGTTATTTGGCCCCAGCAGGCGGGCTCCGCCTTCTCGGCTTTTCGAGGCCGGCCCCAATGGTGAAGGGCGTGGAGCACCGGCCACGGGCGGGGCACTGTCCAAGTCGACGACGTGCCGCCTAAACTGATTCTTCATAGCCGTAGAAGGAAAATGCGCCCTCGGGCCCGCCAAGCTATGGGCCGCCTTGCCGATTGCGCGGTCCCGCGCCGATCCTCGCGCGCTGCGCAGCCCGCGTTGATTTTTTTGTCTTGGCAAGGGCCCGAGCGGGAGGCCCCAGAAGATCCATCGCATATGGATCAGACTGTTTTAGAATATTGAAAAGCCGTGGTCCGAGAGGGAGCCAGAAAGTTATGCTTCCGACCTTGTGGTTGGGCTTCAGCATTGAAGGCCGCGGCTTCGTCGCCAGCTCATCGGGAGCTGGCGCATGGTGGGCGCTCGGGCAAAGGCTAGGGTCCCAGCCCGCGCGCCTCCCCTGTCCAAGCTGGTGGCCATACGGCTCATGGGCCATGCGGCAGCAGTGCATCGTTTCGAGGTCGGTGTCCTATGACGCGTAGGCTACCGCGCCATTCGTCGATCCTGTAAAATGTTCTAGTTGCGTGCCCAGGGCGTGGGTTTCCCTGCTGATCGAGCCACTGCCGCGTTGAGCCTACGATTCGCGAGGACTGACAGGCGGCAGGGAACACGATGGTCCGCGACTGCCTCGGATGCGATGGTCGTGCGAGCGTTGCGTCATCACGCCCATTACCGCCAACCTTCCGAGCCGCTCGCTCATCTCTCGGGCCCCACCACCGGGCCTTGTTCAATCAGGCATGTCGGGAGTTCGGGCTCGAGGATCACGGCTTCTCTCTTTAGTAAGTCAGCAGGGCTGGAGCCACGCGCGATCAGCTACCATGGATCTTGGGACAGGTCTGTCGTGCGCGGCCTCCGGAGCAACAGTCAGGAGGGAAAAAGACACAGACACAATTCATCGTCGATTCCCCAGAAAATATGGGAAAATATGGGAAGTGGGGGGGAAGAGAGAAACCCAGCAAATATGAGAAAATACGGGGAATCTGTTTTATTTGTGTGTATTTATTTGTGTGTCCCAGGGCCCTTTTCAAACAACCGCACTGGCCGTATTTACATGAGGTGGGGCTGGCGATGTTGGGCGGACGGCCCCTCTCGCCAGCCTCCAAGGATACGTTTTCTGCGGCTGCCACTTTCTGGTAGCAGGCCAGGGGGCGTTGGAAAACCGCGCGCCGGAGGCAGGTGGTTTTCCATGCCGCGCAGGGCCCCCATCCATAGGGGTGGAGGGCCCCGCGCCTGATTCCAGTTGGCGCCGCTTGCCTTCGGCTAACAAGACTGTCGTGCCACCCGGAAACACAGTCGTATGAGTTACGACATCCATATGAATAAACAGCACATATATATAATATATATACACGCGTGTGTGTATGTGTTTTCTGGCCACGGCAGGAGTGCGTATGCACCGATCTTGGGCCCAGCATGGGCCATGCCAGGGTTTCGGCGTGGACGTATAGATCGAAGGTCTACGTTTGTTCAACGTGTTCGGCTCGTCATGGTCGTTTGGAGGCCAAGACCCCCCTGTGGCTTCTGGCCTCCGGGCCTCCACGGGCACCTCTGGAAATTCCATGATGCCGGAAGCCATTTCCAGGAAGATTCACGAAGTCTTTCGTACACCTCGATGCCCCTGCGCGTGTGCATGTGCGTGTCCTTGTGCGCCGGCGTGCGCTTGGCGTGCGCCGCGCGGCCTGGGCGGGCCATTGCGGTTGGCTTTTCGCGGCCGTGCACGACGGCCCGGGCCTGTGCAGGGATGCCTTCTGGCGGGATACAGATCCCTGTCCGCGGCCTCGCTGGCCGGGCCCCTGGACCGCGACCCCGCGGGCGCGGGGCGTCGTCCAGCGGATCCCCCGCGCGGGGCGCATCCCCAGACATGATCGCGTCGTAAAAAATTCCGGACGGGAGGTTTTTGGCCGTCAAAAACCGACTCGGGACGGTTCACCGGTCCCGGGGAAAGGGTCGGGGCTTCCAGGGGCGCCGTCCTGAAAAAATCAGGGCGTCGCATGTCTGGGTCTGTGTGCGACCGCGGGTCCGCAGAACCGCATTCTGGAACCAATGGCCACGGGGGCGCGGACGCGGACACGTTCGCCGCTCGTGGGGCGACGTGCGCCGCGCTCGGCGCCTCCGGCTTCGGGCGGGCGCTGCACCACGCGCCCGCACATGCCCGCATGTGCGGGGGCGTCGTGGAAGCCGCAGCTCTCGCTGCCGCGCACGCAGGGCCTGCGAGGAGGCGGGAGGAGGAGGAGGAGGAGGAGGAGGAGGAGGAGGAGGAGGAGGAGGAGGAGCAGGAGGAGAGGAGAGGAGAGGAGGAGGGAGGAGGAGGGAGGGAGGAGGGAGGAGGGAGGAGGGAGGAGGGAGGAGGAGGAGGGAGGAGGGAGGAGGAGGAAGGAGGAGGGAGGAGGGAGGAGGCCTACAGGGCCTGTAGGGGCCCTACAGGTCCTGCAGGCTTACCGGGGCCTTTGCGGGACCGTGCGGGCGCCTCGCGGAGGGCCCTGCGGGATCCCATTGGAGGACGAGGGGTCTCGCCAGCGCGCACGTCTGTCCTCAGTTTCTGTCGCGGTGGACGTTGTCGGGGAGTTCCTCACCGCCCACCAAACCACCCCAACCCAATCCGAAGGCCTCAATTTGCCTTCCATTTCGGGCGGGGGGGGGGTCGGGGAACATCGAACAAACACTTGTGGAACCCATACCCCCCCCCAACCCGAACTTCGGATCTTCGGGTTGGGTTGGGGGGGTCTGGTAGGTAGTCAGTGACGACACGCGTGAGGTCGTACCACAGGGGCGCTGCGGCTTTGGGTCCAGCGAGGGGCGCCGCACGTTGTCCCCCCCCCCCGCTCAGGAAGAATAGCAGCAACGTCATGGGCTCGGGGCGACGCGCTCGCCCACGGGGGGGATTTTGGCGCGCGAAGGGGCAGACCCGCCGTCGAGTCTTGAGCGGCCCACCACGTGGTGGCCGACCTCGGAGCTGCCCTAACCAAGGGTCCGTGCATGGAGTGGCTCGGCGTCGCTCGGACGTGTGCTTCCTTCTCCTCGGCGAGGGCCATCGAGGAGCTTTTCGGGCCACCCTGCGAAAACATGCACGCGCGAGGTCGAAACATGCACGGGGCACGGACGTCCGAGCGATGGCGAGAGTGAACAATCGCATACCTCCCGCTCTCGCCCTCTCGCCTCTTGTTCCGCCGCCTCTATTGGTTATATGATGTCCTTTCCTCCACCTCCTTGCTCGGCGGCGAGCGAGGGGTGGGGAATTGAGAAGGCGAAGGCCTTCTCAGACGGCTCGGAAGTCCTCCGGCCTTCCGAGAAGTGTCCTGGGCCTCCCCCGAAGACACAGAGGACCCCTCTCAGAAGACGCCAGGGTCTCTGAGAAGTTCCGCCGGCATCTGAGAAAAGGCCTTCTCCTTCTCACCGTCCCTCCCTCGCTCGCCGCCGACTGCAGTCATCCTCCTCGTTCTCTGTTCCCTCTTCCTCCCAGTCTCATCCTCTGCCCAGGCATGCCATCTGGCAGGGGCTGACCTCACGGCGCCTGCCCACCGCTCTCGGGTCAAGTCGGGCTTGCCCCTCTACGGGAGGAGTGTTTCAAAAGTAATCAAAAAGTAGTCTGGTGACGATGTTTCGACTGTTTTTGACAGAGTGTGAGTCGTTTGTGGGTAATCTTAGTTTCTCGCCTCAAATCCGCCCGTAGGGGGACACGCCCGACCTAGCCCTCGGGTCCTCCCGCCTCCCTGTCCTCTCCCCCGCGACACTGCCGCCGTCGAGGGTTGAAAGTGTGCTTCTTGGGATGCCCAGGTCCCAATCTGCTCTGGGCGCCTCCCTGCCTCGAGCGTGGAGCGGTCTCGCCTCTCTCCTCCTCTCCGGGGGGGCGGGCGTGGGCTCGTGCTGCTTCCAGCGCCTTCTCCTGCTTCCTGCTGCTGCCCACTCCCTCCGACCAGCGGGCAGCGCACGGCGGCGAGGCACGAGCGGTGCCGAGAAGGCCTGTGGCGCACGCTCCCTCAGGGGGGGGGCCGCGCCAAGGCCTGGATGTGCGACTGTCTCGCGAAAGGGGACGTGCCACAGCTGGAGGTGAACTTCCGCCGGCAGGAGCAGTATGGCGACGAGTTCGCCATGGGACTTCTCAAGGACAGCTCGCCTGTCCCGTCCTCTTCCCCCCACCCTCTTTCCTTCCCTCAGGCTCGCATTTCTCTTCCACTGCTTGGCTTGTCACAGTGGGGTCATATTCTGGCGCGCCTTGTATGGATTGGTGGGGCGCCTTCCCGACGACATCAGGTCTCGTGTGGCGGACGAGGCGCGACCTTTTCGGGACGGTGCCATCCTGCGCGAGGCCTCGGTCCGCACAAAACCGACGACATCGACTGACTTGCGGAGGCCCTCTCGCACGCAAACTCCTTCCCCCGCCCGCGCACCCCGCCCAGTCGCTGCCCCCCCCCCCCCCGCCCCTCCCCTCGGCCAAGAGCAGGGGAACAAAAAGTGGCAGAAACACAAAAACTCGGAGGTCCGCGCGGATTTCTCGCATCGGCGCTGGACCCGCGGCGCCTCCGGCGCCGCCCCTGGCGCGCTCCGCGCGCCAGGGAGAGGGGTCCAGCGCCGATCCGAGACATCCGCGCGGACCTCCGAGTTTGTATGTTTCTGTCACTCTTGCTTCCCCTAGAGAGAGAGAGAGAGAGAGAGAGAGACGGCGCGTTCCACTCCCTATCCCGGGGGCGACGCCCCCGCCCAGGCCCGGCCAGGAGTCGCCGTGGGTTGCCCAAAAGCAGGTCCTGTTCATTTTGAACCGCACTCGCTGTCCGCGCCGCCGCGACTTGTGTCCATTTGGGACAGAAGGTCGCCTGCCCAACAGCGGCCGCTGTTGGTGTGGGACAAAATTTGTTGTTGGGCATGCGGGCGTCCAAAATGGTGAGTCTCGGGGCAGGACCCGGGCAGGACCTCGAAAAAGTTCTACATGGCCAGAGAGCACAGTATTAGAGAGAGGGGTGCCCGAACGGGATTCCTTCTTCCCCGGGCTTGCGCTGGCATTTCCGAAGGGTTCGCCTCCGGGATGGACACTGGGGACGGGCATTGGGGACGGACATTGGGGACGGACACTGGGGATGGACACTGGGGATGTATGAGCCCCGAAAAAGTCCACGGGACCTGCAAAATGAGGCAGCGGAAAGAGTTGACTGGCCCAGAAGTTGAAACGTCTTTGCCTGGCCCCGACCCCCGTCCGAGCGAACGCAAAGACTATGCACCCCCGGGAGGCGACGGGCGAGGCGTCGGTGAACCAGGCGATGGTCTTCGGATCAAGCATTAAGTCAAACACTACGTTCCGAGTAGTTGTTGGCCTTTGGGGGGTATTTTTGGGGTATGTATTATTTTCCGTCGACTATCCCCCTGTAGGGGGACACGCCCGACATAAATTAAGCAATCTGGGGATGGGGCCAACCGAGGGGTCACTGCAAAAGCTGAAGTTCACAAGGTCGTGTGTTTTTTGTTCCGCTCCTTATCCTCCTCGTGCGTGCTCCTCCTAGTCGTACTCCTCCTGCCTCTCTCCTCCTGCCTTCCTCCTCCTCCTCCTGCCTTCC
>CAUYUJ010003414.1:143305-170805 GCA_963575745.1 Prorocentrum cordatum | reverse complement strand
CTTCTCAGATGGCCGGGGGATGTCCTAGCCTTCTGAGACTCGCCACCAAGATGGGTCTGGGCTCAAGAGACGGGAGTCAATGCAAACGGGGGTCAGTCGGAGCGCAAGATTTTACAGGATCCTGCAGAGCCAGGGGTGCACTGGCCCTGGTTTGGGTGCAGGATCCTGCAGGATCTTGCAGGAGTTTGCCAGGCCTGACTGACCCGGGTTTGGATTGACCCAGGTCAGTAGGTCCCCAAATTGGGTCGGAGGGTCGCGCCGCATCGCCGATGCATCGCCGATGCGGCTCGATGTGGAGCCCGATTTGTTTCACGTCGACGTTGCACAGGCATGACCGACGTCGGCGATGCATCGCCGATGCATGACCGTATCGCCAATGCATCGGGGATGCAGGGCGATCTTCTGGCCCAATGTACGGTCGGTTCGCGTCCTGTCGACAGGCGGTGACCCCGTTGCCAATGTTTTACATTGAACGCCGCCGGCGACCCAGGATCGGTCGATGTTGAACGATCCGACGTTCCGGAGACGGCCGATCGTTAAAGATGAGAGGAGGAGGAGGAGGAGGAGGAGGAGGAAGAACAGAAGGAGCAGGAGCTGGAGGACCACGAGCAGGAGCGAGCAGGAGCAGGAGCAGGAGCGAGGAGGTGCGGGGAGGAGCGAGGAGGCGAGCCATTCTCCTCGGTCGATGTAGAGCGATCCTCGCGGTGTCTGGAATGCACGCCCAAGGCGGCACGGTACCAACTTGCCGCACCCGGGCCCCGTGCGGGAGGCCTCTGCCAAGAGGCTTGTCGAAGCCCAGAGTCGCAGGCGACGTTTCTCCCCCAATCTCCGAGCTCCGCCGGAAAAGTTGGGCCGCTCAAGACATGTGAGCGTTTTCTTATTCGGCGTTTCGACATTGGGTGGAAGGAGGGGGGGGGCCTGGCTCCAGACCTATGCTCAGTGCGACTGTTTGCAGCAGCGCGTCCATTATCTCCATCTGCTCAAAACAGGCGCCCAAAACAGCCAATCCATGGTGATCTCCTTTTATTCAGCGTTTTGCTAATCGGCGCGGGCCCTCGCAACCCCCCTTCCTCCCCCTCATGGAGTAGATCTTGGCTGTTTTTGGGAACCTGTTTCGAGCGGGTGGAGTCTCCCCCAGAGGCAGCACTCTTGCAAACAGTCGCACTAATCAGAGGTCCAGAGCCAGACCCCCCCTCCCCCCTTCCCCCCAATGTCGAAACGCCGAATAAAATTATCCCGGCAAAGCAACTAACAGCGATGTATATGAGCATATCTGGAAGCATTCCCTTTTAGATTCATGTAGGATTCCTGTTGTAGAATTCTGGTGTACTCGGAGTCGCAATCGCATTCGCAATGGCAGTCGCAGTGGCAACGGCAGTCCCAGTCGCAGTCGCAGTGGCAATGCCAGCAGTTGCAGTAATGCCACTAGCAGTAGCAGTAGAAGGACTAGTAGCAGTAATAGTACAAACGAGACACTGCTATCAAGTAGCTTATTTATCTCCGAACGAAGCACCGCTATCAAAGGATTTTGCTTCGAACGAGTCATTGCTTTCGAACGGGGACATCTGGCAAGCAAAATGTGGTACAGGAATGGTGTTCTGGGACCACGAAGAACACGAAGTGGCCTACAGTTGGCTCCGGGCATTCAAAATATGGCCCGGGAATGGTGTTCTGGGAACACGAAGAACGCGAAGTGGCTTACAGTTGGCTCCGGGCATTCAAAATATGGCCCGGGAATGGTGTTCTGGGAACACGAAGAACACGAAGTGGCCTACAGTTGGCTCCGGGCATTCAAAATGTGGCCCGGGAATGGTTTTCAGGGAACACGAAGAACACGAAGTGGCCTAGAGTTGGCTCCGGGCATTCAAAATCATGCCCAGGAATGGAGTTCTGGGAACTCGAAGACCACGAAGTGCGTTCCTGTTTGCTTAAAACGAGTTCCCCGGCATCACCCTGGATCCTGCCCGGACCCCCTTGGGGCGTCATGATGCTCTCTTTTGACCCTATTAGAAACCTATCAGTCTTCGCTGTTAGGTAAAAACGCTCACCAGGGGGGGCTCTTCGGACGCACCCTGTATCGAGGATGCACGCCCCCCGATCGTGTATCCCATGGTTGGGCCCCAGGTTCCTGGTCCATTCGACCACTCCACGAAGCCTGCGATTGGGTTATGATGTTCCAACGGGTTCTCTAACCTGGATCACCAGAAAGAGTTTCGAGCACCAAGCAAGTACCGAGACTGTAGGATTTTCGCGTGTTGGGCCCTTGGATGCGAGACTCGTTCGACATCGATCCGATACTTTTCTGGGTGCTCGAGGTTATTTCTGGGATGTGGTCCTCAAGTACGATGGGAGCAACATGGCACTAGGGTTCTGTCGGGCGTGTCCCCCTACAGGGGGATGTTCGACGAAAAATGAAACATATCCCAAAAGTGCCCCAAAAAGGTCAAACAATACTCAAACAATAGTCACCAGACTATGTTTGGATTGTTTGTTGCATTTTGTTGGGGGTATCTTTCATCTTTCATCGAAGATCCCCCTGGAGGGGGACAGGCCCGACTTCGCACTAGGGGGTCGACAGATTCCCCCGGTCGCAGGGCCACGCCTCGCCCCCGCGTGCCCGACGCCCCCCGTGCTCGGCGGCAGGAGGAGCCGCTCGCCGGCGACCAGGCGGCCTTCCCGGGGGCGAAGGAGCGCAGCGGGGCTCTCGTCGGGGGCGGCGAAGAGGGGGGGCGCGGACCAGGGGGGCTCGGCGTCGCTCGGGCGTGTGCATTTTTCCTTCGGCGAGGGCCATCGAGGAGCATCCTCGACCATGGGGCGAAAAAACCACGCACGAAACCGGAAAAAAACACAAAAAAAAATTGACGTCCGAGCGATGGCGAGGGGGGGGGATATCCTGGCGGGGGCCATGATATTTCCCCAGATGTTGTGGCGCCTCCTCTCGTTTCATTGCGTCCCTGGCTCCCCCCCCGGGGCGGGGCACATGCCGCCGGCCATGATTTGCACCCCCCCCTCGTGGAACCCCCCCTCTTGGCCGCTCCCGATGTCGTCGGGCATGCCCCACTACAGGAGGAAGATTCAAGAGTAGTCAAGCATTCGTCCAGGGACGTTTGTTTGCTGCTCTCAGATATTGATGTGACCATGTTTCATCTTCCTTCCAGATTCCGCCTGGAGGAGGACATGCCCCACCCGGAGCTGGGCGGGCGGGTCGGATGTTCGTTTGGGGGGCCTGCCTGGGGTCCGTTGCGATCCGATCGATCCGACTCGATCTCGACTCCTGGCAGGCCCGGTCTGATTCGATTCTGGTGCTCCGACGATCCGGTGGGGCCGGATGATCGCATGTCGGGAGCCTTGAGACGGGGGTCAATGCAAACGGGGGTCAGCCAGGGTCTGCGAATATCCCCTCTGGCTCACCCGGGTTTGCGAATATCTGCGTTGCAGTTTTTTTTCCCTGCATTGCAGTTTTTGGTTTCCTGCTGACCCGGGTCTGGATTGACCCGGGTCAGAAGATCCCCGAGCATGGCGTTGTTGTGCATCCTGACGCAGCCGATCCGATGCGTCTTCGATTGCGTGCCGTTGCAGCCCGACCCGGTGCATGTTTCGATTCGATCCGGTTTGCCGATTCGATGTCGATTGATCTTGCTTTCCTGGGGGACACCTAGTGGATCTGTTCGATTGTAGTTTGATTCTCGTTCGATTCTAGCTCGACTCAAGCACGGCTCAAGTTCGACTCAAGCCGAGGGACGTTCGACGCAGCATCGACGCATCAGTGGAGCGAGGGGTTCCAGGAATGTCCCCAGAACGAGCATGTAGGATGGGGGCTCGGTATAAATCCAGGCATCCAGCGAGTTGGCAAATCAAGACGGATGTTTTTTTGGCACAGGCTTCGGCCATTGAGAGCCGTTTCTGTTTTGGCCTTGGGGCCGTCAGAAAGCGTTCCGAGAAGAAAGCAGCGTACTTGGGAAGGGATCGAGAGTTCTGGGGGCCCCGTATGTATTAATACAGGTAAGAAGAATGACCATATGACCATTATTATCCATAATGCATTCGCACACACGAAACACAGAAGTTGATGGCGTGGTCGACCCCCCTTCTTGATGTAGTTTCGGCTAGCTAGCTTGGGCGTGTCCTTTCCGGAGAACGAGACCTGTGTGAACATAAGCTGCTGGAGGTCCGCGCTGATTTGCAAAGTCTCGCGCTGGATCCCCTGCCCTGGCGCGCGAAATTTGCCAGGGGCGGCGCCAGAGGCGCTGCTGGGATAGCTATAGCGCTGGCCCGAGAAAATTCTGCGCGGGCCTCCGAGTGTAGGGATTTGTAGCGTTAAGTCGGGCATGTCCCTCTACAGGAGGAGTATTCAAACATAGTCAAAACATAATATGGTGACGATTTTTTTATTTTTTCATTGTTTTGGAGTGGTTTGGGGTTATTGTTCATTGCTCGTCCAAAATCCGCCTGTAGGAGGTCACGCCCGACCTAACTGTCGCGAGACGCCTGCGTGGTGGAATGTCGGGCGTCGGTGCGGTAATGCCGGTGGGCCCCGCGTTGCCCGAGCTGTCGGGGAAGGACGCGGGGGACACTTGGGGGAGGGACCCTCTGCGGCCGTCCCGGGTCTGTCGCGGGGCTCTCGTGTGGACTCTTGGGGCCGTCTATGAGGGCTCTGTGGGGAAAAACACACGTCTGTGGGAAACAACACACACAAAACACACAACACACAAAACACACAAAACACACACCTGTGGGGAAAACACACACACACTGTGGGAAAACACAAAAAACATACAAACACACACACACACACTGTGTGTGCGCGTTTTTTTTTTTGTGTGTGTGTGTGTGTCTGTGTGTGTGTGTGTGTGTGTGTGTGTGTGTCTGTGTGTGTCTGTGTGTGTCTGTGTGTGTCTGTGTGTGTCTGTGTGTGTGTGTTTTGGGACCCGCTCGAGCCATCCTGTGGCTCGGTGGGATCATCGTCGGGCGCTCCTGTGCCGTCCGGCACTCTCGGAGGCCGTCCGGGCGCTCCGTCCTGCTGCCGTCTCGGGGCCCTCGTGGGGGCTCCTCTGGGCAGCCTCGGTCCAGCCCTGGGGGCTGCTTGGGCCCTGGGCCGTCTTGGGCGCTCTGGAGACCGAGAGTCGGAAACACATGGAAACACCCTCGAGAAACACATGGAAATACATGATCTGCGCCTGCCGTGCCCCTCCTGTAGGGTTGGGGCCTCGTGGCGTTCCGGGTGCCTCTTGGACCGGCCTGGGGCCATCTGGGGCCCTCTTCGAGGCATCTTGATCCTACCTGGAAGCAACTTTTTGGGCATCTTGGGCCCACCCGTTGCGGACAAAGGCCACCTTGGAGACCTCTTGAGGCGGAGCAGCAGCTGGGAGCATCTGTTCCGGGTGGGCGGGCAGTTGCAGGCGGGTTGGGCCGAAGACCAATCCAGAGCCTTGCGGAAGGGCCCAATCGCGGACGGGTGTCAGCCCTCGTGGGGCTCGGCCGATTCCCTCGGGCTGATCCGGGTTGCACGGAGCCGTGGGGCGGCATCGACCTCGGATGGCCGATGCATCGCCCATGTGGCGTCGACGCATCCTCGATGAAGGCCACCCCGTGTGTCGTCGGTATGTCTCGCCCATGTGTGTCGCTGGGCAGCGCGCCCTGCTCTCGACGATGCATCGTCGATGCACCAGCCATTCGAGGTCGATGCATCCCCTTCTGGCGAGCCACATGGAGCCGTTCTCCCCACGTGGGAGCTACTGCGCGGCTGGCCTTGGCCGACTCGGGTTTGCGTTGATCCGGGCCAGTGCGTCCCCCACCCAAACGCATTCGAACTCTGCCACGCCGAGTCTCCCCCTGGCAGGCCACGCCGGCGGCGGATCAGAGACGGTTGCGACGAGTCACCGCCGCCCCTGGCCTTTCCAGGACGCCCGCGCAAATGTCCCCCACCTAAACTGGGGGGGAAGGAGAAGCGACACCAGGACCACCAGGGGGCCACCTCCAGCGAGGAGGTCCACGATGCCTCCCCGAGCTGGGGGGGGGATGTCTCGAGCGAGGGGGGGTACCACACCACCAGGGGGACCCTCCCCATCGGCTCCTCCCGCGGGTGGTCTTTGGTGGTGTTGGTGTCGGATTTCCATGTTCCTACTAAACGGATCGGCGACTGAAAAGGGTATGGTACGCCGGGATGTGGTTTGCGATCGGCACCGTTGGGGCCTGGGTGACACGACACTGTCCTCGTCGGGCCTCCTCGGGGCGCGGGAGAACTCTATCGAGGTCCCCGCGCGCCCCCTAGGCTGCCCTCCAGGATGTTCCCCAGGGTGCCGGTTGCAAACCACACCCCTTGGAACGCCGAACGTATTCTGTTTGCCATGCCAAGTATCCCCTTGGCAGGCCACGCCGGCGGCGGGTCGAAGGCGGCTGCGACGAGTCACCGCCGCCCCCCGCCTTTCCAGCACGCCCGCGTCGCAAGTGTGTTCAGAGACGGTGCGGCCGCGCCGGCCGTTGGGGGGGGTGCGGCCGGGGGGACTCTGCCCGTTGGGGCTGTCTTGGGGCTGCATCGGCATCACCGAGACATATTTGTTTCAAGCAGTGGCGAAGCGTCTTGGCTCGCCTATAGGGCCGCCAAACAATTTTCTCACAACCTTTATGTTGTCTGCACATACTCCTCTTAGAACATTTCTGGCTGGGACTGTCTTTTTTTGAACACATCGGGTTAATGTTCCAAGAACTGTCTTTGTTATTAGAACACTTGAGGGTTCTATGAACATGTCGTGGTAGGCCCACAGGAAGGCCGGGACGGTCGGTCCCTGCTCAATTGTTCCAGAGGTTTACGCCATCCCACCGATTCCAGAAGACGGAAGAAGTCCACGGGTGAGGTTTTGGAGGGCCTCTTGGGGAACCTCTAGGGGCTTCGTTTTGGGCCTCTCGGGGGTCTCTTCGGGCATGCTGGTTGTTTCCTGTGGCGTGGCAGGAACACATCTCTGGGGGCCAACGGAAGCACCATTTGAAGACGGGTGGTAGGGTGGTATGGAAGGACTGCGCAGAGAAAGGATTCACGGCGAGATTTCGGGAGGCGTTTGGATGTTCAGGCCCACGTGGCAAGAGGCTACCTCGTAGCGTTGCTCGGCCAGGGAACTTGAAGTACACCGAATGTCGCACAGGCGAAAAGGAGGAGGACGCGATGCAGGGTAGTGGCGTGGAGCTGAGGCAGCGCGCAGGAACGAGTATTGGTCAGTGTGCTTCTACCCTTCTTGTGGGTGAGATTGCGGGCCTGCCGGGGTCGACGGTTTGCGGGCTTTTCGGACAATGTCCAAGAGTATGGGCAACGCGTCAAGTTGCCCAGAAAACAGGGTGAAGAGGAGCAGGAGGAGGAGGGAGAGGAGGAGGAGGAGGAGGAGGAGGAGGAGGAGGAGGACGAGGAGGACGAGGAGGAGGAGGAGGAGGAGGAGGAGGAGGAGGAGGAGCAGGAGGAGCAGGAGGAGCAGGAGGAGCAGGAGCAGGAGGTGGAGGTGGAGGTGGAGGAGGCGACGAAGCGGGAGTCGAGGAATACGAGGAGCACGCGCGGGCGAGGCATCGAGGCCCGCGCGGAGGGGTCCGGCGCGGAGCCGAGGAATCCGCGCGGACCTCCGAGTTGTTTTTTATGCTCATGTCGCTCTCCGCTCCCCTTAAGAGAGGGTCAGAGCCCCGAATCATCAGGGGTAACTCGGGTCAGGGATAACTCGGGCTCGTTTTTCGGGAATCCAAACCCGAGTTACCTCGGACCCGAGTTACCCCGGATACTTCGGGCGTCCAGAGCCCGAATCATCAGGGGTAACTCGGGTCAGGGTTAACTCGGGTTCGTTTTTCGGGAACCCAAACCCGAGTTACCCCGGACCCGAGTTACCCCGGATAACTCGGGCGTCCAAGAGGGGTCGGCCAGGCGCCCAGGGGGGGGCAGGGGGAGGGCGGCAGGCTTCTCACAGGCACCCCTGCGTCTGAGCGTGCGTCGGGCCGGGCCCTCTACAGGGGGGATCTTCCAAAGTAGTAGAATAGTTTGGGGACTATGGTTTGAGTATTTTGGGGCATAGTTTGAGTATGTTTCAAGTACTTTGCATTTCTCGCCCAAAATCCCCCTGTAGGGGGACACGCCCGACTTAATTCTAAGCGGGCGCGGGCCTTGTCTACAAACAGATGCAAGGCCCGCGCCTTCTGAGAAGCAGGGGTGCCTCTAAGAAGCCGTCCCCCCTCCCGCCGCTCCCCTCCTGCGCGCCGCCGAAAAGAAGGGGAGCTCGGGGATACAACCCAGGGGAGGCTCTTTGGAGGCACCCTATCGAGGATGGGCGCCCTCTTAGCGTATACACCGACAGAACTGCTGGTCCTTTCGAAAGCCCCACGAAGCCGAGGGTACGGGTCGACGTATCCCCACGTCATCCCCTGGGGCCGATCTTGCGAGAATGTCCCGAGCGAGGGCGCCAGTTTAGGATTTTGCGTCGGATTCCGCCGAATTCGCCGGATTCACCAGAAACGCAAGGGAGAACAACCGGATGACATTTGCATGTTTTCCGGAATGCGTGTGGACTCAGTCGGCAGGCCCCCGCGGCGACGATCGCGATTCGCTACGTTCCCCGTTATTCAAGTCGTTAGAAAAAACTTTTTTCTCCGTTTGTATAGAACAGCTCTTGCGTGTGGTATTCGTTCTTTGCGTTTACAATTCTGCGCCGTTTCACGTGCGCGATGGCGCGCTGTGAGCAATGTCCCAGGCAGTCTCGTGCGCGTCAGTTGTTCTGTAAAAAGCTGCGGGAGTTTACTGAGCACGTTTATTGGTGTTGACATCAGGTTTTCCCCAGCCCTCGGCGGTTCAATTTTTGTTGCAAGTTACCAGGGGCTTCGCTTGGGGCGCATGCAGTCGACGACGGTCGTCGGGCCACCGGCTCTAGAGAGAAGCTTTGAGAACATCACATGTGATGTGGTGGGGACGGGGGCGGCTTGGGCCGCCGTCAGAAGCGGCGCAGAGAGCACGATTGGCCCTTCCCCCTGGCATCGCTCGGGCGTGTGCATTCTTCCTCCGGCGTGGACCATCGAGGAGCATCCTTGGTCATCTGGCGAAAAGACCACGCACGAAACCAAAAAAAGACACAGGGAATGGACGTCCGAGCGATGGCCAGTCCCTTGGAGCCGATTTTGAGAGGATGTTTCGAGCGCGAGCGCCGGTTTGGGATTCTGCGCCAGCTTCGCCGGATTCGTGAGAAACGGAGCAGGAAGCATTCTTGGTCCCTCCCTTGGGGCCGATCTTGCGAGGATGTCCCTAACGAGGGCGCCAGTTTAGGATTCTGCGACGGATTCCGTCGGATTCGCCGAATTCGCGAGACACGGAGCAGGAAGCGTTCTTGGCCCCTCCCTTGGGGCCGATCTTGCGCGGATGTCCCGAGCGCGAGCGCAAGTTTTTTGGGGATTCTGCCCAGGTGCCGTGCAGGAAGCATTCGTGGCCCCTCTGGGGCCGATTTATTGCGGCGATGTTCAGAGCGCGAGCGCCAGTTTAGAATTCAGCGCAGGATTCAGTCAGATTCGCCGGATTCGCGAAAAAAGAGGCAGGAAGCGCGGATTTGTTAGTTTTCTTTCCACGCTCGCCGGGGGTCAGGATGGCGCGAGTGAAAACGGAGTTCTTTCACATCAGATCATGCGAAGGGTTTGGGCCCCCGCCCTTGAAAAAGTCTCGCAGGGATTCCCAGGAGCCCGCGAGAGCGCCCAGGAGCGTCCGTGAACAGTGCTCCGTGTAGGCGGCTTTCAGGGACTTCGGGGCACGCCACTCAGTGCCCACAGCACGGCGGCGGATGCGCAGTGTAAGTTCAGGAGGGGAACAAAAACACACAGACACAACTAGACGTCGATCCCCCAGAAAATCCGCCGACCCTGTCGGCGTGTGGAAGATGCTTTTCCATTCGTCGTGAACGTCGTCGTCGTCGTCGTCGTCGTCGCCGCCGTCGTCGTCGTCGTCGTCGTCGTCGTCGTCGATGCTCTTCCGTTCGTCGTCGTTGTTGTCGTCGTCGTCGTCGTCCTCCCCTCAGGCGCGCCAGCCAAAGCGAAATCGAGCAGCGTCGTAGCTGAGTCGAAGGCAAAGCGAAATTGAGCAACGTCGTAGCTGAGTCGAAGGCAAAGCGAAATTGAGCAACGTCGTAACTGAGTCGAAGGGAAGCCCCTTCCCTTTGATCCCTTCCCCGCCCGGGGTGGGGGGGCCCGGGGGGGGGTCCCGGGGGAGGGGGGGGGGCAGATACGCATCCCCCCCGGGATGTCCCGGCACCTAGAAAAGCCCCCAGACTGGCCAAGAGTGCCCCAAGAGGCTTCCAAGACGGCTCCAGAGGGCCCCGAATCGCCGAACCATCCGTCGAAGACGCCAAAGTAGCCTCCAGACGGCCCAAGAGATTGCCAAGACGCTCCAAGAAGTCTCCCAGAGCACTCCCAAGAGGGCACGAAGAGGGAAAAATCAATGATTTCCTTAAAGTTTTTGACAGATTTTGGCGTTCTCGCCGTTTCAACTTGCCGACGCTCCAAGACGGCCCCAGATGCCCCCAAGATTGCCCCAAGATAGCCCAAGAGGCCTCAAGAGAGCCCCAAAATGACCCAAGAGAGCCTCAAGGCCGCCCAAGATGCCTCCAAGATGGCCCCAGAGGCTCCCCAAACGGCTCCAACAGGGTGCCCAGACGGGGGGCCCGACGAGCCCTCGGCGACAGAGGCCCCCAGGAAGCCCCAAGATGCCCCCAAGAGGCCACCACGAGACCCCCAAGAGGCCCCCAGGAAGCCCCAAGAGGCCCCCCCGCCACATTAGAGAACGCATGGGTCGCCCTCCAGGGTCGGCGGCACCGGCCGTAAGGCCTTCGCAATATGGGAAGATATAGGAAGTGGGGGGGGGAAGACGAAAACCCAGAAAATCTGCGAGAGTATGGGGACCCCTGTTATCTGTGTCTACTGATTTGTGTGCCCCAGGGCCCCTTCATGAGTGCTTTCCCCTCGCTTCCCCCGCGCAGGCCGGCTACGCCGCTCGAGCGCCTGCCTGCGCACGCGCCTGGCGAGCTGCGGGGGCACAGCTCCCTGTGCGACGGGACTTCTGCAGGAATGGTGGCATGGCCACCAGATTCCGTTCTGTCAAGCATCCAGCCACACATCCAGGCCAGAGCCTCATCCCAGAGGTCGACGTACAGAAACAGAGGCCTCCATGGTGCCCGGAGGCCTCCTGAAGCCCCTAGAGGTCACGGGCCAGAAGCGTCCAAAATCTGAGTTCTCGATCACCCTGCGGGTACGAAAGTCGGGCGGGGCTAGGACGAGGATAAATACGTTCCAAAGCGTTCCGGAACGTTCTCAAAGCGTTCCAGAACGCTCTGAGAATACCGCAGCGTCCGAGACATCCTCCACAGCCGCCGGATCCCAGAGACCCCAAGTATCCTCACCCGATTTGATCCTCGTCCTGGCTTCGTCTTACACGTATGCCATATGGGGTCCTAGCGACACCTAGTATGGGGCCCCTGCTTGGTCCACGTTTGGGGCCCTCCTGGCCCGTATCATGGCTCTGCATAGGGCGCGCCCGGCCCTTAACTTCACACCACCAGGCCCTTAATTTTGGAGTTGCTGGCCCTTACCTTTAGAGCACCTGGCCCTGAACTTTTGCGCACTGGGCCCTTAACTTTTGAGCAACCGGCTTGTATTTGTGGAGTGACCGGAAAGCATTCGGTGTCGCTGGGACCCCATGACTTATGCCGCTTCCTCTCCTCGCGCGATATCATCCTCGTCCTCGCCCGATTCTACCTTCACCCGATCTCATCCTCGCCCGATTTGATCCCCAGACATGCGACTTCTGGATTCTCTCAGGACGGCGCCCCTGGAAGTCCCGACCCTTTCCCCGGGATCACTGTTGTTCTGAATCATCGACTAGACGTAAGAGTGGCCTTTCGCCAGAGTGACCTTTGGTGCGGGCACAGATGGGTCCCCAGGTGGCTGAAAACGAAGCAGGAGCAGCGGCTTGCGCGTCCAGGTTTGGTCCCCCCGCGGCCGCCCAAAAGCGCACCAAAGGTCACTCTCACCCAGGGCCACTCTTGCGTGCAGCCGAAATCACTGGTTGAACGATTGTTGTCTGAATCGTTGTCTGAAGGTCCTGTCACGGCCTTCTCGTCCCGAGTCATTGTTTGACGGCCCCGAGGCCCGCCGAGGGCTCCCCCGGGGCCGAGCACAGCCTTAAATCGGGCCTGCCCCTCTACAGGGGGGAATACTCAAAAATAGCCTAACAATAGTCTGGGGACTCGTTGTTTTTAGTATTTGTGGGCATCGTTTGAGTATGTTTTGAGTCTATGTTATTTTTCGTCCCAAAGCCCCCTGTAGGGGGACAGGCCCGACCTAAGCATAGCCAAAAGCCTCCCGCCCTGATTTTTCTTACGCCGCGATCGTGTCTGGCTCCTCGTCCTGGCTCCGCCTTCTGCGTCTGCCGCGCTTTCTCCCCGCGCCCCGCAGCGCAGACCGGACCCCCTCCCCAGGAGGACGAGGCCTACGCCTTCGCGGGCGGGGCCTGGCCCCGTCGAGACTGCCCGGAGGTGGGGCCCCGGGCGCCCCCGGAGCTCCGGGAAGCAGCGCCATCCCTGGAGGCCGGCTGCCCGATCTGGGGGCGGCTGAGGGGGGGAAGCGGGGGAGGCAGTCAGATCTGGCCGCAGGCCTCCTAGATGGGGTCGGAGTATCACCACCCACCAAAGCACCCAACCCAACCCGAAGGTCTCGATTTGCCCTCCATTTCCAGTTGGGGGGCGTCGGGGAACATCGAGAAAACACATATGGAACTCGTACCCCCCCAACCCGAAATTCTGGTCTTCGGGTTGGGTTGGGGTGGTCTGGTAGGTAGTCATGGATGGGGTCGGAGGATCGCATCGCCGATGCATCGCCGGTGCGGCTCGATGGGCAGCCCGATTTTTGTCGCGTCGACGTCGCCAATGCATCGCCAACGTCGACGGTGCATCGCCAGTGCATCTCCGATGCATCGCCGATGCATCGGCGATGCATCGGAGATGTATCGGCGATGCGGCGCGATCCTCCGACCCCAGCTGCTCCGACCCCATCTGGGAGGCTTCTAGACTGTGGGTAATGTCCTCCTCCTTCTCCGCCTCCTCCTCCTCCTCTTCCTTTTCCTCCTCCTTTTCCTCCTCCTCCTTTTCCTCCTCCCCCCATGCGAACGGCGACGTGGGTCATGGCGGTGTAGGTTTCGGTGTTGTGGGTGCGCGTGGCTCGCGCGTTCCTGCGGTGCGCTCCTGTTTTTACCGGACTCGAACTGATCCCTATCCCTAAGATTGACACGCCAAAAGGCGATGACGATCTCAGGGAGGCGCCCTCAAAAAGCAGGGGAATCCCTAAGATCGGCACTGTGGTGAGGCGATGCCCAGCTTAGGGATAGGGATATGTTCCAGGCTGGCAATCAGTGTCGGTTTCCTTCGACACGCTCGCACGCGGGAAGTGTAGGAGACTGTGGTTCGTGATTTCTGACGAGGGAGTTCCCAACATCCCCCTCAAGAGACATCGCCGTTCGCGTGGCCTTGGTCTGGGCTTGAGCCGGGCCTGTCCCTCTACAGGTGGAATCTCCCAAAGCAGTCCAAAAATAGTGCGGGGACGATTTTCCGACCCATTTTCTTTTCTGATTCTTTTGCATTCCTCATTTGTCTATTTTCTTGTTGTCGTCCAAAATCCGTCTGTAGGGGACGTGCCCGACCTAAATCTAGGCCCCCTAGATGGGGTCCGAGCCGCATCGCCGATGCATCGGCGATGCGGCTCGATATGGAGCCCAATGTTATCCACGTCGATGGCGCCGATGCAGCGCCGACGTCGCAGGTGCACCGCCGATGCATCGGCGATGTATCGCAGATGCATCAGCGATGCGGCGCGACCCTCAGACCCCGTCTACTCCGACCCCATCTAGGAGGCAGTTACAGTCAGAGGAACAAGAGGTGGTTCGCCTCGAAAACTTTGTTCGAACGCACCCCAGGAGAGGTCTCGGGGTAGCTGTATCGGTACCTTATTGTAAGTCGGGCATGTCCCTCTACCGGAGGACGTTTAAAAGTTGTAAAACATTTGGTTGGAGATGTTTTTTGACTGTTGTGTGCTTTTGCCATTTGTTGCTGATTGTTTGATCATCGTTTTTTTTGTTTCGTCCTAAATCCGCCTATAGGGGGACATGCCCGACCTAATCTGATGGTACCCCAAGAAGCAGGAGAGGCAGGGCGAAGGAAGACACGGGAAGAAGAGAGAGGGCGATGGAAGGAAGAGAAAGATCGGGAGAGTCAGAGGAGGAAAGGGTACCCGTACCTCTACCCTTCGCTCGTTTTCCCCTTTTTGGGCCTCTTGGGCTGCCTTCGTCACCACCGCTGGATTCACCTCGAAATTCTGGTCAGAACGCACTCCAGGGGAGGTCCAGGGAGTAGCGGTATGGGTACCTCTTGCTCTCCCTAGAGAGGTGTGTGTGTGTGCGCGCGTGTGTGTGTGTGTGTGTGTGTGTGTGTCTGTGTGTGTGTGCGCGTGTGTGTGTGTGTGTGTGTTTATGTGTGTGTGTGTTTGAGTGGGGATTTACATCATGTGCCATGTGTGTGACAGCGCGTGAGGAGGACTTGGAGAAGAGGAAGAGGTGGAGATAATTGAGGGGCGGTTCGGAGATGACGTGGTGAGGTGTGCTTCGGCGTGGGACTGTGGCGCATCAGGCCGCAGGCCGCAGTTCACAGCACACAGCATTCTCAACCGTCAAACCCGTACATGCTTGAACTATGCCCACGGCTATATTTCACACCAGCGAGCCAGATTGTGCACACGGAAAATGTTCATCAGCCTCAGCGTTGCCTTGATTGTTCGGCACATCGTGTTCCAATTTCTGCCTCGATTGTTGTATGGCAGCTTGTGATTAGCAAATGGGTGACCTCTCCGGGGCTGATGAATAGACCCAGCGTCGGGAGCCTTGCAACGGGGGTCAATGCAAACGGGGGTCAGTCAGAGCGGCCGACCTTGCAGGATCCTGTAGGGCCAGGGCTGATTGACCCGGGCTTGGGCGCAAGACCCTGCAGGATCCTGCAGGATTTTGCCTTAAGTCGAACGTGTCCCTCTACAGAGGAAATTTTTAAAATAGTAAAAAAATAGTCTGGGGACCTTTTTATATGTTTGACTGTTTTTGGTGCATGTTTGAAGTATTTATGTTATTTCGTCCAAGCTCTGCCTGTAGTGCGACATGCCCGACTGCAATCTTGCAGGATTCAGCACAGCCTGAGTGACCTGGGTCTGGATGGGCCCAGGTCAGCAGATCCCCGACAGCGGGGCACGATTGCTTTAATCACTCGTGCTTAGGCTCGGAGAGCTCGGGGAGCCACCGCGCCGCGGATGATGGCCAACGGCATGAACGACGAGGAAGAGGAGGAGGAGGAGGAGGAGGAGGAGGAGGAGGAGGAGGCGCCAGGAGGCGCCAGGAGACGCTAAGAAAATCAGCTCACTGCGTGAGCTGATTCGCCAGACCCCCCCTGTTACTACCCCCCACCACCCACCAAACCACCCCCACCCAACCCGAAGGCCTCAATTTGCCTTTCATTTCCAGTGGGAGGGGGGTCGGGGAAAGTTGGTAAAGACACATGGAACCCGTTCCCCCACCAACCCGAAATTCGAGCCACATTTGGGTATTTGGGTTGGGTTGGGGCGGTCTGGTAGGTAGCCAATAGGAGGAGGAGGAGGAGGAGGAGGAGGAGGAGGAGGAGGAGGAGGAGGAGGAGAGGAGGAGGAGGAGGAGGAGGAGAGATGGAGGAGAGATGGAGGAGAGATGGAGGAGGCCCCCCCTCTCGTCGGGCCCGCCGCCCCGGCGGGCCAGACGAGCCGGCCGTCGCCTCCCCAGTCTTGGCCGGGCAGAGTCGGCTTCCAGGCGCGACCGCAACGGGCGCGGAGTGTGTGTGTGTGTGTGTGTGGAACAATTGCAGTTTTGCCTGCTGGTGGCGTCGCCGCGAACGTTGTCACCCAGGCCCCCCCTCTCGTCGTGACAGAAATCACGACGTGAGGTTTTTCATTCTTTTCGGCCTCCTGGGGCCCTTTCCCGGGCCTCGGGGCCGTCAACCGATTCAGGACGAGAAACCGGTCCCGGGGAAGGGGCCCAGACCTTTTGGGGGTCGACGTTGTGGAAAAATCACGACGTCGGAGGTCTGGGCAGTTCGATGCAACGAGCCCTTGCCCGAAAGCGGCCGCTGTCGGTTTCGAGAGGCATCTCCTGGGGGACGTCGTGCCCTTTTGTCCCACGCCCCCCTCGGACGCGCCGAGCCTCGCTCTACGCCTGGCTGGCTCGCCTTTTTGGCCTCGCTGAGGGGCGCCGCGGTGGACGCACGTCCTGCAGTGGAGGTGGGCCCGGGCAGGTTTGTCGCGCTTTCGGGTCCCAGGGCCTTCGGCGGGCCCCGAGGTAGCCGGAAAACGACCGAGCTGGTCCCGGCAGGAGCTCCAGGGTTCTGGGCCCGCATCCTTCGAGGCGACGGCCCCTGTTTCCGCCGCCCTTGCCTCCCGCACCCCTCCCCAGGCGCCCCCCCGCCATTCGCCAGAGCAGGGAAACCACAGGTTAATCACATGCCCCCCCGTATTTTTTATTCACAAGTTGACACCTTAGCACATCACAGTTCAAGTCTCAACATGCATGAGATGCTGCGCGACCCACTTGCGCACACTGGAACTTATCATACGCCCGCTGATCGAGGTAGAGACGGGGAGGAATAACTGCAGTCGGATGGGAAGGGATCTATGGGATGAGGGTGGATTTCGATGTACGGTGAATGGCCTTGTCCACTCGTGCTTCAGGAAATGCCAGGCGTACCCGCATCACTCCATTACGACCTCTTGTTTTTCGACCTGGCTCCTAACGCCTTCAGCGCATGCCATTTGCTGCCGTCGAGCTCATCATCCGCGCATTCGCTCGATCATCCATATTTCCTTGCTCGCACGGGTAATGGTTCGAGTCAAGGGCTTGTTTTTTTCGGGCCTCCCCATCCATTGCTGGCTTCCTCCGGGTCCCCTTTGCGGGCGCACTGACCTGTCCCGGCGAGGGCGGTCCTCTCTGGACGGGTGATTTCGGAGTTGTTCGGGGGCGGTGTTCGTGATTTGTCTCGCTCGCGCCTTCTCTCTTTCTCGATCCTCTCTTTTTTGGTCCTCTCTCTCTCTATTGCTTCTCTTTCTCTTTCTCTCTCTCTCTCTCTCTCTATGTTTGTTTGTCTCTGTCTGTCTCTCTCTCTCTCTCTCTCTCCCCCCCCATATGAGTATGTATTTATGTGTCTAATACATATATATATATATATATAGATATAGATATATAGATAGATGCTCATGGTTACCGCACTGTATATCCATCTCTCTCTTTTCTGATTCTCTCTCTCTCTCTTCGCTCTCGCTTTCACTATTGTTCTCTCTCTCTCTCTCTCTCTCTGCATTTTTGTGTAACCAAACTGCCTTCCATTTCGCCAGGGGAACGGCTTCACTTAGGAGGAGGGGGAGGAGAAGGAAAAGGAGGCGTGTCATCGCTTCTCAAATTCCCTCAGGAGGAAGGAGGGATGATGAGGTTCCTTGCCCTCCCTTTCCGTCAGGGAGAGGAGGAGATTCCGTCCCTCCCTTTCCCTCAGGATGGAGGAGGAAGAGATCCCTTCAATTTCCCCCAGGACGGAGGATGATGAGGTTCAGTCCCTTCAGGTTCTTCCAGGAAGGAGGAGGAGGTGTTGTCCTTCCCCTGTCTCTCAGGATGGAGGGGGAAGAGGAGGAGGAGGAGGAGGAGGAGGACGTCGAGGAACGCCCCTCCCGGAGGGGGGACGGTGCATTCCCTCTGTAAGGGGAAAAGGGGGGAGGAAAAGCGGGAGGCGGATGCGGAGGAGGAGGAGGAGGAGGAAGAAGAGGATTATGTTGATGATGCGGATGATGATGACCATGATGATGATGGTGAGGGTATGATAATGATGATGATGGTGATGATGAGGATGATGAGGATGATGATGATGAGGATGATGGTGATGAGGAGGAGGAGGAGGTGGTTGAGATTCCTTACCGATTCTTCCCCCAAGAAGGAGGAGGCGGTCCAGTCCCTTCCCGTTCCCCCAACAAGGAGGAGGAGTAGGATGAAGTTGTTTTCCCGTTTCCGTCAGGAGGGAGGGGGAAGAGGAGCAGGAGGAGGAGGAGGACGCGGAGGAGACAGTTCCCTATTCCACCCCTCAGGGATGTTGGGGATGAGGTGTTCTCCCATGCCTTCCTTCAGGAAGGAGGAGGAGGACCAGCAGGAAGAACACTAGGGGGAGGAGGAAAAGGAGGAGGAGGTTTCGTCCATCCCCTTCCCCTCAGGATGGGGTATGAGGAGATTCCTCCCTTTCCCTTCAGGAAGGAGGAGGAGGAGCAGGAGGAGGAGGAGGAGGAGGAGGTTCGTTCCCTTTCCTTCAGGAAGGAGGATTGTATGTCTTCCCTTCCTTTTTTTCCGCATGAAGCAGGAGGAGGTTCTATCCCTTTACATGCCCCTCAGTAAGGGGGAGGAGGAGGGGGAGGAGAAGGAGGAGGACGACGAGGAGGAGGCGGAGACCGTGGATAACGAGAAGGAAGAGGAAGAGGCTGATGATGATGATGATGATGACGCGAATGAGGATGATGTTGATGAAGATTTGTTAATGATCATGGTTAGGATGCTGATGATGATGACAGTGATGATGGCGATGGCGATGGTGATGTTGAAAGGGGGAAAATGAGGAGGAGGAGGAGGAGGAGGAGGAGGAGGAGGAGGGGGAGGAGGAGGACGGATAATACTCATGCTAACAATTTCGATACTAAGAAGGAGACGGAGACGAGTACTAATAATAATATAAGAAGAATCGTAAGAATAATAATCCTATTAAGAAGAAGAGGAGAAGGAGGAGGAGGAGGAGGAGGAGGACGAAGAGGAGGGGGAGGGGGAGGAGGTCCATTTCCTGAGACGGACGGGGAGGTCCATTATTTCCCCGTTCCCTCAGAAAGGAGGAGTGCGTTCGTTCCTTTCCTGTTCATTCAGAAAGGAGGAGGAGGAAGAGGAGGAGGAGGAGGAGGAGGAGGAGGAGGAGGACGGGGAGGAGGAGGTTCCTTCCCTTCCTTTCCCCCCAGTAGGAGGAGGAGGAGGAAGACGAATCTGTTCTTTTCTTGGTCTTCAGGAAGCAGGAGGAGGAGGAGGAGGAGGAGCAAGAGGAGGAGGAGGCGGAAAAGGAGGAGGAGGAGGAGGATGTGTCTCCTTTTTCCGTCAGGAGGTGGTGGAGGAGAAGGAGGAGGAGGAGGAGCAGGAGGAGGAGCAGGAGGAGGGATGGATGGGCCCTCATCAAAGAGGCCTTGGCGGCCGCCCGCAAGCAGACGACCGCCAGGGCCCCAGATGTCGTGTCTCGAGTCTCGAGCACCCATGGCCGCCCGCGCCACCCCTCCCCCTACATGGGATCGTAGACCGTCCACCACGGGCCCCTGGCGCGCCGACGGTGAGCGTCGGGCAGGGGCACGCCACGCAACGCGGGGTTGAAAAGTACACCCCGAACTGCCGAAGCCCGCGCGCGCGGCAGCACCGGCGGCGCCGAGGGCGCGTCCACCCACTCCTCGCCACCGCCAGCGGCCTGGAGGGGGCGGCAGGGGCCTCCAGTCTCCAGGCGCGGCGGTGGCTCCGCGGGGCGCCGCAGTGGCGGCACTTCCCCGCCCTCACGGCGGCGCCAGCGGCGCGTCCGTCCGCTCTTCGCCATCGCCCGCAGCCAGGAGGGGGCGGCAGGGTCGCCAGCGCCGCCCGCCGCCGACAGAAGCCTACCCACCATGGGCGGCTCCGGCTCGCGCGCCGCCTCGCCCTCTGCCTGCTTCGCCGCGAGCACCGCCGAGGGCGCGCCCATCGCGGGGCCGCCAGGCGGCCTGCCAGCAGGAGCCGGCGACGCACCATTGCCAGCAGCTCCCGTTGCAGCGGCGGGCGGTGCACCGTGGGCCAGACCGTCGGCCCAGCTGTCGTCGTCGGGGGAGGCGTCGTCGTCGCCGTCCCCGAGGTCGCGAAAGGCCGCCGCCGCGCCTGGGCCGCCCGCCCGCGTTGCAGCAGCCACCGCCCCGCCGCCCGCCTCCGCCGTGTTGCCCTCCACGTCCATCCTCGCCACAGCAGCAGCGGCGCTTCGCCGACGTCGCCCGCGGCGGCGCTTCTGCCGAGGCGCGGGGGCGCCTGGCGGCCGCGGCTCCGCCTCGGGAGCGCCGGCAGCAGCTCCAGGAGGTCGCTGCGGGGGCCGAGCCAGCGCAGGGCGGCGGGGCTGGCTGAGGTCGACGATCGCCGCCTTCGGCATGCCCTCCGCCGCACGCAGGAGGCGCGCCCCGCCACTGGGCGGCGCCTCCCCTGCCAGCCAGCTGGCGGCGTGAGCCGCCAGCGAGCGCGCCGCGGTCGGCCTCTCTAAGGCCCCTCGGCGCGCAGCGCTCGCCGCGCCGCTGGCTTCGGGGCGCGCGGCGAGCCCAGCGGCGGCCATCACGGCGGACGGCGGGCGCGGGCCCAGGTAGCACACGGCTGGGTACGGAGCGGTTTGAACCAAAATGGCTGCGGAGGGAGGAGGAGGAGGAGGAGGAGGACGAGGATGAGGAGGAGGAGGAGGAGGAGGAGGAGGAGGAAAAGGAAAAGGACAAGGAGAAGGAACAAGAAAATGAGGAGGAGGAGGAGGAGGTGGAGGAGGAGGGAGGGAGAGAGGGAGGGAGGGAGGGAGGGAGGGAGGGAGGAGGAGGAGGAGGAGGAGGAGGAGGAGGAGGAGGAGGAAGAAGAAGAAGAGGAGGTTATTTCCTTTCCCGCTCCTTAGGAAGGAGGAAGAGGATGCAGTCTCCCCTCTCCCCTTCCCCCGAGGAAAGAGGAGGAGGAGGAGGAGGAGGGGGAGGAGGAGGAGGAGGAGGAGCAAGAGGAGGAAGAGGAAGAAGAGAAGGAGGACGACTCTTGAAAACGCTGTGGTTTACAATGTTTGTGTCTTCTGACGTTCGAAAACATTGCAAACACAATGATTCGGATGTCGGACTGCTGAACTTTACGTTTTGACAGGTTTCTGGATCCGGAAATCAAGAACAATTGTAAACCACAGTGTTTGGGGATGTCTGACTACTGAAAGCATTGTAGTTTACAATGTTTTTGGTTTCTGATTCTTCAGGCTTACGCCACATCCGCCGACCCCTTAATTTAAGTCAATGATCAGATGGTTCGAAACCGTTTGGCGGTCGTTTTGGGGTTCTTGTCGGGTTTCTTGGGGGCTCTTCGGGGCCTGAGGGGGGCATCTTTGGGGCTGTTCGGGCTACTCCTGGGCTCGTCTTCGAGCTCTCTTGGGCTTCTTTGGGCTCTTCTTGGGCTGCTTTGGCGTCCTCGTGGGCCGTCTTGAGCCCTTTTTGGCCCCAGGGGTGCTTTTTTGGTGCCCCCGGGGGGTCCTGGGGGCAGAAAGCTAGATGTTGTAGATTGTTGGTGGCCCTCTTCGGCTCTTCATGGTGCTGCCTTGGAGTCCTCTGGGGCCGTCTTGGGGGCCTCTTGGACCGTCTTGAGGCCATCTTGGGTTTGGGCCGTCTTGTGGCCGCCTTGGGCGCCTCTTGGGCGGTCTTGGGGCGGTCTTGGGGGCCTCCTGGGCCGTCTTGGAGCGTCGGAAAGCCCACACGGCGAATGTGTAAACAAGTATACGTTTTACGAAGGAGATGAGCCAATTTTTGGGGCGCACCTTGGGGGCCTCTTGGGGCGCACCTTGGAGGCCTCTTGGGGGCGTCTTGGGCCATCTGGAGGCCATCTCGGGTGTCTTTGATCGCTTTGGGACCGTCTGGGACCATGTGGAACTCTCTTGGAAGCCAGTTGGAGCGCTCTTGGAGCGCTCTTGGGGCCGTCTTCAGGGCTCTCTTGAGCCGTCTTCAGCCTTTGGAGCCGCCTTGGGCCCCTCTTGGGCTGTCTTTGGGCCCTCTTGGAGGCTTCTTGGACCGTCTTGGGGCGGTCTTGGAGGCCTCTGGGGCCGTCTGGGAGCGTCGGAAAGCCCAAAAGGCGAATTTGTGACAAATCTACGTCTCACAAAGGAAACGGGCCAACTTTTGCGGTAAGAGGCCCTCTTGGGACGTATCTTGGATGCCTCTTGGGGCCTCTTGGGGGCATCTTGGACTGCTGGAGGCCATCTTCGGTGTCTTTGATCGCTCTTGGACCGTCTGGGACCATATTAAGCTCTCTGGGAGGCGACTTGGAGCGCTCCTGGAGCGCTCTTGGGGCCGTCTTCGGGGCCCTCTTGGGCCGTCTTGGACGCCTCTTGGGCTGTCTTGGGGCCCGCTTGGGCTATCTTGGGACCCTCTTGGAGGCTTCTTGGGCCGTCTTGGGGCGGTATTGTGGTCCTCTTGGGCCGTCTGAGAGCATCGGAAAGCCCAGAAGGCGAGTGTATGAAAATGGTATGTTTTACGAAAGGGAATGGGCCAAGTGTTGCGTCTAGGGACCCTCGTGGGACGCATCTTGGAGGCCTCTTGGGGACCTCTTGGGCCGTCTTGGACGCCTCTGAGCCCATCTTTGGGCCAGCTAGGGCGTCTTGGAGCGCTCGTTTAGCGTCTCGGGGCCCTCGTGGGCCGTTTTGGAGGCCTCTTGGGGCTTTCTAGGCCCGTCTTGAGGCCCTCTTGGGCCCGGAAAAGCTTCGTGATGCGCTCGCCCGGGGCGAGGGGGGGGGGTCAAATCTCCGGTTTGGGGTCACTTGGGGGGGGTTATGGGGGGGGGAACTATCTCACACGCCTAGAGACCCACAAGGGGTCGGCGGATTTTGGAAAATACGTACAACACTGATTGGGAGGGTTGACAGCCGCAAACGCTGTGATGTACAGTAGTTGTTGGCACAATATATGCATACAATAACGTTTTGGTACGCCTGTCTGCTGCAAACGCTGTGTTTTACAATGTGTTTGGTTCTGGAGATCAGAAATAGCTGAAAACGCAGTGGTTTGGATGTGTGACTTTTGAAATTCTAGTAGTTTTCCGTGTTCTGGTGTCTGACATTAGAAAACATTGTATTCAACAGTGTTTGGGTGACTTGACAGCCGGAGACGCTGAGAATTACAAGGTTCCCTTATTTCTGGACGCCACACAGCATGTTAAAACACATTGTGCTAGGACGTATGTCTGCTGACAACTGTGTGGTTTGCAATGTTTCTGGCTTCGTAGATCAGAAAACAATGTAACACACAGCGTTTGGGATGTCTGACTATTGAATGCATGCTGGTTTACATTGTTTATGGTTTTTGATAGTGGAAAGCATTGTGCTGTACATTGTTTGGGAGGTTTGACAGCCGATAACGGTGTGGATTATATTGTTGTGGGTTCCCGAATGTCAAATTATCTTGGCGAAGGGCCAAACCATTTGCAATTTTGGTGGCAGCATTATGAATACAGCTTTCGTTGGAGCTCCCTATGGGGCCACGAAACGTGTGAGGGGTGTGTCGAAATGGGGCGGGGCCGCCATGCGAACCCTGCCATTGCGTCTGCTGTGGAGCTCCCTATGGAGCCTCGAAGCGTCTGAGGGGTGTGCCGCAGTTGGGCGGGGTCTCTATGCGAACCCTGCCACTGGGGCCTTCGGTGGAGCTCCTTATGGGGCCACAAAACGTGTGATAAGTGTGCTGACATGGGGCGGGGCCGCCATGTAAACCTTGCCACTGTGGCCTTCGGTGGAGCTCCTTATATGGGCCACGAAACTTGTGAGGGGTGTGCCGAAATGGGGCGGAGCCGCCATGCGAACCCTGCCACTGGGGCCTTCGGTGGAGCTCCCTATGGGGCCACGACACGTGTGAGGGGTGTGCCGAAATGGGGCGGAGCCGCCATGCGAACCCTGCCCCTGGGGCCTTCGGTGGAGCTCCTTATATGGGCCACGAAACGTGTGAGGGGTGCGCCGAAATGGGGCGGAGCCGCCATGCGAACCCTGCCACTGGGGCCTTCGGTGGAGCTCTCCATGGGGCTACGAAACGTGTGAGGGGTGCGCCGAAATGGGGCGGAGCCGCCATGCGAACCCTGCCACTGGGGCCTTCGGTGGAGCTCCCTATGGGGCCACGAAATGTTACACTGGGCGCTAGGGAGGAGGGAGGAGGGAGGAGAGGGAGGAGGAGGAGAGGAGGAGGAGAGGTGGGACGCGGGGCGCTGTCTGTTCAAAACGAGGACCCGACACCACATGATGGTTGGGAATTATCCTGGCGAAGGGCCCAACCGTCTGCAATTGGGGGTACCGCAGTATGAATACAGTTTTCGTTGGGGCTCCCTATGAGGCCACGCACGTGTGAGGGGTGTGTCGAAATGGGGCGGGGCCGCCATGCGAACCCTGCCCCTGGGGCCTTCAGTGGAGCTCCCTATGGAGCCTCGAAGCGTGTGAGGGGTGCGCCGAAATGGGGCGGGGCCGCCATGCGAACCTTGCCACTGCGCCTGCGGTGGAGCTCCTTATGGGGCCACAAAACGTGTGATAAGTGTGCTGACATGGGGCGGGGCCGCCATGTAAACCTTGCCACTGCGGCCTTCGGTGGAGCTCCTTATATGGGCCACGAAACTTGTGAGGGGTGTGCCGAAATGGGGCGGAGCCGCCATGCGAACCCTGCCACTGGGGCCTTCGGTGGAGCTCTCCATGGGGCTACGAAACGTGTGAGGGGTGCGCCGAAATGGGGCGGAGCCGCCATGCGAACCCTGCCACTGGGGCCTTCGGTGGAGCTCCCTATGGGGCCACGAAACGTGTGAGGGGTGTGCCGACATGGAGCGGGGCCACCATGCGAACCCTGCCACTGGGGCCTTCGGTGGAGTTCCTTGTGGCGCCGCGAAACGTGTGAGGGGTGTTCCGAAGTGGGGCGGAGCCGCCATGCGAACCCTGCCACTGGGGCCTTCGGTAGAGCTCCCTATGAGGCCACGAAACGTGTGAGGGGTGCGCCGAAATGGGGCGGAGCCGCCATGCGAACCCTGCCACTGGGGCCTTCGGTGGAGCTCTCCATGGGGCTACGAAACGTGTGAGGGGTGCGCCGAAATGGGGCGGAGCCGCCATGCGAACCCTGCCACTGGGGCCTTCGGTGGAGCTCTCTATGGGGCTACGAAACGTGTGAGTGGTGTGCCGAAAGGGGGCGGGGCATCCATGCGATCCCTGCCACTGGGGCCTCTGGTGGAGCTTCCGATTTGGCCACGAAACGTGTGAGGGGTGTGCCGAAGTGGGGCGGGGCCGCCATGCGAACACTGCCACTGGGGCCTTCGGTGGAGTTCCCTGTGGCGCCGCGAAACGCGTGAGGGGTGTTCCGAAGTGGGGCGGAGCCGCCATGCGAACCCAATCACTGGGGCCTTCGGTGGAGCTCCCTATGTGTCCAAGAAACGTGTGAAGGGTGTGCCGAAATGGGGCGGGGCCGCCATGCGAACCCTGCCACTGGGGCCTTCGGTGGAGCTCCCTATTTGTCCAAGAAACGTGTGAAGGGTGTGCCGACATGGGGCGGGGCCTCCATGCGAACACTGCCATTGGGCCTTCGGTGGAGCTCCCTATGGGGTCACGAAACGTGTGAGCTCCCTATGGGGCCACGAAGTGTTGCACTGGACGCTATGGAGGAGGGAGGAGGCGGAGGAGGAGGAGGAGGAGGAGGAGGAGGAGGAGAGGAGGAGGAGGAGAGGTGGGACGCGGGGCGCTGTCTCTTTAAACCGTGGACCCAACAGCACAGGATGGTTTTGGGAACCATTGTAAAACACTGTGTCTTGGCACGTTGGTAAGCTGAAACGATGTGTGTTCACAATGTTGTTTCGTGTTGGACGTTCGCAAACAAATAGTGTAAAACACAGTGTTCGGGAAGACGGCCCTGACCGTAAGAGAGCCAGAACAATGATTCGATTCCCCCCTTCCAAAAGACAACTGAAACTTGGATCGAGGTCCGAATTGTTTTCTGTTGGTTCCCCCCCAAGTTAAACATCGGCCGCCGTTGGATTGTTTGGTTTGTTTTTTTAGGGGGGGTAATTTGTTTTGGGGGACCCCTTCGGAATTGAGGGGAGAAAGAGAAAGAGAGAGAAAGCGAAAGAGAGAGAGAGAGAGAAAGAGAGAGAGAGACTTCGAGAGATAAAGGCGAGACAGAAAAAAAAACAGTGAAGAAAAAAAGCCTTCAGAGGGAAAGGCGAGACGAAGAAAGAAGAAGAGAAATAGACAGACAGCCGACAGACTCTTCCAAGCCTCCCCGAAATCGCCCCTCCAGAAATGACCGCTCTTGAGCCAGCCGTCCTGTGGTTCGGCGGCGAGCCCAGGGGGGTAGTGAAAAGGAGAAATCCTTCCAAGAAGGCTCAGAAGTCCCCGAAAACACCGAAAATGTCGCAGAAGGCGCGAGGGCTTCTGAGAAGTCCCGCCGCCCCCGCGCCCCCCCAGACTTCCCGCTGCTCCAATTGTTTCGATGCATGGGCCCTGGAGGTCTGGACGACTTCCCCACGGCCGGTTCTCGCCTTGAGCCAACAGTTTTTCTACGAAAGCCGCCCGTTCCAAGAGAGTGTTTTTGCTACCCTCTGGGACATATCGAGCGTAATGGTCCCTGCCTTTCCTCCCCCCCAGCGTAACGCTCCCCCCCTCAGTGTGCCTCTGGCACTGCCGCAGTGCGTCCGGCACCACAGTCCGGGGGGGGTCTACGTTATGTCCCTTCCCGCCCCCCTTCCTCCTTCCCCTCCCATAACTCGGGGGCGGCAAAGAGGGGGGTGATGACTAGTCCAGATTTCATGGCGCCTCTTCTTATTTCGTTACGTCCCTGGCCCCTCCGCTGGGCCGCGCACATGCCGCCGGTCATGATTTGGACACCCCCCTCTTGGCCGCTCCCGAAAAACGCCCGCTGTGGCCGCGAACCAGAGCATGCGCTAAGCTTTGTCTGGGGGGCGTCGGATCGCGGAGCCCCCCGCTCGCCGCCGAGGGAGAGCCGCTCCCCCCGCACTGTGCCTCGCCTCCCGCCCTCCCCTCCCGCTGCGCCTCCTCCCGCCCCTGTCTCCTGGCCTCCGCAGGGAGGGAGGGGAGCGGAGGGGAAGGGCGGGGAGGGAGGAGGGGGGAGGGGAGGAGGGGGGAGGTAGGAGGAGGACCAGTGTAAACCCAGGAGTCATCAACGATGTTGGAGTAAACCCTACCTCCAAGCTCCCTCTTCACAGACACCTACAAGGATTCATTTCCACTAAGGGAAGTGCCACGTTGGGGGACGATCGCTTGAAGACCCTGAAGCGTGACATAACATTATTCTCGGGTCTCAAAAGCCACGAATCAATGTGATTGCTGCGTGTTGACGATCCTGAATCGTGCCAAAACACCATTCTTGGGACTTCAACACCGCGAACTGTTGCGCCATGACAGTCTTGAATTGCTCCAACACGCAAGTTCCTGTACGTTGACCATGGAAATCCGTGAACATCTTGCACATGGTTAATTAAACGAATGTGTATGGCCCTGAGGCGAGAGCCACCTTTTGAACACGAACCGCCCTCAATCCGCGAAGCTTCTGGAACTTTTGAAGAGGAATGCGCGCGGCGCTAATGCGAGAGCCGCATTTTGAAAACGACCCGCCCTCCATCCGTGAAA
>CAUYUJ010003414.1:133305-138305 GCA_963575745.1 Prorocentrum cordatum | reverse complement strand
TTGTTGTTGGCGGTCCAGGATCCGTAGAGGGAAGCTACACGCACCACCACCATGCCTCAGCAGGGCCATCCTGGTTCTTTTTGGTTCTTACCTTTTTGGTTCTTTGGATTTGTTTTGGGGTGTTTGTTGATTGTAGGGGATGCAGGATGCTGTATCGACCCTCCTGCCCAAGGCAGGAGGGCGCATACACCATGCCGGGGTCCAGGATGGCCCTGGCCTGGCGTGGTGGCGGTGCATGCTTACCTGCCTTCTCGCGCGCAGGATCCAGTTGGCTTCGCCGTGAGCAGCACGCCAGACCTCAGCAGCAGCACCGTGACCATCACGATCATCACCGGCTCCGACTTGGGCGTCTTGGAGCTCCACAGCAACAACACCACAGACACCACCGCGATATTCTTCGGCAGGGAGCGATCGCGTTTGTTCTGGTGCACGCGGCGGCGGCGGTGGCGACGGCAACGGCTTCGCCGAGGCCGTGCCCTACTACAGGCGGCAGCGGCGGCGGCGAACGCCAAGGCCGAGGCGTCCGGCGGCGCGGGGCGCGGCCAGGGCGCGCGGCGGATCGCGGCGGCTGCTGCGGCGGCAGGCGCCGCCGCCGCAGCGGCGGCTGGCGCGGAGGGCTCGGAGGGCCAGGCGGAGGACGATGAGTTTTCGGCCGCGGACCTCGAAAAGTGGAGGGTCATCAAGAAGCGCGCAGGCTATCCATCTGGCTACAGCCAGCCCCGCCCTCGTGCCAGCGCAGCATCGCGGGGAGTGGCGGTCCGCGCGGGTCCTCCCGGGGCCCCCCAGGGAAGAACAGCCGACGCCCCTGCCAGACAGCGCACGGCACTTCAAAGCGCTTGGGCCCAGCATGGGTGGCGGATTGCGGACTATGCGTCGGAGTTTTCCGAGACTGGACAGGCCACAAAAGCCGCAGGCCACCTAGCAAGGCGCACGCCGACAGCCGCGACGTGCTGACGCCGGAGGAGATGGTGCAGCTGCGTCAAGAGTTTGTGGAGGAGCTCGCGAACCCTGCTTTGGCCAAGGAGAGAAAAGTTGCAAAGGCAAAGGCTAGGCACCACGCGGGGTGGAAACCTCCGGAGGCGCCGCAATCTCAGGAGGAGTACCGCTTTGATTTCGGGAAACATTCTGGTTCCACCTTGAGGAGTGTGCTTCAGGGGGACCCTGGCTACCTTGATCGGTTGATGAGTTGGAGGAACAACATCCTGGACCAGAAGCTGACATTGAGGTGTGCTCTTGAGAAGGAGGGCCTCCTCGAGGGGCTCCTGGCGAAGAGGCCCCAGCTGATGGTCGAGAGAGCGCGGGGGATGATCGCGAAGGCGGCGGAGGACAAGGACAAGCCCCTGCATCCGGAAATCGCCAAGTTGCGGGTCGCGCAGCACATCGAGGCCACCGAAATCTTGGCCATGCATTCCAGCGAGACTGCCGTGGCGGCGCTTGCAGCGCCCCCGCGGGACCAGCAGCAGAAGAGAAAACGAGTGTCGGCAGCCAGGTACCTTCTCCCGCACTGTGCCAGATGTGGGAGCGTGGAGCACAAGCGGCCGCAGTGCCCGAACAAATCGCTGCAGGGCGAGGTCGTGGAGGACTGCCGCAGCCAGGCCGTCGTGGATTACATGCGGAACCGCCGATCTGCTGCACTTGTCGCCAGGCTGAAGTACACGCAAATATCTATCAGAACGCGGGAGTACGTAGAGAGGGCGAAGAAGATGGCGAGGGCCCCGATTGACACGGACTTTGTGCAAATGGCACGGTGGTCCCCAGAAGAGTTCGTCCACTACCTCGTGTCCGCTGGCATATTGCACGACTTGAAAGGGACGCCGTGCCCGCGAGGGAAGTGCCAATCCTCCAAGAAGTCGAGCTTCCTCGAGGGCGGGGAGAAGGAGCTGGGCCAATTGCGATGCAATGCTGAAAAGGGGCAGGATATTATCATTGAGACTGCGTGGCACGCGTGTGGCGTGTGCCGCGTGCACCAATCCGTGGCTCTGCACAATCCGTTGTTCTCTGGCCTGCTTGGGAAGGGCAGCAAGGGCGTGTCGATGTGCGTGATGGCGTGGTGGCTAGCCGCTGAAGGGGTCCCTGAGTCGGTGGCAGTGCGGCAGCTCAATATCCATGAGGGCGTCGTGCAAGGTTACTACGCCCGGGCTCGCGCGATCATGTCTGCGGCAGCGATTCGCATGCAAAGGGGTATCAGGGAGGCTGTCGCCGGCCCGGGGAGGAGGGGGGCGTCGGGCAGGAGTGACGGCGGGGGGGAGGAGGGGAGGACGGGGGGGACACAGCGGGGGAGGAGGAGGAGGAGGAGGAGGCGGAGGAGGAGGAGGGAGGCGGAGGAGGTTCAGGAACAGCAGCAGCAGCAGGAGCAGCAGCAGCAGTGCCTATCATAATTCCTTTTACCCCCTCCCTACACTTTATTTGTCCCCCACCCCCATGCCCCCCTCTTTCTAAGCCGTTCTAATCACTCCTCAACTCCTCCTCCTCCTCCTACTACTACTACTACTAACTATACTACTACGACTACGGTACTACTACTACTACTACTACTACCACCACTACTACTACTACTACGACTACTACTACTAGTACTACTACTACAACTACTAGTACTACTACTAGTACTACTGGTACTACTACTACTACTAAGACTTACTACTACTACCACGACTACTACTAGTACTGCAAGTACTACTACTACTACTACTACTACTACTACTACAAATTCTACTACTACTACTACACTTTTCTACGAGTACAACTTCGACTACTACTACTACTACTACTACTACTACTACTGCTACAACTACTACGACCACTACCAGCACTACTACTACTACTACTACTACTACTACTACTACTACTACTAGTACTACTACTTCTGCTACTACCACTACTACTACTACTACCACGAGTAGTACTACTACTACCACTACTACTACTACCACTACTACTAATATTACTACTACTACTACTACGACTACTACTACTACTACTACTACTACTACTACATCTACCACTACTACTACTACTACTACTACTACTACAACGACTACTACTACTACCACTACTACTACTAGTACTACTACTACTACTACTACTCGTACTACTACTCGTACTACTACTACTACTACTACTACTACTACTACTACTAATACTAACAATACTACTACTACGACTAATACTACTACTACTACTACTACCACTACTACTACAAATACTACTACTACTACACCGACTACTAATACTACTATACTACTAGCGAGTTTACTACTACTACTACTACTACTACCTACGACTCCTACTACTACTACGACTACTACTACTACTACTACTACTACTACTACTACTACTACTACTACTACTACTACTACTACTACTACTACTACTACTACTACTACTACTACTAACTACGAGTACTACTAGAACCCGACTGCCGGGGTACGAACCCTTCGCTGGGGCGAGGGGAGAGGGGCGACGCCTGCCGCCCCGCGCGGGCGCGGTGGATTCAGTGGGGCACCGGCTCTTCTCGAACGGTCGAGGTGGAGGTCGATGCCACGGTCATTTGCAAGTGGAAAGCCGAGGAGAACGCCGAGCTGACGCATTCATATTACTGTTACATTGGCATTCGCCAGCGAGGTAGCACGTCCCACTTCGCCATGATGCCGCTGGGCGTGAGCAAATCTCAGAGGAGGGGCATTGGAGACACCGGCGGAGTCCCCTCCGGAGGGGGGGCCGGGCTCTCGTCGCCACGGCCGGGCGCAGTTCGGAAAACGTCCGTTCGTTGGCCCCGGGGAGGGTCCGGGAGGCGATTGTGCTCTGAGTCTGAGGTGCCAGTGCGTCAACTCCCCCTCCTCCGATAATCCACCGGCGAGGGCCGCGTGGCCCCCGAATCGTCCGAGGCGTATCACGCTTTCTGCAAGGAGATCCTTGGCGACCGCAAGTACAATCTGCTGCTCATGACAGACGGCGCGGGCTGCTACAAGTGCCGCTGCTCGGATTGCGTCGTGCGGTTCGAGGAGCACCACAGCGTGAACCACTCCAGGAAGCCGAAGGCCGAGTTTTCCCGGCCCATCCCCGCGGTCGTCGCCGACGTCGACACGGGCCACACGAGGGGATCTATGGCTGGCACGATGACGATCGACAAAGAATGGGATCTTCTCAAGGAGCCTTTGCCACGGAACCTGACTGCCCGCACTGTGGAGGACGTCGATAGGACGGACGGCTACGTGAGGTCTCAGCAATGGCGGCGCTTGGTCGGCAACGACGATCGATGGTCGGCTTTTCTCGACGCAGCCAGGGAGTGGGCGAAATGCGCCGATTCCAGAGCGAAGCTCAAGCTGGGTCTGGCAACGGGGAAAGCGGGCAAGTTGGCTCTGGCAGCGGGGAAGAGCTTGGCCGCCGAAGCCAACCCAGCAGATCATCGGGAGGAGCGCGGGCCAAACCACCCCGAAGAACAGGGGCAAGAGCAGCGGGAGGAGCGCGCCCAAGAGCATTCCCAAGAGGCACCCGCACGCCATCGCGACGGGCATGCCGACGGCCGCGGCCCCGAGCATCGTGACGGGCAGGGTGGCCCCGCGCGCGGGCCCACCGCGCCGCCGGCGGCGGAGCCGTGGGTGCCCCCATGGCCGCTCCCGCCGCCGCCAGCCTGGCACGCGGGCGCCCTGTGGGGCGATCGGTATCTTGAGCGCCAGGGCAGCGCTCCCGTGCGCGGCCGGCATGCCTTGAACAATTTGTTGGGGGCGCCGCAGTTCTCGGACGGCGACTTGGAGGTGGCACGCGGCATTGTGGTGGCTCAGACAGATGATCCCCCCGACCTTCACGTGAGCGATGGAGGATGGTACTCCCACTCCGTGCTGGCGACTGTTCTGGATTCCGTCGTCCCTCCGTCGTGGCGAATGTGGTTGCGGCCTCTCTTGCCGTCTTCGCGGCAGGCATTCACGAGCAGCGACGACATGTTGGGGGCGCTGGTGAACCATAACAACGTCCATTGGTCGGCTATCCAGGTGCCTTCG
>CAUYUJ010003414.1:125805-130805 GCA_963575745.1 Prorocentrum cordatum | reverse complement strand
GCTCGTAGTAGAGCTCGTGGTAGAGCTCGTGGTAGAACTCGAAGTAGAGCTCCTCGTAGGGCTCGTAGTAGATCTCGTAGTAGAGCTCGTAGTAGGGCTCGTAGTAGAGCTCTTAATAGAGCTCGTATTAGAGCTCGTGGTAGAGCTCGTATTAGAGCTCGTAGTAGAGCTCCTATTAGAGCTCGTAGTAGAGCTCGTAGTAGAGCTCCTAACAGAGCTCCTAATAGAGCTCCTAGCAGAGCTCCTCATAGAGCTCATAGAGCTCCTCTATGGGATTCCTAAGGGATCCTATAGGATTCCGAAGGGATCCCACAGGGTTCCTAAGGAATACTATAGGATTCCTAAGGGATCCTATAGGATTCCTAAGGGATCCCATCGGATTCCTAAGGGATCCCATAGGATTCCTAAGGGATCCCATAGGATTCCTAAGGGATCCTATAAGATTCCTATAGGATTCCTAAGGGATCCCATCGGATTCCTATAGGATTCCTAAGGGATCCAATAGGATTCCTAAGGGATTCCTCAGGGATCCCATAGGATCCTCTAGGGTTCTTAATGAATCCTATAGTATTCCTAAGGGATCCCATAGGATTCCTAAGGGATCCCATCGGATTCTTAAGGGATCCCACAGGATTCCTAAGGGATCCCATAGGATTCCTAAGGGATCCTATAGGATTCCTAAGGGATCCCATAGGATTCCTAAGGGATCCCATAGGATTCCTAAGGGATCCTATCGGATTCCTAAGGGATCCCATAGGATTCCTAAGGGATCCTATAGGATTCCTAAGGGATGCCATAGGATTCCTAAGGGATCCTATAGGATTCCTAAGGGATCCCATAGGATTCCTAAGGGATCCCATAGGATTCCTAAGGGATCCTATAGAATTCCTAAGGGATCCCATAGGATTCCTAAGGGATCCTATAGGATTCCTATAGGATTCCTAAGGAATCCTACAGTATTCCTAAGGGATCTTATAGGATCCTATAGGGTCCTATAGGATCCTATAGGGTCCTATAGGATTTCTAGAGGATCTTATAGGATTTCATAGATTTCCTATAGGATCCTATAGGATTTCTATAGGATCCTATAGGATTTCCTATGGGATTTCATAGGATTTCTAGAGGATCCTATAGATCCTATAGGATCTTATAGGATCCTAGCAGAGCTCCTCATAGAGCTCATAGAGCTCCTCTATGGGATTCCTAAGGGATCCTATAGGATTCCGAAGGGATCCCACAGGGTTCCTAAGGAATCCTATAGGATTCCTAAGGGATCCTATAGGATTCCTAAGGGATTCCATAGGATTCCTAAGGGATCCTCTAGGATTCCTAAGGAATCCTATAGGATTCCTAAGGAATCCTCTAGGATTCCTAAGGGATCCTCTAGGATTCCTAAGGGATCCCATAGGATTCCTAAGGGATCCTATAGGATTCCTATAGGATTCCTAAGGAATCCCATAGGATTCCTAAGGAATCCCATAGGATTCCTAAGGGATCCTATAGGATTCCTATAGGATTCCTAAGGTATCCCATAGGATTCCAAAGGGATCCTATAGGATTCCTATAGGATTCCTAAGGAATCCTATAGTATTCCTAAGGGATCCTATAGGATTTCCTATAGGATCCTGTAGGATTTCTCGAGGATCCTATAGGATTCCTCAAGAGCTCGCTGCACCGGTGCGCACACGCGTCGTGCTGTCAGAATCCGCATGGAGGACGTAGCGTTGAGAGCTTGGTCTGTGGAGGTAAGCTTTCGGGGTTGCTGGGGGTTGCTGGGGTTGCTGGGGTTGCTGGGGTTGCTGGGGTTGCTGGGGTTGCTGGGGTCCCGCGGTTGCCCCCGGGCCGGTCAAGTCGGCCTTGTCCCTAGGGGAGGAGGCGCTGTGGAGCTCCCCACTGGACGGGCCGGTCAACTGCGCCTCGTTCTTGTTGTTGTTGTTGTTGTTGTTGTTGTTGTTCGTCATCTGGGATGCTTGTGTCAGGGCGGCTGGAAAGCGCACGCTCCTACGGTTGCACGTCTGCACGTCTGCATCTGAGTTTTCAAGCCGACCTGGGGCATGCGTCCCCGATGGGTAAGCAGCTTATTCTCTTACCTCTCCCAAGATGCTTCATTACGCTATTCCGCTGATCCCCAGAAGAGGAGAGGTGTGACTTCCGCTTTCGTATGTGCTGTTTGCCACTTGGCATGTTGTTGCTTGCGGGCAGTTGTTGCCCAGTCGTGCACCTCTTCCTCCGCGTCTGTTGTGGGGCCTCTTGGAGGCTTTTCGGATGCCTTTAGGGGGCGGCTTCTAGAAGCCGCTTTCAAGCTTCTGGGGACTTGCTGGCGGTCTTCTGGAGGCTTCTTGGGGGCCTCTTGGGAGTAAGGCGGGGGCTCGTTATGGTCGTTGCCAGGCCCTCTTGGGGGCCGTCTTGGGCCGGTTTGGGGGGAACTCTCGGCCGTATTTAGGTTTGCCGACGCCCGAAACCGAAAGGCGAGAGCGCGAAAATAACGAGCGACGCACAAACGGGGTCATCTGCGCCGACATGCGCGCGCAAGCTGCCCGCGTGAGGTCGCGCGCAAGCGCCCTCGTCTCCAATGAAGCGTGCCGCGCTGGCGGCCCGCGTAAGGTCGCTGTGTCATCTCGCGTAAGACCTGTTGCTGATCGTCGCCCGTATGGAAGCACAGCTGCGGGGGCGTGAAGAGAATCCCCCGTCAGGGTCTCTCGGTCAAGGTTTTAAGTCGGGCCTGTCCCTCTACAGGTATGAATATTCGAAAATTGTCAAAAAAGGTCTGGGGACGATTTGTCGACTATTTTTGACAATGTTCGATTTTTTTTTTGACGAGTTTATATTGTTCCTCCAAAATCTGGCTGTAGGGGGACATGCCGGACCTAAGCCAAAGCGGTTGCCTTTCTCCGCGTCTTCGGGCGGCGCGAGGGGGGCCGAAGAGAGCCGTGCACCGCGGGGCGCGCGGCACGGAGCTTTGCGACCTATTGGGAGGGTCGGACGGAGCGCGATGCATTGGCCGAGAAACATCGAAACGGGCACGAGTCGAGATACATAGGAGGAGGAGGAGGAGGAGGAGGAGGAGGAGGAGGAGGATACATCCATTCCTGCATGAATCGAGAGAAAATGAAACGAGGTACATCCGATGCAGCACGAATCGAGGTAGAGCGAAACCAGCACGAGTCGGGAGACCTCCGTTCCAGAACGAGTCGAGATAGATCGAGTCTAGCACGTCGGGAGACGTGCGTTCCAGCACGAGTCGAGAGATCGAGTCTAGCACGAGTCAAGAGTCATCCGTTCCAGTACGAGTAAAGATAGATCGAGCCTAGCACGAGTCAAGGTGACCGTAGGGCGCGACGCACGGATCGAGATCAAGCTGTTCCAGAGCGCTCCGGAACGCTCTCAGAGCGCTCCGGAACGCTCTCAGAGCGTTCCGGAGCGCTTTGAAACGGCCGCGGCGCCCGATGCATCTTTCTAGGCATCCCAGAAGGGGTCCGAGTAGCTGGGATCGGAGGATCGCGCCGCATCGCCGATGCATCGCCGATGCGGCTCGACGTGGAGCACGATTTTCTCCACGCCGACGGCGCCGATGCATCGCCGACGTCGCCGATGCGGCGCGATCCTCCGATCCAATCTACTCGGGCCCCATCTACGAGGCCTCCAATCTTCCGGTCATGCCGATTCTCAGAGATTTCGAGTTCAAATCGGTCCGATTTTGTCTCCTCCCTGGAGCCCGTTTCTTTATTGCTTGGGGCATGACGGGCGTCATGGCCCCCGCTCCCCCCCCCCTATGACGTAACGCTCCCCCCCCTGTGCGCTCCGGGCACTGCCGCCGTGCGCATTGGGATCCGCGTAAGTGACCGCGTAGGAATCCGCATAGGTGTCTGGTCCGCACGCGTCGTCGTCGTCATCGTCGTCGTCGTCGTCGTCGTCGTCGTCGTCGTCGTCCGTCGTCGTCGCTCGTGGTTCGTCGCTCGTCGCTCATCGTTGTCGTGCGCGCGGACGCGGCTGGAGCCTGTTTTTAAGTCCGGGCCGATGACGGCAATCATTTGGGGGGGGGGTCGATGACGTCACGTTTCGCACCGGCGGCGCCTGGGAATGCTTAGGAATGACGGGGGACGGGTAGCACGAACATGTAGGTGGCGATATGCACCACAACGCCTGTGTACATCACACTGCCCGCGTGCACCACAGCGCCTGTGTACACCACACCGCCGATGTACACCAGAGCAGCCGCGTGCAACACAGCGTCAGTTTGTGCCACCGTGCCTGCGGGCACAGCAGTTCCTGTGTACACCACAGCGCCTCCGTACACCATTTCAGCCGTGCGCAACACAGCACCAGTGTACACCACAATGCCTGCGTGCATTGCAGTGGCTGTGTACGCCACGGCGCCTGTGTGCAACACATCAGCCGTGTGCAACACAACACCATGGTTGTGTATAGAATTTCAGAAGGAATCCTTGTGACAAAATTGAGCGCGTGTGGATTCCAGAGAAAACAATGGAAAACAAATCCTCATGGACAAGGAAGCGCCGCTGGAATCTACGAGTCCCCCCGAGTCCGCCCGCATCACCCCAACTCCCATTTGCGTCTAGGAGGCTCCAGCTAAACTGGCCGTCGGAGAACCAAGTGGACCGATTCAATCGACCATTTTGCGGTGCACGGTGAGATGCGCACGTGCGTTGCAACGCCAAACCGCACGACAGGGGGTAAGAAGGAGGAAAAGGAGGAGGAGGAGGAGGAGGAGGAAGAGGAGGAGGAGGAGGAGGAACAGGAGGAGGAGGAGGTGGAGGAGGAGGGGGGAGGGAAAAACGTCGCATTCGATTCTCAGAACTTTCCTGGCGTGGCGTTTAGTTGTCCGCAGCAGATCCTGGCGTACATGTTCCATCTACCTGTCCTATGCACGCAGGCGCTGCGGTGTACACCAGTGCTGCGTTGCACGCGGATGCTGTGGTGTAGACAGGCGCTGTGGCGTGCACAGGCGCTGCGGTGCACGCAAGCACCGTGGTGTACAC
>CAUYUJ010003414.1:68505-125705 GCA_963575745.1 Prorocentrum cordatum | reverse complement strand
ACTACTACTACTACTACTACTACTACTACTACTACTACTACTACTACTACTACTACTACTACTAACTACGAGTACTACTAGAACCCGACTGCCGGGGTACGAACCCTTCGCTGGGGCGAGGGGAGAGGGGCGACGCCTGCCGCCCCGCGCGGGCGCGGTGGATTCAGTGGGGCACCGGCTCTTCTCGAACGGTCGAGGTGGAGGTCGATGCCACGGTCATTTGCAAGTGGAAAGCCGAGGAGAACGCCGAGCTGACGCATTCATATTACTGTTACATTGGCATTCGCCAGCGAGGTAGCACGTCCCACTTCGCCATGATGCCGCTGGGCGTGAGCAAATCTCAGAGGAGGGGCATTGGAGACACCGGCGGAGTCCCCTCCGGAGGGGGGGCCGGGCTCTCGTCGCCACGGCCGGGCGCAGTTCGGAAAACGTCCGTTCGTTGGCCCCGGGGAGGGTCCGGGAGGCGATTGTGCTCTGAGTCTGAGGTGCCAGTGTGTCAACTCCCCCTCCTCCGATAATCCACCGGCGAGGGCCGCGTGGCCCCCGAATCGTCCGAGGCGTATCGCGCTTTCTGCAAGGAGATCCTTGGCGACCGCAAGTACAATCTGCTGCTCATGACAGACGGCGCGGGCTGCTACAAGTGCCGCTGCTCGGATTGCGTCGTGCGGTTCGAGGAGCACCACAGCGTGAACCACTCCAGGAAGCCGAAGGCCGAGTTTTCCCGGCCCATCCCCGCGGTCGTCGCCGACGTCGACACGGGCCACACGAGGGGATCTATGGCTGGCACGATGACGATCGACAAAGAATGGGATCTTCTCAAGGAGCCTTTGCCACGGAACCTGACTGCCCGCACTGTGGAGGACGTCGATAGGACGGACGGCTACGTGAGGTCTCAGCAATGGCGGCGCTTGGTCGGCAACGACGATCGATGGTCGGCTTTTCTCGACGCAGCCAGGGAGTGGGCGAAATGCGCCGATTCCAGAGCGAAGCTCAAGCTGGGTCTGGCAACGGGGAAAGCGGGCAAGTTGGCTCTGGCAGCGGGGAAGAGCTTGGCCGCCGAAGCCAACCCAGCAGATCATCGGGAGGAGCGCGGGCCAAACCACCCCGAAGAACAGGGGCAAGAGCAGCGGGAGGAGCGCGCCCAAGAGCATTCCCAAGAGGCACCCGCACGCCATCGCGACGGGCATGCCGACGGCCGCGGCCCCGAGCATCGTGACGGGCAGGGTGGCCCCGCGCGCGGGCCCACCGCGCCGCCGGCGGCGGAGCCGTGGGTGCCCCCATGGCCGCTCCCGCCGCCGCCAGCCTGGCACGCGGGCGCCCTGTGGGGCGATCGGTATCTTGAGCGCCAGGGCAGCGCTCCCGTGCGCGGCCGGCATGCCTTGAACAATTTGTTGGGGGCGCCGCAGTTCTCGGACGGCGACTTGGAGGTGGCACGCGGCATTGTGGTGGCTCAGACAGATGATCCCCCCGACCTTCACGTGAGCGATGGAGGATGGTACTCCCACTCCGTGCTGGCGACTGTTCTGGATTCCGTCGTCCCTCCGTCGCGGCGAATGTTGTTGCGGCCTCTCTTGCCGTCTTCGCGGCAGGCATTCACGAGCAGCGACGACATGTTGGGGGCGCTGGTGAACCATAACAACGTCCATTGGTCGGCTATCCAGGTGCCTTCGGCGAATCCCGCCGCCGTGCCGGCGCAATGCTGGGTATGATGGGCCTACTCGTCCGCATGTGTGGGCGTACGAGGACGAGTGGGAGGAGGAGGAGGAGGAGGAGGAGGAGGAGGGGGAGGAGGAGAAGGAGGAGGAGGAGGACGAGGACGAGGACGAGGAGGAGGAGGAGGAGGAGGAGGAGGAGGGGGAGGAGGAGGAGGAGGAGGAGGAGGAGGAGGAGGAGGAGGAGGAGGAGGGGAGGAGGAGGAGAGGGGGAGGTCGAGTGGGGGTTTTCCGCCTCAACATTTCTGGAGGCCTGGTGGCGGATTCTCAAGCACAACGACCGCGTGTGGCACGTAGACAGCCTCCGTGAACCCGCCATTCTAGACGAGGCAGCCTTCGGCAGGGCGCTCCGGAGGCATCCGATGGCGTTTCCCATCGTGACCAATTCATACCAGGAGTGAACGCACCTTTTGTGATCACACTTTCGGTGTCGTTGCGTGCACGACGAGCGCGCGGCGGTTTTCGAGCCATTCTCTCTGGTGCCCCTTTTCGGCTACATTGGCCTGGTGACTCGCCGTTGGAGCGAACAGTGCGTGTCGGAGACTTGGAATGTAGCGCTCTGTGTCTGCTGTTGCGTCGGAGATTCGCCCGCGCTACAGTTATTGCCCGTGGTTGCTCGCGCGGGTTTTCCGCCGGCGTCGTCGCTTCCGCCGCCGTCGTCGTCGCCGCCGCCGCGCCCCCGCCGCCGCCGCCCCCCACCGTCGGGCGCGGCAGACCCCCGAGGAGGCGCGGCTCCTTTCCGCGCGCCGCACGCGTCTTGCGGGAGAGAGAGCGGCGACGAGGCCCGCGAGCGACGCCGCCCTCCCAGCAGGCGCAGCCGACGCCACCCCCAGCCCCTGCGAAGGAAACCAAGGGGCAGCAGTTACAGGGAGCGGGGTACGGTGAGACCCCCGCCTGCTGCCCCAACACCCGAAGACCCGTGGCGGCCCCGGAGGCCCCCCGTGGCCCCCGGAGGCCCCAGGAGGCCCCAGGAAACCTCGGGGGGACCCTCCAGGCCCCCGCAGGCCCACGTTGGTTCGAAGATGCGCCCGCGGCGGCGGAGGACGGGAGAGGGGGACAGGAGGAGGACAGAGGAGGAGAGAGGAGGAGAGAGGAGGAGAGGAGGAGAGGAGGAAAGAGGAGGAGAGGAGGAGGAGAAGGAGGAGGCGAGGAGAGGAGGAGAGAGGAGAGGAGAGGAGGAGGAGAGGAGGAGAGGAGGAGAGGAGGAGAGGAGAGGAGGAGAGGAGGAGGTTGCCATTTTGGCTTGATGCAGAAACGCGCCGTATTGCGCGAATGGCTCGGGTGTAGTTGCCCGTCGTGCTGGTAGCGGAGCTCTGTTGCCCCCGCCAAACTTGTTGCATTGTTGGTGGTAGCGGTGCCCGTCGCGCTGGTAGCGGAGCTGGTAGTCGTAGCGGTGGGCTGGTGCCCGTCGCGTTGGTTGCGGGGCTCTGGTGCCCGCGCCGCGCGCGCTGGTGCAACATCGCAAGCAATGCGCGGACATGCGCACGCTTCGCAATCGCGTGCGTCCACACACGTAGTAGTAGTAGTCGGAGTAGAAGTAGTAGTAGTAGTAGTAGTAGTAGTAGTAGTAGTAGTAGTAGTAGTAGTGATAGTAGTAAGTCGTAGTAGTAGTAGCAGTAGTAGCAGTAGTAGCAGAAGAAGGCGTAGTCGTAGTAGCAGTCGTAGTAGAAGTAGCAGTAGTAGGAGTAGTCGTGGCAGTAGTAGTAGTAGTAGTAGTAGTAGTAGTAGTAGTAGTAGTAGTAGTAGTAGTAGTCGTAGTCGTAGTAGTAGTATAGTAGTAGTAGTAGCAGTAGTAGTAGTAGTAGTAGTAGTAGTAGTAGTAGTAGTAGTAGTAGTAGTAGTAGTAGTAGTAGTAGTGGTAGTGGTAGTGTAGTCGTAGTCGTAGTATAGTAGTAGTAGTAGTAGTAGTAGTAGTAGTAGTAGTAGTAGTAGTAGTAGTAGTAGTAGTAGTAGTAGTAGTAGTAGTAGTAGTAGTAGTAGTAGTAGTAGTAACCGTAGTAGTAGTAGCCCTAATGGAGCTCCTAATCGAGCTCCTAACAGAGCTCGTAGTAGAGCTCCTAGTAGAGCTCGTGGTAGAGCCCCTAGTAGAGCTCGCAGTAGAGATTTTGGCAGACCTCGCTCACACTATAGCTCCTAATAGAGCACGTAGTAGAGCTCATAGTAGACCTCCTAATCGAGCTACCAGTAGAGCTCCTGGTAGAGCTCGCAGATTAACTCCTCATGGAGCTCGTAGTAGAGCTCGTAGTAGAGCTCCTAAGCGAGCTCCTGGTAGAGCTCCTAACAGGGCTCTTAACAGAGCTCCAAACGGAGCTCCTAATAGAGCTCGTAGTAGAGCTCGTGGTAGAGCTCGTAGTAGAGCTCGTGGTAGAGCTCGTGGTAGAACTCGAAGTAGAGCTCCTCGTAGGGCTCGTAGTAGATCTCGTAGTAGAGCTCGTAGTAGGGCTCGTAGTAGAGCTCTTAATAGAGCTCGTATTAGAGCTCGTGGTAGAGCTCGTATTAGAGCTCGTAGTAGAGCTCCTAATAGAGCTCGTAGTAGAGCTCGTAGTAGAGCTCCTAACAGAGCTCCTAATAGAGCTCCTAGCAGAGCTCCTCATAGAGCTCATAGAGCTCCTCTATGGGATTCCTAAGGGATCCTATAGGATTCCGAAGGGATCCCACAGGGTTCCTAAGGAATCCTATAGGATTCCTAAGGGATCCTATAGGATTCCTAAGGGATCCCATCGGATTCCTAAGGGATCCCATAGGATTCCTAAGGGATCCCATAGGATTCCTAAGGGATCCTATAAGATTCCTATAGGATTCCTAAGGGATCCCATAGGATTCCTATAGGATTCCTAAGGGATCCAATAGGATTCCTAAGGGATTCCTCAGGGATCCCATAGGATCCTCTAGGGTTCTTAATGAATCCTATAGTATTCCTAAGGGATCCCATAGGATTCCTAAGGGATCCCATCGGATTCTTAAGGGATCCCACAGGATTCCTAAGGGATCCCATAGGATTCCTAAGGGATCCTATAGGATTCCTAAGGGATCCCATAGGATTCCTAAGGGATCCCATAGGATTCCTAAGGGATCCTATAGGATTCCTAAGGGATCCCATAGGATTCCTAAGGGATCCTATAGGATTCCTAAGGGATGCCATAGGATTCCTAAGGGATCCTATAGGATTCCTAAGGGATCCCATAGGATTCCTAAGGGATCCCATAGGATTCCTAAGGGATCCTATAGAATTCCTAAGGGATCCCATAGGATTCCTAAGGGATCCTATAGGATTCCTATAGGATTCCTAAGGAATCCTACAGTATTCCTAAGGGATCTTATAGGATCCTATAGGGTCCTATAGGATCCTATAGGGTCCTATAGGATTTCTAGAGGATCTTATAGGATTTCATAGATTTCCTATAGGATCCTATAGGATTTCTATAGGATCCTATAGGATTTCCTATGGGATTTCATAGGATTTCTACAGGATCCTATAGATCCTATAGGATCTTATAGGATCCTAGCAGAGCTCCTCATAGAGCTCATAGAGCTCCTCTATGGGATTCCTAAGGGATCCTATAGGATTCCGAAGGGATCCCACAGGGTTCCTAAGGAATCCTATAGGATTCCTAAGGGATCCTATAGGATTCCTAAGGGATTCCATAGGATTCCTAAGGGATCCCACAGGGTTCCTAAGGAATCCTATAGGATTCCTAAGGGATCCTCTAGGATTCCTAAGGGATCCTCTAGGATTCCTAAGGGATCCCATAGGATTCCTAAGGGATCCCATAGGATTCCTAAGGGATCCTATAGGATTCCTATAGGATTCCTAAGGAATCCCATAGGATTCCTAAGGAATCCCATAGGATTCCTAAGGGATCCTATAGGATTCCTATAGGATTCCTAAGGAATCCCATAGGATTCCAAAGGGATCCTATAGGATTCCTATAGGATTCCTAAGGAATCCTATAGTATTCCTAAGGGATCCTATAGGATTTCCTATAGGATCCTATAGGATTTCTCGAGGATCCTATAGGATTCCTCAAGAGCTCGCTGCACCGGTGCGCACACGCGTCGTGCTGTCAGAATCCGCATGGAGGACGTAGCGTTGAGAGCTTGGTCTGTGGAGGTAAGCTTTCGGGGTTGCTGGGGGTTGCTGGGGTTGCTGGGGTTGCTGGGGTTGCTGGGGTCCCGCGGTTGCCCCCGGGCCGGTCAAGTCGGCCTTGTCCCTAGGGGAGGAGGCGCTGTGGAGCTCCCCACTGGACGGGCCGGTCAACTGCGCCTCGTTCTTGTTGTTGTTTGTTGTCGTCGTCCCATCCGCAACCGGCCCCGCGACCCACCCGCGACCCACCCCGCGACCCACCCCGCGACCCACCCGCGAACCACCCGCGAACCACCCGCGACCCACCCCGCGACCCACTCCACGACCCACCCCGCGACCCACCCCGCGACCCACCCGCGACCCACCCGCGACCCACCCGCGACCCACCCCGCGACCCACTCCACGACCCACCCCGCGACCCACCCGCTACCCACCCGCGACCCACCCGCGACCCACCCCGCAACCCGCCCGCGGCCCACCCCGCGACCCACCCACGACCCACCAGCGACACCCACCCGCGACCCACCCGCGACCCACCCGCGACCCACCCCGCGATCCACCGCGACACACCTTCGACGCAAACCACGTTCAGGGTAGAAACCAGATTTTTCGGCGCCTGCGGCGGGCTTTTTTTGCATTCATTCCACGTGGAGAGCCCGCGACCAAACCCCGGGACCAACTCGCGACCAACCCGCGACCCAAACCACGTTCAGGGTACAAAACATATTTTTCGGCGCCTGCGGCGGGCATCTGATGCATTCGTTTCAGGTGGAGAGCCCGCGGCCCACCCGCGACCACGTTCAGGGTACAAACCAAATTTTTCGGCGCCTGCGGCGGGCATCTTTTGCATTCGTTCCCGGTGGAGAACCCGCGGCCCACCCGCGACCCAAACCACGTTCAGTGTACAGACCAATTTTTTCGGCGCCTGCGGCGGGCTGCTTGCGCATTCCTTCCAGGTGGAGGTGGAGAGCCCGCGACCCACTCGCGACCCAAATCACGTTCACTGAACAAACCAATGTAGCACAAGCGCGGCGGCGGATTTTTGCATGCCGTCTGAGCCCGCAACGACCTCTTCAAGCCCCGCGCATCCACACCAGCCCGTCCAGCAACTTTGCCCTGGCGGGTTGCCTTGATCAGAGAAGTCGGGGAGCATAAAGTGGAAAAAAAGATTGCGTTGCCGTTATCTTGGGAAAGGAGGGGGAGGCAGGAGGAGTAAACAGGGGACGAGGAGGACGCGGAAGAAGAGAGGATGTAAGGAGAATGTGGAGAAAGAGCAGGATCAGGAGGGGGAGGAGGGGGAGGAGGAGGACGAGGAGGGGGAGGAGGGGGAGGAGGGGGAGGATGATGATGGACGACAATGGGGGGACGAGGTGGAGGCCGATGTGGGGGAGGACGACAATGGGAGGACGATGATGGAAGGACGAGGGGGGGAGATGGAGGACGAGGAAGAAGAGGAGGAGGACGAGGTGGAGGAGGAGGATGACGATGACGATGACGATGAGGACGAGGACGAGGAGGAGGAGGAGGAGGAGGAGGAGGAGGAGGAGGAGAGCGCCATCGACAGGGAAGATGGGGGCCACGAGGTCCGCCGGCTCGACGACGCCCGCGTCGCCCGCGCCCGCCCCCTCACTCTTATCCGCAATTGCGGGTTGCTACGCGGATAAGTAAGAAATACTCAAAACATACCCCCAGATGGTAAAAAGATGATCCAAAAATAGGCCCTTGACTATGTTTGTTTGACTTTTGTCTTGCATCTTCCCCCTGTAAAGGACAGGCCCGACTTGAGGATGGAGGGCTCGGAGGCACGGGCGAGGGGGGCAAGCGCGGGCGAGGCGGGGCGGCCCGAGGGGGAGGGTCCGGCAGCGCGTGCGGCGCCCCCACCCCCGCGCGGCGAGGCCGAGGGCAGCCGGGAGGCGCCGCGGCCGCCGGAGGGAAGAGAGCGCTGCGGGCGGGAGGCCCGGGGCCCGGCCTCCCCCCCTCTCTCAAGCAGTGGCGAGGCGCCCGGGCTCGCTTATATGGCCCTACCCAACCCTTGTCCTAAGAACCGTTTTGTGGTCTGCGCGAGATGTCCTCAGAATAGTTCTGGCGGCGATTGCCTTGTTTTAACACATCGGGTTCATGTTCTAAGAGCATTGTTTTTGTTCTCAGAACACTGTTGGGTTCGAAGAACATTTCGTGGTAGAACCGGGACGGTCGGTCCCTGCTAAACTCTCGGGTATAGCCAGGACCCTAGGTAAGGTTATGATGTTCCAGCCACTTTTAACCTGGACTCCCAGGAATAATCTCGAGCACAATGAAAACAAGTACCGAAACTCGAGGGTTTTCACGTGCCGGGCCCTGGGAGACACTCGCCCGACACTGTTTCGACACTCATTCGACACTTTTCCGGGTGCTCGAAATTTTTTCTCGGATATAGTTTTTAAGTCGGATGGGAGCAACAGAAAGGTAAGGGGACCCGGTTAGTGGTATAGCCTCGGAGCCCCTGAATTGGTCAGAATCATCAAACCCGGTCTGCCGCAACTCGTGTTTTTTTCGGGTGTCGGCAGTTCCGCTTAGTGGAAGGGGGCGGAGGGGTGTCCCCCAGCACATATCATTAAACCAGGTCCCACTAAACCCAGTTCTGCCAACGCCCGACCCTCCTCCGAGCAGGGGATCCTCTACAGGGGGGAGATGCACAACAAAAAAATCCGAAAATAGTCCGGGGGCTTTTTCTTGAGTATGTTTTTACCATTTGGGGGTATGTTTGGAGTATTTTTTGTCATTCGTCGAAGATCCCCCTGTAGGGGGACACGCCGAGCTTAACTTCTGGATGGATGTGCAGTCGGGCCGACGAAGACCTGATGTGCCGTCGGTCGCGCGCGAGCGCCCGCGCCCTCGTCGCCAGCGCGGCGTGCCGCCCTGGCGGCCCGCGCGAGCCAGCGCGCAGGGTCGCTGCGTCATCTCGCGCAAGACCACTCTTTGATGGGCGTGTATTCCACCACCACCACCACCATAAGTTGGAGGGGGAGGGGGTCCTCCTCCTCCTCCTCCTCCTCCTCCTCCTCCTCCTCCTCCTCCCCCTCCTCCTCCTCGTCCTCCTCCTCCTCCTCCTTCTCCTCCCCCCCCTTCCCCCCTCCAACTTATGGTGGTGGTGGAAAACAGGCCCATCACTTTTGATTCGTCGCTCATAGGTCGAAACTCATAATAAGAGTGCCTACGGTCGGCCCGAGGTATCCGGGGGCGGCAAAGAGGAGGGTGATGACTAGGGGGGGGGGATACCATGGGGTGGGCCATGATATCTCCCCAGATTTCACGGCGCCTCTCCTGATCTCGTTACGCCCCTGGCCCCCCCGCTGGGCCGCGCACATGCCGCCGGTCATGATTTGCACCCCCCCCTCTTGGACACCCCCCTCTTGGCCGCTCCCGAATAAGAGCGCCTACGGTCGGCCCGAGGTGTGAGATCGAGGTCGGCTCGGGGAAGGTGCCATACTGCTCTTCGTTTCTGTTGGATGTGTGCATCCTGGGGGAGGGCACCCTCGAATTTTTGCTCAGTTTGGGCCAGCGGAGGGTCTCACGTTCTTGAGGGATGGTCTTCCGTCCTAGGCCCGACTGTACCGCAACATGTGTCCTCCGAACCTACGAAGTATACGTATTTAATGTTCCGTGGATTTGCACATTTTCTACGTAGGTGTTCGTAGAGTCGAGTGTCAATTTTGGCATGAATCGATTATGTAGTCCATCCTCTACTCGACTCCTCCTCCTCCTGCGGCCTTCGGTCGGGTGTTGCTAGAAGCGCCTGTAGCCCAAGGTGCCTCCAGGATTTCCAGTGAGGCTCCCACGGCCTCCAGAGCACCCCTCACGAGGCCCAATGGCTCCAGGGGCTCCAGAATGGAGCGAAAAGCTGGAGGCAACTCGGGCCAGGGGTACCTTGAGCAACCCCCGATTCGGCACAGCCCAGGATTCACCCGCAGGCAGCCCACGTGTGCACGCGAGTGTGCGGCCGCCGCATCCGCACTGCTGCGCAGAGGTCTCAGCAGTCAGCAGCAGTGACGGCAGACTTGACCTCCAGGCGCCCTGTCCTTGTCCTCACCCTCTGGCTGGCGCCCGCCGATCTCTCGCCCCGCGAGGGGCAGGCGATCACGGCACGCCCGTGGTTGCGCGGAGCTCCGCGCGGACTCCTCGTGGAGCGGCGTGGGGCTCCTCGAGGCGCGCTCCGCGAGGTGGGTCCAGCGCCGATCCAAGACGTCTGCTCGGAGCTCCGAACCGTTCTGGCTCTGTCGTTTTCTGGGCCTCCAACCCTGTTTGTCCGCGTTGTTCGTTGTTGGTCCGCGTTGTTCGTTGTTGGTTCTTCGGGCACCCCATGATGCAGTGGGAGGTTTCTCTCACATGGCGTGATTGAATACAGTCTATTATTTGTGAGTGTTGGTTTCTCAGGCGTGTGCAGTGATCGAGGTGTTCTTGCTTCGATCGTCGGGAAGGAGTGTCCCAGTATCATTTGGATGTTTGACACCGGTTGGAGCCCAGTGTTGCCACGCGCCATGCGGCCGCCCTCCGCTTCTTGACACTTGAGATTTGGCCGTGTGCAGAGTGGCCAGCCAGTCAGCCTCCGCTGGTTGACTTCACGCTGGTGTCACGGATGGATGTCACGCTATCCGATTCGGAGTCTTGGCTCAGTGGGTGTTGCTCTGTTTCGAAAGCTTGGTAGCCTTGAGGTGATCGATGCAGGATTGCAGTGGCGCATTCTTTCACTCATTTCTACCACCCACAAAAATGTTTCGATCGACCCGGTCCGATGTCGATTCTGGTTGGTCTGATCCAAGTCAATTCGATTGCGTTACCATGTCGACCCGACGCGGCACGACCTTTGCGCGGCTTTTTTGATCATCGATTTGATTTCGACCTCGCAAAAATGCGGGGATTGCATGAGTCCACACGTTCGGATTCCCGTGCAGACTTGTGGTCGCGCTAGACCCCCTGGCAACGCGGCCAGCGCCGACCCCTGGAAATCAGCGGGGATTTCCCACATGTTATGTCCTGCAGTAGGTTTGTGTTTCTACGGAGCCATTCAGAGGTCTCTAGAGGTTCCCAGACGCCTCCGAAGGCGGAACCAGGCCATCTGGACCAGTGATTCGCATCATTTCATTTTGAATTTGCATGTCGAGGGTGCGCAAGTTTTATTTTCCCATGCCCCAGGTGCGGGATTCTTGTTATTGATGAGATTCCTCCGCTTCAACTCGTCCTCCCGGCTCCCCTCCGCCGCATACTGACTCACATTCAAGCTCACACTCAGACTCGCTCACACCAAGACTCGCTCACACGCAGCTCCACGGGCTCGCCTACTGCAGGGTGGCCCGCTCAGCGACCCTGGTTCACCACCAGAGTACCGAAATGTGAGCAAAGGCTCTTTTGCGGCTTCGGCGCCTGACCAACGAGGCTTTTGCATTTGTGCCGTACGATCCAGTCCAGTCCTCCTCCTCGTCTTGGCATCGCTCGGACGTGTGCATTTTTCCTTCGGCGAGGACCATCGAGGAGCATCCTTGATCGTTTGGCGAAGAAACCACGCACGACAACAAAAAAACAGGGAATGGACGTCCGAGCGATGGCCAGAATTAGTGTGTTTGTAGCCGGACTGCGCGTGAATTCCGTGGCAGCGACAGTGTTGTCGCTCACGATTGCAATGGCAGTGACGTTTGTTGTTGGAGCCGATCTTGATTCCATGTCCATGACAACATACATCGAGCACATAGGACATCCGAGGGGTCCCTTAGCCCAGAGTGAGGGGAGGAAGAAGCGGGGGATTCTGCATTCAACCACGCCGACACACACACACACACGACACCCTCGGGACTCCTCCAGCACGGCCGCGAAGATGAAGACCGAGGCAGGGAAACAGCAGCGCACAACGGGGCTCCGACCCGCGGCGCGGCCGCCATCCAGGCTCCGCAGGGCTCACGCGGGTAACTCGCTGAGGGGGAGGAGGAGGAGGAGGAGGAGGAGGAGGAGGAGGCGGAGGAGGAGGAGGCGGAGGAGGAGGAGGAGGAGGCTGAGGAGGATAAGAAAACCCGTGGAGACCAGGTCAAGCCTGGGCACGTCCTTACATTCAGGCAACATGCGGAAACTTACCTCCGCTCTGTGGGGGCAGCCCCCTCTCCATTCGGGACAGTACCTCCTTCCCAGCTTTAATAAGAGGACGGTCGGTCTTGCAAGGCTTGGCAAGACCCTGAACATTCAAAGTGGCGTGAGCGCCCCAGTGAGCACAATACAACACTCCCCGCAACACTCGGACACTATGATTCCTGGCACAACTGGGGTACAGAGGGTGGGCAGACGGGTCAGCCGAGAGGTGGGCGGGGCCAGGACAAGGACCTGGGCGAAAGTCCTGGACACGACCTCTGAGGCTGAAACGACGTGCACACATCTGACACTTCAAAAATGAGCCGACCTCGCGCGGTTCATCATGGCCAGCACTCCGCAACCTCTGTTTCCCGACAAAGAAAGAGGGGATAGGGGGAGGGAGCGGTGGCGGGCGGCCGAGCTTATCCGAGGTCCTCCTCGGGTTGGCTTCAACAACTTCTTGACGCACCGCCATCAGGCGGTCGAGCGTGTGAGAAGTCACTCTGTCTACATACATGGTGAGGTCAACCTGTTCTTGGGATGGGCCAGCTCGTTCAGCTGCCCATCCTGCGGCAAAACAACAGCACTCCAATTCAGGAAACACTCCTCCTCCCCAGTGGCGAATTGGGCCCTCTGGTGGGCCGTGGAGTGACTCCTTGTCCACAGAACCTCGACCCTACCAGGGCCGCGGTGATCGAGCGCCGACCAGATCCGAACCCACAGATCGAGCATCGAACTACTAGCAACTAGCTGAGCTCGTGGCTGTCTCAGGCCCCGAACCAAGGGCTGACACTCAGAATCACACAATATATCATCAGTCGTATGGGTAAGGACCATAAGGAAGGCATAGAGTTTAGCACGTGGACTGGACTGTTCAGGAGTAGGTGAACTCCCACACATAACTGCATCCAATTGGAGAGAGAGTCCATCAGGATAACCCAAACTCACAATAGACCAACCGCAACGTCGGAGCCTTTTATCCGTAGCAAACTTCCCTCCAGAGCCATCCAGGCCCCAAGTACCTCCAGAGACTCATTGTTGAGCCTTCAGGGAACTTCATGTCCAAAAGAGCCCTTGAGGGGGAGGCAGGTGACCACGAGTGGCATCCACAGAAGGAACTCCTCGGGTAAATAAAGCACTAGCAGTGTCAGCACCATGGGAATCCTCAAATAGGTACTGACTGCCAGCAATACTGGGGTCCCTCAGGAAGGCGTTGGCAGGGCATCCCCAACATCGGCGAAGTGGGGTCTCACGCTCGTCTCCGCAACGATAGCACATGCCTGACGTAAGATACCCGCTATCTTGAAGTCGGCTCGCAGGCCAACATCCACCAACAACAATGGTAGTGACTAGAGCAGCTCGTTGAAACTCTCCGTCATCGAGCAGCTTCTTATGCTTGGCCCTGAAGGCCGTGAAATCAGCACCTGTGGCCAGGCCTTGCCCACAATACTGCCGGCTAGCTTGGGCCCAGACAAGAGCAGAACAACTAGCACGCACAGCTGCCGTGACGTGATAACGAAAGTTGAGATCTGTCATCCTCAACGGCTGAGCACCCTCCACCTGCCACCCGCCAATGCTAATGGGGTCCCAGCCTAAGCCGAGCACGGTAGCAAAGAGGGTTGCAATGGGGCTTCGTACATGTCGCCACTTAGCAGAGGGGGGGGACCCCGATAAGTTTGCCTCTCAAGGACCCCCAGGCTCTCCGAATTCCAGATCGAAGACCTCCAGGAAGCGAAACCCACACCTCGGAAATCAATGTCAGCTGTTCAATACACAATCGATAAATAGGGTCGCCCGTGGTATCTTGCAAAACCCGCAACACCGACGTAGTGCACGATCCAGTAGACCAGAACCCAGAGCAGGAAGCGGCCGAGGAACGGATTTGCTTGAGAGCACCAGGAGAGAGCCCCATGAGGGAGTGTCCCCAGGATCCAACGGGTAGAATACTTGGCTTATACACCTTACGTGAGGCCCCCCCACACAGCCGTGCAAGGTAGGCTAATTTACGACCACGTCGAAAGGAAATAGCTCGCCACTGCTGGATCTTCCACGTGGCCCGTCTCTTGTGAGCCGTGGTGACGGAGCCTCTGGGTGCAACCAGCCAGGATAGACTCCCCAGACGCCAACACATTTGACGAACTCCCAGACACTTCAAGAAGCCTCGGAGCCATGCGCATGAGGAGCCCCACATACAGGAGGTGCCCAGGGCACCCTTGATTAGTAGCAAGATGCAGCAATTTGCTGGGGCTAACCGAGCCGAAGAACGTCTCGAGGTCCCAGTGGAGGGCGCAGGAGTGAAACCCGCAAGTATGGGTCACCTCACGGGCCAGCTCCCGAGACAGCGCGGCCTTCAAGGCCGAGGATCTTTTGACAGCGGAGTCCCAGACATCCAAGTGAGCCTTATTCCAATCGTCGATGTCGAAGCCCCTAGCCCTGCAATAGATGCGGTAGATACTAGGGCACTTGACGATCGCACGTTCCTCGCAAATGGACTTGGGGAGCATGGCCATGAGACAGACCTAGCACTGAGGTGGAAACCCAACGTCTCTTCAACCCGGCGGAGGATGCCCGTGCACAATTCAAGCGCATCGATGGGCACCGACAGGAGAGCACGGGGCGACCACATGTCAACACCAAGTGACGTGGTACTCTTGAAACATGTGCAAGCACGGGCTGCGTCTGCAACTTCCAACGGTGCACGATCTTCGAGCGAGACGATGGCATGGGACCTAAGCTCGTCCATGCCAGCATTCAAACAGACTGCTGAGAGTTAGGGTTCCACCACGCTTTCCATTTTTTCTCCCGAAAATCCCATTGGGCGTCTCGAAATACTCGGCCCAAGCCTTCTCCTCAGCCTTAAGATAACTATGAACTGGGCTAGCACCTCGCGGAAGCGAAGCCTGCAACCAAGTACGCACATTTGCTTTGGTCCTAGCATGCGCGAGAGTCCAAGATTTAACACGCACCCATCCACAAGCGTCAACTAGGTTCTTCAGGGTCCCAGGGCTCCACGGGGGATTGATCAAGCTATCATTCCAACTTTCAGCATCTTCTGGACTCTCAAGAGGCTCAATATGCGAGAAGATGTCGGGTGTCAATTCCGACAGAACGGTGCGGTGTTGCCGAGCAGCGTCGGACAAAAAAGGGGTCTTTTGCACGTGAGCTACCACGCCTCATACAGACGGCTAGAATAAGCGACCACTAAGACAAGTCAGGATTCCGAAAACTCTGCGCCTGCACACTGCGAGTCATCAGAGACCAGTCTTTTCGCTTGAGGATGCTCCCTCGGCCTACATATAGGCGCGGGTCGGTAACGATGGCACATGCACGAGGTAAAGAGCGCAACTCCATAGCACGAGACCAGGGCAGATACTGCATACCTAAGCTCCGAGAAAACCATTCCTTCGAGTGATCCATCATAGCATCATACAGGTCCTCAGTGATGTTCACAGGGGGCCTCCAGGAACTCAGGAGCAGCAGCAGCCATATAAGTAAGCCAGTGATAGTCAGGACCATAGGCTTCGGGGATCTCCAAGGGCTCCACACGCTGACAAAGGGGCTCAACCATAGCCTCCAGGTTCAGGGCCGCGTCCAGACACGCGTGGGTCTGAAAGGGGGAAAGGAGGTCGGCAGGCACTTCCAGGTAGGGAAAGAGCAAATCGGAGCACACAACATAACCAATCATCTTTCGCCAACCGAGCACGTGAACTCAACGTTCTTAGGTACGATGGTTTTTTGCTCCCAGAAGCCCCAGGATTCCAGCATCCTCCAGGAAATCAACCGACATGTTGAAATCGCCCATCAAAAACCACGGGATCGACAGGCCCCGAACAAACTCGGCAACTCCACGCGACCGGTGAGAGTTACTTCCAGAGGCTACAATGGATGGGACAAGATAGATAACGCCAACAGCAACAGTGCAAGATCGGAGACGCAACTCGAGAAATAACCAGCATTCACCGGATCCCACCTGCACTGCTCCTTCAGACTGAATCAGAAGCTTGCGAAAGGAGAGACGAGGCTGGACGACAGCAGCAACTCCACCATGTGCGCCTCCACCTGGCGATGTCAACGCATCCTGGAAGTGTGGAGACCACTTCATGTGACGACGCGTCTTCCTGGCCAGGAAGCATCCAGGCCCTCTCTGATGATGCTCAGCCATGAATATGGCATCAACCTCAGTGACCTTAGCTTTTAAAGAATCCTGAGTGGGCTTCGACCGCTGAGTGACATTCGCAAACTTAAACAAAACGTGCTTGGCCGCCTGCGGAGGCGGAGGAGGAGCGCTAAAAGCCAGACCGAGCAGGCGGGGCGTCAGAGGCGGTACCGCCTCCTGCAGCAGCACCAGCGCCACGCGCATCACCTCCTGGTCCGACCTTGCCCATCTGCTCAGCCGCAGCGTTGCAGAAGACGCGGTACATGTCGCAAGTGACGTTCTGCACATGACGAGTTCGCTTGGCAGACGTTGCCATAATACGCTTTTGAAGGAGATCTGCATATTCCTTAGCTTGTTCGGCGTCCAGTCCACTCTTAGCGGCTCGACGTTTGAGATCACGAAGCTGTCCACGCTCGCCCTCCTCAAGGTCGTTGTCACCGACCTCGCTTCCCATGTCCGAGTAGACGTCCTGGCTCTGTCCGCCACGCATTCGCTGCAAATGCTGGCGGTACTGCTGCCATCGGGGAAGCATGATCCCCGAGTGCTGCACGAGTTCTAGCCAACTCATCGTCGTCGAACTCGTGCAGGTGGGCCTCGATGTACGCGTAGTCCACCAGGCGGCCACGCAGCCAAGGAGTAGCAGGAGCGTCAGGCTGCTCCACCTCCACGTCCTCGGCAGCCGCCTGGCCTGGGGGAACACCGTCGGCGAGCCACCTCGAGGTTCTGCACTGCCTCCGCATGACTCTTCTGCATCTCTTCCATCGTAGCCTTCGCCTTGTTGTAGCGGTCCAAGCGCCATTGGACCTCTTGGTAAGCCAAACGGTTTTGCTTGGTGGCGTACTCAACCTTCTTGGCCAGCCCAGTCTGCGCAATAGCTGCGAGCTTGTCCAGCTCACTGTCAGAAAACTCACGAACCTCAGGAATTGGAGGGGGTGCAGCTGCACGTGCCACACCAACCAACGCAGGGTAATGGACAGACCACTTCTCCAGCTCTCGTAGTAGTTGAGGAGGCATTGGCACCGCAGCAGCGCCAGGAGCACCTCCACCCATATCCCAGTCACCATGACTAGGAGCAGCGTAGTCAGACGTGCACTTGTACTTGCCACCGCACTTGCTGCAGGCGCGGTGACCATGGTGCGTTAACTCCCAGTGATTGCAGACGGAGCAGACCTGGTACGAGCGATCCTTGTCGTTTTTCTTCTTGTAGCTGGCCTTGGGCACTGACTGCCATACCCAAGAGCCACCGCCATCAGCAGCGTGCCAGGGCGCGCGGCCGCGCCACGACATGCCACGAACGCGTACAGTGAATGTAAAAGAGACTGCCAGACCGCGAAGGGTCTTGCCTGCCGCGGACTAGCGGTATCCGTGCGTGCCAATGCGGGCTCAGCCCGCCAAAGCAGTAGCCTTGAGCCAACATGGCTACGGGGAGGCGGAAGAGGAGGAGGAGGAGGAGGAGGAGGAGAAGGAGGAGGAGACGGAGGCGGAGGAGGAGGAGGAGGAGGAATAGGAGGAGGAGGAGGAGGAGGACGAGGGGGAGGAGGAGGAAGGAGGGAGGAGGAAGGAGGAGGAGGAGGAGGAGGCGGAGGAGGAGGCGGAGGAGGAGGACGGCGGATCCGCCTGCGCTCCGCTCGGGGCAGCCCCCTCTGACCAGGGCACGGCCCCGTGCCGCCCGCCCTCTCCGGAGGGCGGGGCGGAGCAGACCACCTGCTGGCCCTCGGGCAGGCCCACCACACCTGCGGGCCTGGGGGCCAGCATCAGGTCGGGCATGCCCCCTCCACAGGAGGAAGATTCAAACATAGGCACAAAATGGTCTGGGGACGAGGTTTTAGGTTTTAGGATGTTTGAAGATGGTTTGAGCATTTTGTTGCAACTGTCGTCCAACATCCGGCGCTGCACACCGTTCTGTTTTTTTCTTTAGCTTGTGGCGCGGCCTGCCCCTGCTTGCACTGCGTTCGACTCGTTTCGCCCGCCCGCGTACCCCAACAAGTATCCCCACCAGCCCATCGAGAAGCACATCGCCATGCGAGTTGCCTTGATCAGGGAAGTGAAGAAGCGCGCAGTGCAACAACCCCCTTGGAAGCGTTTTCTCGGATGTCTCTTGGAGCCATTTTGGGGCTCTCTCGGGGTCCTCGCGGAGCCTCTTGGGGCACTCTTGAGGTCCTCTGAGGGCATTGCCCTCCTGGGTCCCTGTTGGGGCTCTGTGGCTCTCTTGGGCCGTCTTGGGGCCATCGTAAGGTCTCGAGAGCCCATCGGAGGCGAGAAGGCGAGAAGGCAACCTATAGCGATGTTCCCGAGGTGTTGGAGAAATGCTGGCCTCGGGGGCGTCCCTGGAGCACTCGGAGGGCACTCGAAACTGTCTTGGGGCCGTCTTGGGGCCTCTTGGACGTTGCTCGGGGGCTATCTTGAGAAGTCCTGAGGTATCATAAGCAAAATTTTCAGGCCATCTTGGGCGCTCTGAGACCCTTTTGGAGCCATCGTGGGCGATCTTTGGGGCTCCAGCGCCTCGCGCCCCCCCCCCCCTCCCAGGCCCAGGGGGGGGGGTAAACCCCTCATCCGAGCAGGGGAAGGAGGGATATTGGCAGAGAAAAGACAACTTCTGAGAGCACCTACGCCCAGAGGGCTGGTGGGACTCCTCAGAAGGCCATTGGGTTTCCGATCCTTCTAAGAAAGCCTGCCCTCTCTTACTTCCCACACAGGTTCGCCGCCGAGAAACTCACGCGCCAGAAAATTGATGCACATACGACAATGCCTGCGCCGTGTACCTCCACGCAATGGCCAAGGGCAGGCCTGCTGGAACTCGAAGCACACGCGCGCTCATACGCCGCGCCAGCATCAACTACTCCCAAAAGTGCGGTGACATGACTTTTCTTTTGTTCGGTGTCTCCGAGGGGTGCTCCAGCACCTGCTCGGCGGGATGGCGACGTCGCCAGAGGTCGGCCGGGCCTCTAATTCTCGACGCCTGTATTTCCCAGACGGGTTAAGATTGCCACTCCCCCCGTGAAGGGTGAGACGCTCGTTAGAACAGTTTGTTCGGAGTCCCCGGAAGTGCCCCGGAACTGGTTCTTCATCCCGAGTCGGTTTCTGACGGCCCGGGGGCCCAGCGAAGGCCCCGGGAAAACGGCCAGAGTTGTCGCGTCGTGTTTTCTTCATGACCCGAACATGTCTGGGTCAGCCTACAGTGGAACCCCATGCCAAGAAACACCCTGCTTGCCTCCAGGGTGCCCTGGGTTTCTTTTCGATGGTTTTGCGATGGATCACCGAGCGCGTTCCACTGCTCGCAAAGTGCCTACTCGCAAACGTCCGAAAAACAAACGTCTGCCTCGATATAATCGTAGATCCCCGGCGGCGGACCCGGGCCATTTGCGAGTAGTTACTTTGCGAGTAGTGGAGCGCGCTTGCCGGATGGAAAGCGTGACGTCCCCATACCAAACAACAATGGACCTTGGCATCGCTCGGACGTGTGCAGCTTTCCCTTCGGCGAGGACCATCGAGGAGCGTCCTTGATCCTTTGGCGAAGAAGCCACGCACGAAACCGACAAAAAAACAGGGAATGGACGTCCGAGCGATGGCCAGTGGACGCCATGGGGCTTCAGGGCTGGGCCTCCTGTGGACGGTTTCTCGTGGTCGTGCTCCCGCTGTACAGTGGGGGCGCGTGCCAAGAAACCAGTGGGATTTTGCGAGGGTGCCCTGGGTTTCTTGGATTTCGATGGGCCCCCAATAAGATCTTGACGATTTTCGATCGACAAATTTGGATTCTCACCGAACGACCCGCGGAACTCGGGCCTGGGCCCCCCGCGGACGGTTCCTCGTGGCCGTGCGCCCGCTGCACAGGCGGCGCGCCGAGGGGGGGCAGGCAGACGGGGCGGGCCTCCCCAGAGGGCCGGGAAGGCCTCCGGCCTCTGAGGTGAAGTTTGGCGATTCCGCGGGCCGTTTTCGTTTCGATGTCGTTTTGGGAAGGGCGGATTTGGAGACAAGACAAGGGAGGACGAAAACGAAACGAAAACGAAACACACCGTTTAGGTTCAGCCTTGGCCAGGACCCCAGGTAAGGGGGCCTGGCTAGTCAAGTCGGATACACTGGAGTCGGGCCTGTCCCTCTACAGGGAGAAGATTCGAAAATAGTCCAAGAATAGTCTGGGGACTATGTTTTGAGTATGTTGTGGCATCTTGTTTGAGCATTTTTTGCATATGTTTTATTTTGTCGTCCAAAATCCCCCTGGTAGGGGGACAGGCCCGACCTCATTCTAAGAAGACGTGTTTTAAGTCGGGCATGTTTCTCTACAGGAGGAATCGCCAAGAGTAGTGCAACAAGATCAGGCGCTCGCAAACATGGATTACGGAGGCGTGGATAGGAGACGGGTCCCGCTTTCATGCGAAATCGCGGATCTCCGCTGCCGGACGAGGCGGCACCGGCCGCATTTTGGGGAGGGCGCCTCCCCCGATCCGTGGACTTGGCGACCGCGCGCCAAATCCATGGATCGCTAATCCGTGTTTGCGCGCTTCCGGCAATAGTCTGGTGCCGATGTTTCGTGCTCTTTTGACCATGGCGGATTTGTGTTTGACAATGTTTTATGTGTCTTCCACCATCCGCAGGTAGGAGGACATGCCCGACCTAAGAGACGACCTCCAAGCCCGCTCCGAAGGCAGAGACGGCTTCTCAGAGCCCCGAATCATCAGGGGTATCTCGGGTCAGGGCTAATTGGGGTTCGTTTTTCAGGACTCCGAACCCGAGTTACCCCGGGCCCTTGTTGTCCCCGATAATTCGGGCGTCCAGAGCCCCAAATCATCAGGGGTAACTCGGGTCAGGGCTAACTCGGGTTCGTTTTTCGGGACTCCGAACCCGTGTTGCCTCGGGCCCGAGTTACCCCGGATAATTCGGGCGTCCAGAGCCCCAAATCATCAGGGGTAATCCGGGTCAGGGCTAATTCGGGTTCGTTTGTCGGGACTCCGAACCCGAGTTTCACCACCCACCAGACCACCCCAACCCAACCCGAAGGCTCAGATTTACCCTCGATTTCCAGTGGTGGGGGTGTCGGGAAACGTCGAAAAAACACATGTGGAGCCCGTACCCCCCCTCAACCCGAAATTCGGGTCTTCGGGTTGGGTTTGGGTGGTCTGGTAGGTAGTCACTCGCTGCCCCTGGGCGCGCTGCCGAAATGATTAGCCGTCGTCCCCAATTCGGGTTGACCCAAAAGGGGGTCCAGCGACAAGGGGGTTGTGCAGTAGATCTGGTGCAATAGATTTGTGGGGCTGCAATGCATCTGGGACGTGCACTGCATTCCGGGGCGCAAGTGTAGTGTTGCATGTTCGCGCGCAATGCATTCCTTGCAACACAATGCAATGCGCGTCTCTGGCGCAATAAATGTGCAATGTATTTATTAAAAGTCTATTGCATCACCCCTTTTCAATTGGACCCCCTATTGGGTCACCAAACAAAAACCTTATGTGACAGCATACCACGTGGGTCTTGCATGTTCTCAGAACCTCCGTTTCTATTGTGTATTAGCGTGCGCTACATTGTGGTGATCGATGACAGCGCCGATGGAGCGTCGATCTTGCGTCGATTCGCATCGAGTAGCGTCGGTTAGCGTCGGCTCCCAAGAGCCAGCAAGATGGCATTGGTCGGGGGTTGCTAAGGTGCCCCCGGCCCAAGATGCCCCCAGCTTGTGCCTCCATTTGGAGCCCCCGGGGCCCCACGGGCCTCGCAAGGGGTGTTCCCGAGGCCGTGGGGGCCGTGGGGGCATGGGTACACAAGCAACCCCGGACCCATGCCATCTTGCTGGCTCTTCGGAATCGACGCTGACCGACGCTACTTGACGCGCATCGACGCTCAATCAAAGCTGCCTCATAGATTATCAGAACCCGTCGGTCGTTGAAAGTAGGTGCTTCTGGACTCCCACATCCCAATCTACTGTAGGCGCCCTCGCGGTTCAAGAACTGATATGTTGTTGTTGTTGTTGTTGTTGTTGTTGTTGGTGTTGGTGTTGCTGTTGTTGTTGTTGTTGTTGTTGTTGTTGGTGTTGTTATTGTTGTTGTTGTTGTTGTTGTTGTTGTTGCTGTGGTTGTTGTTGTTGTTGTTGTTGTTGTTGTTGTTGTTGTTGTTGTTGTTGTTGTTGTTGTGTTTGATTATGTTATGGGAGGTCATGGACCCAACACAGTTTACACGCCTTCTACTTGATGATTCTACCTACTTCTCCCGACCGATGTGTATGCGAGCATACGCTCATGCACACCTGACAACACTCGAATCGGAGGCTCCCATGAGTTGCCACCGAACTCATCGCCGTCGCCTCGGGCAACGAAATCCATACATGTCCACTGCCCGAGACCTGGTCCATGCTAGGCTCAGCAGCGGCGCATCCCTGGCCAATCCAGGAGTGCGTATACAACGCTCCTCGGCTCAGGCTGGACCAGGCCTGGGCTCACGTCGGGCATGCCCCTTTACAGGAGGAGTATTCGAACATATGTTTAAAGAATAGTCTGGACACGATTTCTCGAATACGTTTAACCCTTTTGGAGGATTGTGTTGAGTAGCCTTCATTTGTCGTCCAAAGTCCGCCTGTAGGGGGACATGCCCGACCTAAGACTAGGACGCAACTCCCGGAAGGCGACTTTGGGGCCATAACGTCGAGGCGTTGATTTAAGGAAACCCAAATGTGGAACGAGGCCCTTGTTTTCCCATGAATCGAGCTTCGACCTTCCGTGGGAAACCTCAGGAACACCCGAGGGAAATTGTAAAGCAATCAAGGAACACCGAGCCCTTCCCCCACGAAAAGGGTTCCTTCTTCGGCGCCCCGACCGTAGGACGCACCTCCCGAAAGGCGACTTTGGGCAGCGGATGCGTACAGATCCCGTCGCTTTACCGCCAGTCCCACCGTTCCTCGGCTGAGGGGGAGGAGTAGGAGTGAGGAGAAGGAGTGAGGAGGAGGATGAGGAGGAGGAGGAGGGGGAGGAGGAGGAGGAGGAGGACGAGGAGAGAGGAGGAGGAGGAGGAGTGAGTAGGAGTTGTGGTGGTGGTCACTGCACTGAGGAAACAAGTCCCGAGCAGAGCAGCACGCACCACGACCACGACGACGCCGCCGACGACGACGGAGACGAGGCGCGCAGACGATCCGCACCGCAGCACGGATTCGGGAAAGAGCCCACCCTCGGAAACCGGAACGTATACATCACCAGTGGCGGGCTGTTGTTCAATCCCCGAATTTTTGAGGGTCGGGGACGACGTCGGGGTGGTGTGGTGTATACATGTTTCCCCGTTTTCCCGTGGAAACAACCAAAAATATATACACCAGGATGCCGTATACACCATAACCCGTTTTCTTGTTAAAATCTCAGTGCGGGACCGGGAAACAGCATCGGTGTATGAAGTTCGGATCCTTACACCTTACAGTTTCGGTTAAACCGCACATCGTTGGGCGGTACTGCAGTCTCCCATGAGCACAGGCCCCCCTCGGAGCATCAGCCGGACAAGTCGGGCGTTCACCTTCGTGCCTTGCTGGACTCTGGGCGTGTTTCGGCACCCTCTCCCCCAACCTCGTCAGGGCCACCGACAAGGGAGAGGGCGGCAGAGGCCGACGCGTCCTTGGGCAGGGGATGCGTACAGATCCCGTCGCCCTACCGCCAGTCCCACCGCTCCTCGGTTGAGGGGGAGGAGTAGGAGTGAGGAGGAGGAGTGAGAGGAGGAGGAGGAGGAGGAGGAGGAGGAGGACGAGGAGGAGGAGGAGGAGGAGGAGGAGGAGAAGGAGGAGGAGGAGGAGGAGGAGGTCAGGCCTGGGCAGCGGACGCGTACAGATCCCGTCGCCCTGCCGCCCGCCCCACCGCGGAGGGGCCGCCCGACGCGGCGGCCGAGCCGCTGGCGCCGAGCGCGGAGCCGCCCAGCGCGGAGGGCGACGCGCGAGGCGCCGCCACGCGCCCGCCCGGCGGTCTCGCGGAGTTCGGCTTCAGTCGGGCGCCATCCAGGCTCCGCAGGGCTCACGCGGGGAACTCGCGGAGGGAGGGAAGGAGGAGGAGGAGGAGGAGGAGGAGGAGGAGGGGAGGAGGAGGAGGAGGAGGAGGAGGAGGAGGAATTGGAGGAAGAGGAGGACGAGGAGGACGAGGAGGAGGAGGAGGAGGAGGAGGAGGAGGAGGAGGAGGAGGAGGAGAGGGAAGGAGGGAACGGTTGGTATGGCTGCGGTATGGCCCCAAAGTGGCCTTCCAGGAGTTACGTCCTCGTCTGCTCGGCTCTCGCAGGTGTGTGCGGCTGCATGTGCTTTGCGGGCCTGCGCCCTCTGCTCTTTGTTCGTTCTCGTTCTAGAGGGTGCTTTTGTTCGAGGGGGTCATGTCCACCCCTGGTTGGAGAGTTTCTCGGAAGGGCTTAGGCGACCCGTCCTCCTCCTCCTCCTCCTCCTCCTCCTCCTCCTCAGTCTCCTCCTTCTCCCTCCGCCTCCTCCTCCTCCTCCTCCCTCCGCCTCCTCCTCAATCACCTCCTCCCCCCTGCCCTCCTCCCCCTCCTCCCGAGGGTATCAAAATGAATGGTGGTAGAATTGCAGCCTTTAGCAACATGGACGTCAATGGCGAACATGTGCTGGAGATGGCAAAACAAGAATTGGAGGAGAGGGAATGAGCTGCACGAGATGGGCGGCTACAAGACGGCGAAGGACAAGGGTGAGAAGCAGCCAGAGTTCTTAAAAGGCGCTGGATTTGGTGGGCACTTGGAGCGACAACATGCAACTGTTCAACGTCTGCAGGAGGGGCACTGGCTGAGTCGGAAAGAGGGGAGGTGCTTGCTCGTGTGGGCTCGCCTTCCCGAACAAGTTGTGGTGGAGAGGCCCCACTCCCAACTCGAGAAGTTACAAGTGGCAGTTCTGGTGCAAGGCGGAGTGGTTGCAGTTTGCGAAGGCGCTGAAGAAAACGTCTGGGGCAAACAACGAGAACTTACCAACGATCGGGTGCGGGCCCAAGCTCCCCCCATTCAAAAATGGGCCATCGATGGTGGTGGAACCCAAGATGGGAACCACATGGCAAGCGCTCATTGCGGAACTGCTTCCCGCCGCAATTTGACGACGCCATCAAGGAGTGCCTTTTACCAGTTTTTTTTTTCCGGCGCGGCCCAGAAGATGAGCCCAGAGGCGCTCTTCGAGCTGGTCCCGATATCCTTCCCGATGACGCATAAGATCGAAGGTTGCGACCTCATTGCAAGGTGCCCAGTCGACCAATGGGAAAGGTCGGGGAGGAGGGCATTCACTGCGCAGAGTTGGTGCGAGCTGGCGCTGAAGATTGCGAAGACTGAGGAAGATAACCTCCGCAAAGTAATGAAGGTTGCCACCCCAAGGAGCTGAACAACGAGGACAACATGTTCCCAGAGGACGCGAAGAGGTTGAAGGAGGGCCAGAAGCTACGAGACAGCACCCAGGACACGCTGGATGGCACCGAGATCTTCGCGGACAAGTTCGGCTACCCCATGTTTGAGGAGACGATTACGGTCAGCTCATCCAGCGGCCACCATTGAGCTCACCCACTGGAGCCTGCTGCTTCGTCAAGAGGAAGCATTCGCGAGTCTTCCCGGAAGACTTCGGCAAGCTGCGAGCTGGCCGTGCCCGCAGACAGGATGAGCATTAGCGAGGTTTCTCGGAGCGCAAAGCATGACAGCCAGCATGGGCACAACAGACCGCTCGCATCGCCATCGCAACGAGAGGTTAGTTCTGGAGTAACCGTCATGTTCACTATTGCAGGGCGCCGACGGGCAAAACAGCTATCATCGGGAAGCCCACCAGCGCGCTCCCCACTGGCCCTACCTTATACCGCGACTTACAGTATCGGGTTGCAAGTCGAGGGGGGCATGATGGGTTACTTCAACATGCTTCACAGTACAGATGTGACAATACACGGAGCATCTCTCGGAACGACCGAGAAGTGAGCCGAGCGGGAGAGGGGGGCGCGGAATTCAAATTGTAGAATCAGCAGCCACCCCAGCAACAGTTTGGGGTCTCGGGCCTTCCGTCTCTCCCTCCTCTCTTCCTTTTGAGGTCGTGTCGTCGTCTCCTTCCCACCTGGCTCGGGCGCCCTTCAAAGCCCGCGCACCCCGTCCCTTAGGGCGCGCGGAGGGGCCGGCAGCCGCTCCCCCCGCAGTGGCCCGAAGGACTTCGTGATGTGAGGTAACGAGCCTCTCTTACGGAGCCACTTCGGAGCTCGGCCCTCGAGCGACGCGGTATGCCCCCTGCCGGCCCAGGCGAGAAGGCAGTGCTATAGCACGATAAATCGCAGGGGATTTTGACAGTAGAGCGTAGGTCACCTCAGTAGGTGCTCGGACGTTGTACCCCGTTATGCGGATGTCCTTGCCCTTTGTCCTCCTCCTCCTCCTCCTCCTCCTCCTCCTCCTCCTCCTCCTCCTCCTCCTCCCCTTCCCCCACCTCGTCATCGTGTCTCTTACGGCCCCGGGGGGAACAGCGCACTCATGTCCACCCCCGGTTCCCCAGCGTCCAGCGCATGGAGGAGCAAATAATTTCATGAACATGATGCGTTTTCGCAGGGGTCTGCGCAGGTTCTCTTCGGCGGCGCTGGGCGCCCCCGACGACGACGTTGGCGATGTCGATACCATCGCGTTGGATGGTGTTGGGGGATGTTTCTCGTCGCCATGGCTGGACGCGGCTCGCAACGAAACCGGTTGAGATGGACCCGGGGAACGCTTCGGGTGCCGCCAGGAAGGTTGCGATGATTAGGGGGGGTCTCATGGCGGGGGCCATGATAGAACCACAAATTTCATGGGGGCCCATTTTATTCCCAACCCTCCTTGGTTGGGTCTTCGTTTTGAATACAGGGGTGTGGTCGCGTCCTTCTCCCGCCCCTCCCTGTGGTCGCCGTCCCTGGGGGGCTGCGACCTGCGAAACGGTCGCCACTTTCGAGGGTTGCTGGTGGGTCCTGCGGAGTGAGGCACTGCGTGGATCTGAGCGGGACCTCGCCGCCCCTGGGGGGCTGCGATCTGCGAAACTGTCGCCACTTTCGAGGGCTGCTGGTGGGTCCTGCGGAATGAGGCACCGCGCGGATCTGAGCGGGACCTCGCCGTGCTTGGGGGGCTGCGATCTGCGAAACCGTCGCCATTTTCGAGGGCTGCTGGTGGGTCCTGCGGGGAGGCACCTCGCGGATCTGAGCGGGACCTGGCCGCCCCAGGGGGGGTGCGATTTGCGAAATTGTCGCCACTTTCGAGGGCCGCTGGTGGGTCCAGCGGAGTGAGGCACTGCGTGGATCTGAGCGGGACCTGGCCGCCCCTGGGGGGGGTGCGATTTGCGAAATTGTCGTCATTTTCGAGGGCCGCTGGTGGGTCCAGCGGAGTGAGGCACTGCGTGGATCTGAGCGGGACCTGGCCGCCCCTGGGGGGGTGCGATTTGCGAAATTGTCGCAACTTTCGAGGGCTGCTGGTGGGTCCTGCGGAGTGAGGCACCGCGCGGATCTGAACGGGACCCCTCCGTGCTTGGGGGGCTGCGATCTGCGAAACTGTCGCCACTTTCGAGGGCTGCTTGTGGGTCCTGCGGAGTGAGGCACCGCGCAGATTTGAGCGGGACCTCGCCGTGCCTGGGGGGCTGCGATCTGCGAAATTATCCCCACTTTCGAGGGCTGCTGGTGGGTCCTGCGGAGTGAGGCACCGCGCGGATCTGAGCGGGACCTCTCCGTGCTTGGGGGGCTGCGATCTGCGAAACCGTCGCCACTTTCGAAGGCTGCTGGTGGGGTCCTGCGGAGTGAGGCACCGCGCGGATCTGAGCGGGACCTGGCCGTGCCTGGGGGGCTGCGATCTGCGAAACCGTCGCCACTTTCGAAGGCTGCTGGTGGGTTCTGCGGAGTGAACCGCGCGGATCTGAGCGGGGGCTCGCCGTGCCTGGGGGGCTTCGATATGCGGCATGCGAAACGGTCGCCATTTTCGAAGGCTGCTGGTGTGGTCCTGCGGAGTGAGGCACCGCGCGGATCTGAGCGGGACCTGGCCGTGCCTGGGGGGCTGCGATCTGCGAAACCGTCGCCACTTTCGAAGGCTGCTGGTGGGTTCTGCGGAGTGAACCGCGCGGATCTGAGCGGGGGCTCGTTGTCCCTGGGGGGCTGCGATCTGCGAAATTGTCGCCACTTTCGAGGGTTCCTGGCTGGTCCAGCGGGGTGAAGCACCGCGCGGATCTGAGCGGGACCTCGCCGTGTTTGGGGGGCTGCGATCTGCGAAACCGTCGCCACTTTCGAGGGCTGCTGGTGGGTCCTGCGGAGTGAAGCACCGCGCGGATCTTAGCGGGACCTCGCCGTGCCTGTGGGGCTGCGATCTGCGAATTTGTCGCCCATTTCGAGGGCTGCTTGTGGGTCCTGCGGAGTGAGGCACCGCGCAGATCTGAGCGGGACCTCGCCGTGCCTGGGGGGCTGCGATTTGCGAAATTATCGCCATGTTCGAGGGCTGCTGGTTTGTCCTACTGAGTGAGGCACCGCGCGGATCTGAGCGGGACCTCGCCGTGCTTGTGGGGCTGCGATCTGCGAAACTGTCGCCATTGTCGAGGGCTGCTGGTGGGTCCTGCGGAATGAGGCACCGCGCGGATCTGAGCGGGACCTCGCCGTGCTTGTGGGGCTGCGATCTGCGAAACCGTCGCCACTTTCGAAGGCTGCTGGTGGGTCCAGCGGAGTGAGGCACTGCGCGGATCTCAGCGGGACCTCGCCGTGCCTGGGGGGGTGCGATCTGCGAAATTGTCGCCACTTTCGAGGGCTGCTGGTGGGTCCTGCGGAGTGAGGCACCTCGCGGATCTGAGCGGGACCTCTCCGTGCCTGGGGGGCTGCGATCTGCGAAATTGTCGCCACGTTCGAGGGCTGCTGGTGGGTCCAGCGGAGTGAGGCACCGCGCAGATCTGAGCGGGACCTCGCCGTGCCTGTGGGGCTGCGATCTGCGAAATTGTCGCTACGTTCGAGGGCTGCTGGTGGGTCCTGCGGGGTGAGGCACCGCGCAGATCTGAGCGGGGGCTCGCCGTGCCTGTGGGGCTGCGATTTGCGAAATCGTCGCCACTTTCGAGGTCTGTTGGTGGGTCCTGCGGAGTGAGGCACCGCGCGGATCTGAGCGGGACCTCGCCGTCGTTGGGGGGCTGCGATCTGCGAAATTGTCGCCACTTTCGAGGGCTGCTGGTGGGTCCTGCGGAGTGAGGCACCGCGCGGATCTGAGCGGGACCTCTCCGTGCTTGGGGGGCTGCGATCTGCGAAATTGTCGCCACTTTCGAGGGCTGCTTGTGGGTCCTGCGGAGTGAGGCACCGCGCAGATCTGAGCGGGACCTCGCCGTGCCTGGGGGGCTGCGATCTGCGAAATTATCCCCACTTTCGAGGGCTGCTGGTGGGTCCTGCGGAGTGAGGCACCGCGCGGATCTGAGCGGGACCTCTCCGTGCTCGGGGGGCTGCGATCTGCGAAATTGTCGCCATTTGCGAGGGCTGCTGGTGGGTCCTGCGGAGTGAGGCACCGTGCAGATCTGAGCGGGACCTCGCCGTGCCTGGGGGGGTGCGATCTGCGAATTTATCCCCACTTTTGAGGGCTGCTGGTGGGTCCTGCGGAGTGAGGCACCGCGCAGATCTGAGCGGGGCCTCGCCGTCCTTGGGGCTGCGATCTGCGAAACCGTCGCCACTCTCGAAGGTTGGTGGCGGGTTCAGCGGAGCGAGGCACCAGGCAGATCTGAGCGAGACATCGCAATCCTTGGGGGCTGCGAGCCTCACGAATGCCGCTCGCAGAAGTATATGCGCCCATGTCACGTCATCACCTCGGTATAACGTCTCCCAAGCATGCCCCGCATTGCGCAGGGGTTGGTACGTCGCCAGGGTAATTTCAGTATGTCCCCGACCCCCCTTGGGCCGCGCACGTGCCGCCGGCCATGATTTGCGCCCCCCACCCTTGGACGCCCCCAATTTGGCCGCCCCCGAGGGATCCAGGAAGTTTTTTGAATGGACGGAGGAATTTTGGGTACCGCCCCCTCTCTCAATCAGAGCGGCAGGTGGGAGCGAACGCGAGAGGCATCACCGTGGTCGGGTCGCCCTTCCTTGTGTTGGTCTAACTCCTTTTCCTTGCTTCTCCTCCTCATTATCATCCTCCTCCTCCCCCCACTCCTCCTCTTCCTCCCGCACTGTAATTCATGATGCGATTGAAAATCTTGGTTCGCAGGCTGTTGTCCATGAGTTGGGATGGATTACAGAGAAGTGGGCTTGCGCATTTTCATTCAATAGGCAGCTCACCGGATCCTGAGGCAGCCTCGCTCGCAGTCACCAGCCTGGCATCGACGCTGACGTCGACAACGTTCGCACGCCAGACGACTTCTGCAGGCAGCTCGCGCTCAGGACCTACTTCGGCAGCATCACAGTTCGAGGCCGCCCATGTCAGGCAAAACCACCGGTCGGAGCAATGGCGATGGTAGTGACAAAGGCCCTCGGTGGGTTTGCGCTGCTGCTCTGCAGTGCGGTTTCACACGCGTTTGTTCCACGAGCGAACGGTGCTACATGTGCGGGAGGGACAGGAACCGCCAAGGACAAGGACAGCGGCAAGGACTTCCCCTCAGAAGAAGTTGCTCCAGCCGAGCGAACACGTGAGGCCTCAATGCTCTCAGGCGGCTGGGTCTCGACGATTTCGCCCACTTAGTTATTGCCGCCAAGCGAGAGCTCGGCGCAGCAGAGAAGCAAGAAAGGCAATCACGAACACCTGACGATTTGTTGCGTCGGGCACTTGATCGGCAATATATAACGAGCAAGGCGGTCGAAACTTTACAATCGTATGTCGACAGCCTCACCAGTGAGTTGCACGATAAGTCCACAGAGCTTGCGACAGCAAGCACCGAGCTGTAGGACATTCATTTGGAAGTCAGCACGGTGCGAGCTGCACTGCATTCGGCAGGTTTCAAAAGGGTTGCGGCAGCAGCCCCTTCAGCTGCCAATGCGGGCAACACAGCCATTTAGAGTATCGGGACCCATCCGTTGGAGCTACAACTGGCCCTCTCGGCCCAGACACAATACTTCAGCATGGGCGAAAGGAGGCGAACGCGAAGCAGGGCCAGATGTTGGCACCGCACCGATGCACGGCCAGACCATGTGAGGAACAGTTCGAAATACATCATGTCTACACGATGTATACGATGCATTCCTTATGTTCCGCCTCCTGAACGGAGTCGTTCGCAGTTCTGGTTCCTTCGCGGGAAGCAGCGAAGGACCTACCGTGCCGGATGCTACTCTCGGGTCCGACGTCAGGCAGCACGCTAGGCAGGAGGTCGGAGGTGGCGACGGGCTACCTCACTGTCAGCACGCGTGCACTGTCAGGCGGAAGCTCTTGACAGCAGTTGGTACTGGCGAGTTGATCTTATCACCTCTTCGTCGAGCACCACACATCGCCTGCGACCTTGCAGCGACCCTGGGGAGGTTGATATTGGGAGTTTGGCTGGGGGGTGCGGTTCTTGGTCGCCTCCAGAGCCTTTCTCTTGGAACCGATGGAGGGTCGCTGCGCGTTCCCCAGATAATCTCCGCCCCTGGGAGAGGGCGCGCCCCTGGCGCGGCGAGTCCGGCGTTCCAGGAACTTTTTCACGCAGCCGGCAGGCGGCCCCCAATGCGGGAAACGCCGGGCGTCGATGGGGCCTCTTCGCGCTCAGCATGACGGCTTTGTCGGGCGGACGGCGAGTGCTGCCAACTACAATCAGGAGTACCCTTCCGGTCAACTACCAACTACCATCAGGCACCAGTCAACGCTTACGGCCCTGCCGCGGCAGAGAGAAGGATGAGACTGGGAGTTGGGCTGGGGTCCCGGTTCCTGGTCACCGCCCTAGCCCTTCTCTTGGAATCGGTTGAGGGCCCGCAACGGGCCCCCAGATTCTCGCTGCCCCTGGGAGAAGTCTTGCTTTCAGGAATGGCGAGTTCGGCGCCCCAGAAATTGTCTGACCCTGGGGGAGGGAGTGGCATGACGTTGGAGTCTGCAGTCAGTCCCTGCTCGGCGTCGGACGCGCATGGCGGCGAGGCGCGGCGTGGAGGTCGCCGTCGCGATAGAGATTCCGCCACCTCGTCCCCCAGGCCTTGGTGCAGAGGATGCGAGGGCAGCGAGCGACGGCCTCCCATCGTCGCCGCTTTCCATGGCAGTGGATGGCCAGAGATACAAGAATTCCTGAGTCAGGCTCGATACATGTCCGTAGCCATGGCCCAAGAGCACAAGTGGGTAGGTGACGCGCTCAACAGGGCGAAGGAGTGGGCAGTCAAGCGTGGTTGGGAGCCTTCTTTCACTCGTGCGAAGCCTGGTGGTTGTGGCGCTCTTCGAGCTGACGCTGACATCTTCGTTGGCAGTCAGATCGGTGCCGCCATTCTAAGTGGCTACCTTACTTCCCATGTCATATCGGATGCTCGCGCCGTCGCCTCCCTTCAGTCATGCAGGGCCGCGACGCGGGCATCCCGCATTGAGTTTCTACTTCGAACAGGGCGACCAGCTTCGAGGCAGCAACGTAGAGAAGCGGCACGCTCTTAACGCATGTCTCACCTTCCAGCGCGTGCCTTTTTTTGGCAGAGACTCGGATCTCCATCCATCGGCGCTGGCCAACCAAGCCGGGGAACCCTGGCCGACTCTCTGTCAGATCAGCGGCAGTTCTGGCCGGGGCGCATCGCGACCCGGTGCCGGGAAAGGACGTCAATTTGAATGTTTGGAGCGCCGGCGTTTGTTTAGCTGAAGTCGTGGGCGCGCCGCAGCACGGCGCAGCTTCTCCACGGGGGAATCATCGCGTGGTGGAAGTCACCATGGGCCCTAGGCCGAGGGCGCAGCAGTCTCTGCCGCTGCGCGGGCCTCGCGCATTTCCCACCAAGATTACTCGCGGCGCGACGGGCGACGTGGAACATAATGGTGGGGAATTGCAGTCTGGCGTCGACCGAGGGGCCCCAGGTTTCTCCAAGGCAGCAGTTATGAGTCAAGATGCGACAAGCCTATTTGGAGAAAGCAGACGTGGCCGCGACAGGCTCGGGCGCATGCGCGCCAAGATTTATCTAGGTGTCGGAGCATTCCACGGCAGCGGAGGATTCCGCCACGTTTCCTGGTCGCGCCGCGGGGCCCGGACCTCGAGGCTCGACCTCGGGAGGCGCCGTCTCGGGGCGGCGCCCTTCGGGTCGCGCGCAATCGCGAGCGCTTCGCCCGCTGCAACCACGTATCTATGATGCGCAGATTGCCGTGGGCAGCGGTGGGAAGGCGGCGCATCGTGCTCGGCGTTTTCTGTCTGATTTCATGCTTGGGCAGGGGCGGGAATGCGGGTTGAGCGCGCACATACCTCATGTTGCCTGTATCGACGTGCAGTCTGCGATTTGCGGGCGGTTCCTGATGGTGGTTCGCTATATGGTGAGTGGCCGAGACAGAGGAGTGGAGACTCGCGAAGTCGCGTTCCAAGTCGTTCGCCCCATGGCTGAAATTAGAGCATTGGGCCTTAGCCGCGCGCGGCACATAGGTGGTCCAAACCGCGCGCGTGGAACGTCTCACAGGCTGACACCTCCGAGGGGCCATTGAGTTCTGCGGGTGGCATAGCTGCAGCTCAGCAGGTCTGCGAAGGCCGAGGAGAAGCTCATTGTTTCTTGGGGCCCAGTGCACGCGGGCACGCAGCGCCCGCGCGCCCGCGGACCAAGGCCACCGACGCTCAATGTCTCAGAGCTGCGCCAAGCTGCCCAGCATTTTCCTCCTCGCGCGGCCACTGGGCCAGGTCGTTTCAGACCGGGCCATTGAGCTTTTGCTTCCGGCGCAGCCCGGTCTTCTGGGCGCCCGAAATGGGTACTGAAAGAACGGGCACGATGCCCGACAACAATTCCTGCTCATTTTGAACTGGATTCGCCGTCCACGCCGCCGCGGCCCGTGTTCATTTGAGACAGAAGGCGGCCCGCCCAACAGCGGCCGCCGTTGGTTCGGGACAACATTTGTTGTTGGGCATAGTGCCCATTCTTTCCGTGCTCATTTCGGGCTTTCAAAGGTCTGTGCTCGGCCACTTCCAGCGCGCGCGCGGAGTCTGCGCCCCCCCCCCCCCCCCGCGGCAGGGCCCATGGGCGGGCCCACGCCTGCGGCGCGCGAACCTCTCCTCCACTCCTCTTCTCCCCCTCTGCGTGCCCCGCGCTGGCGGCGGCCGTTTTTCCAACGAATTCCGACGGCGCCCGATATGGAATGGCAGCCAACGGCTGCAATGCAATTTCAGCGACCGCCCGGGCCCGCCTGGAACGTTGCGGGGGTCGTAGAAGGCGCAGGAGCAATATAATGAGTAGCAGCGCCCGGTTGCCATTCGCCTGTGGGCGCCCGGGGAGCTACACGCGCGCGCGGGAATGTCTGGCGGCCATTTTAGCGCATGGGAGAGGCGCGCCCCCCCTCGCCCACGCGGCTACCCCCATTGCCCCCCCCCTCCCCCCTTCTCCGCGAAGCCGCCCCGTCTTCCTTCCAGCCCCCCCCCTCTCCCCAGGCGGGGAACTGGCGAAGAGGGGGGCGCAACCTGAACGTTCGATTCGCGCCCCCCCCCCCCCCCCCGCCACCGCCACCGCGTGGCGCCCTTGAGCTTTCGGATGTCGTAGGAATCTGGGAGAAGACTAAATTTTAGCGGCATGTGTGTTTTGTTGGTTTCGAATGCTTCGGGCCCTGAAGGGATAGCAGTGCCTGGGGGGGGGGGGGGGGGGGGGTCGGGGGCGGGGCGCAGCGCCCATCACTCGACGCGGGGGCGCAAGCGTCATCTTCTGGCGCCAGGCGCGATGCCATGTGCGCCTCGGGCGCAACGCCCACTTCGGGTGCAGTGCCCATTACTTTCAGGTGCAATGGATGTTGCCTGGGCGCAATGCCCACATCCGGCGCGGCGCCCATCCGCGCAAGGTGCAATGCCTTGTTTGTTGTGGGCGCAAAGTCTAAAACGGGCGCAGCGCCCCCAGATGGGCCCAAAACAGGAGGAGGAAGGAGGAAGGGGAAAGAACGCGTGCAACGCCCATCCATTTCAGGTGCAACGCCTTGCGCGCTGCGGATGCAAGGCCCACCCTGGGCGCGACGCCCTCTCATTTCAGGCGCACTGCCATGCGGGGCGCGGGTGGGGAGCCCGCGACGGGTGCAGCGCCCACTCGTGCCAGGCGAAATGCTGCGCGTGCTGCTGCGGGCGCAAAGCCCGCCGTCTATCGAGCGCAGCGCCCGATCCCCAAACTCCGCGCGCACGCGAGCGCTAGTTCTCGCCCGCCCAGCCCCGCTCATCCTTCACCCCTTCCCACCCTCGCCCCCCCCCCCTTCCGCCCCGTGCACCTCGCCCCCCCCCCCCCCTCCCCCCCAGCAGCGCGCCGGCGCTGCAGCGCGCCCGCCAGGAGGGCAATTGCTGGCGGAACCGATGCGCGCCAGGAAATTGGATGCACATGGCCCTGAGTGGCCGCGGCATCGGCATTGACCCCGCGCGTAACCGCCCGAGGCGCAGCAATCTTCGGCCCGCGCACGCGCCCCGCAACCCGCCACCATTCATCGCACAGGTTCACCATTCATGTCCGCAGCTGTTGCGATCCAGCGCCCCCGCGAAGTCAAGTTGATCACATGCGTGCTGAGTGTTCGCCCTTTCTGTTCCAAAGAGGTTTCGCGCGGCCGTCGGCCCCTGCCAGAAGCGACACCTGGTCAAAGCTTGCGCCCCCTGATGCCGACATGACCATGGCCGATCGGCATTTCGGCAGCGTGTCTTTGACGGTTTTTCGGGCGTGACTGGCTATTGGCAACGCCCAGAAAGCTGTTCGTGGGAGCTCAGGAACGAGATGCGCCAGCACCTCCGCCTCCGAGTCTTTTCGGAGTCAGCCGAGCAGTTCGACAACGAGGTGAGTAGCATTGCGGGGCCAGCGAGCCCAGTGCAGGGCTCGTGGTTGCGCAATCGTCTCGCGCTGGCAATGTCTGATTGCCGGCTCTCTTGGGGTGCCGCGCTTGGCGTCGTGAGTATCATGGCGAAGACTGCATCGTGGTTACACGTCTGAGACGTACTGCTTACGGTACTTCGCCCGTTCTACCAGTTGCGCGAGCCCCATGTGGCGCTCCCGCATCGGGGCCAGCGCGGGATGATCCGCGCCGCCGACGGGCGCGAGATCGAGTGCTCTTCGCAAGTCGGAATCGCGAGCGCGAAACATATGAACACGACGAACTGAGTCGCGCCAGCTCCGCGGGCGGATTTCTGGGGGGTCGGGGGGCAGGGCGGTGGCGCGCAGCGCTGGCATCGATGAAAACATCTAGCAGGCGGCCGCCCCCCAGAAGTCGCCCGAGCCATGCTTCGCCAGCTGCTCGCCCGCCAAGACGGCCCAGGAGCTGCGCGCGATGGCCGCGGTGCCCGGCGTCATGCCCGACGATGAAAGTTGCGCCACTGGCATCTTCAGTGAGATGTGAGATGGGGCCCCGCAAGGGCGACATTCGCAGACGCCTGGGCCAGCGCTGCCCGCCGCGCTTTCTGCTGCGCGCGGGATTCTGCTCCGAGCGACGCGCTGAGAGTTTCCGTTGTGCTCGCTGCGGATCTCTAGGGTGCAAACAGGAATCTCACAAACCTGTATTACTTTTTGCATCTAGTGTTCTCTATTCAAAAAATATTATTGGGCGCCCGCGGAGGACCCGCAGCGCGATGGCAGCGGCGCAACAGCCCTCCCAGACGAAGGAATCGGTGGGAACACCCACAGCAGCGCCACAGGAAAATATGGCTTCTTGCGTGTGCTGCTAATTTCCAAGAACGGACTTCCGAACAAAACACATGACAGCAACGCATCATATCTCCCAGACGGCGGACTCGATTTGAGAGCTCACAGCAGCGAAAGCAAACCTAGTTTTCAGAAAACGGCATTACTTCGTCTATCTCTGTCTTCTGATCCAAGAGCCAACCACTTGGATTCAAACGATTGGCGGGCCGCGCATTCCCGCGCTGCCTTGACGCGACCCGCGGCCCTTTCCACGGCAGCGATGGCCGAGCTGCCGAGCAAGGGGAATGCGTCGGAAGCGACGGCCAATGCGGTGAGGGCCCAGGACAAGAAGGGCCGTATTATCCTCGATCACGGCGAGCGCCACAACGTCCACGTGGACTCTGGCGACGCCGAGCACTCAACCAAGCGCCCAGTTGCCATTGCGGGCAAGAGGACTTCCAAGTCGCGCCCGAGCGCGGGGGGGGGCCCCGCAGCGGACGACCAGCGCGACCCGCGACTGCGCGGGCTGCCACCAAGAGGACAACACCAGGGATATCGCGAGGAAGCCGGCGGTGCGGAGAGCGGCGCGACCGTCTTGGAGAAGCCAGCTCAGGCGACGCGGGGCGAGCAGAGACATAGTTGCTTCGAGAGAAAATGAGGTGTGAGGACGAGGGGTGCTCTGGAGCAGCAGGCGGCGCAGAGCTCGCGCAGCGTCGTTGTAATTAGAGGCAGGGGCATGTTCTGGCGCAGCACGCGCTCAAAGCATTCGCAGTTACATCGGAATGCGGGAGTGTGCTCCGCAGCCGCAATATGTCCCCCACTGCTTGCGCGCGCGTCGGGCGCGACGTCGCGGTTCTGCACGCGCGAGCAGTCGCAGGCGCGGGCGCTCCCGCAACGGCGGAGGCGCGCTCGCAACTAGCGTTTGACATAGAGTCATCGCACGGCGCCAGGGTGCACCGAAAGACATCGCAGGGCAGATCAAGACACTGCTGTGCACAGCGGGATTGCGTAGGACAAACTTGGACACCGCAGGACGCCACGGCAAGCCGCAGAACGCATCATGACACAACAGGACACAACTGGAAACCGCAAAGCATCGCGGATTTGTCCGAATCCTTCTGGACAGCGAATGAGACGATATGCAACGATGACGGCGATGATGATGCTGTCGCTGACATGCACGGCGTCGACGACGACGATCACGATGCCGGCGGGCATGCTGATAATGATTATTCCGCGATGGATGATAATGGTGATGATGAGCTACGAACCCACAGTGTGGGCCCACCAATTGACCCGGATCCCCCCCCTACTGGCCCTTGTTCATTTCGTCCTCCCCACCGCGCCTTCTGGGGGCTATCGACCTATTGCCCGATTTCCCTCTATGTATCGCTGGTAGACCAAAAGTTTGGTTTCTCTGGTGCGCAGGTGGCATTCGAACTTGCGTCGGCCCTGCGTCGCCTTGGGGGCCCAGAAGGCAAACCGCCGACGCGGCTGCTAGAGTTCTCGCGCAAGCAGAAGGAGGAGGCCGCGAAGACCTTGACCTCCCAGCACCTATACACGCCACAGTGGACAGTGAGAAGCGTTGTGACACAGCACCCTGAATAAAGTTACTTCGAGCTGTCAGTGTGCACGGGTTCCCTGGCCAGCTCATGTCTCTCGTTATTCGAATTCGCGCGGGCGCGCGGCGGCTTCCTTGGGGGATGACAGTTTTTCTCTGTCGAGGTTTGGGCAGCACGTGGTGCACTCCCCGGGCGCGCCTTTGCCGCGTTCGCTCCGGTGCGTGTCATTCTCAGTCCGTTCGACGTTGCGCACGAGCATGCCGCGCGCGCATGCCGCGCGCTATGGGTCTTTATGCTGGCGATTTCAGTCTCTATCACGGGCGGAGTTGGCAGTGTAGTTCCATGGGCCATTGAGTTATTGAGGCTCGTTGCAGCGCTCTCAGATTCTCTGGGCATCGAGCTCGGGCCAGGATGATCCGGCGAGCTGGCTTCGTAGTGAGCAAGCTTCTTCATCAAGCGTGACCATCATAAATGAATTATGACATCGGGGTTCACAGAGGCCCACCTCGGCTCGCATCTCACACGCGGGCACTTCTTCGGCAAGCATGACGCTCAGCTGGCGCTTCGACCAGCTCGTAGAGCACGACCTGCCATCAAGGTAGTGTGTACACCGACCTCGAGGTGACAGCCTGGGACGCGACGCTTTTCAAATCGGCGCTTCTGTGGCGAAATCGGAGTGTGCTAGGTGGTTGCATGGGCCTCGCCTGGAAAGGTAGATTAAGAAGGTGCATCGCACCGACGCGCCAAGGGATTTCGTCGCCCGGCCTGCAGGGGCAATTCTATGGGCCCTCTAGGACCTCCAGTGAACCTCTTCATCGGCGTTCCTTTGGCGCACCGACCTGGGCGATGTAATGGACCTCGGGAAGCTCGGGAAGGAAACGCTTGCTCGGGATGCGGCCATGCATTTGCTCGGGGAAAAATTTGCCAGAGGGCCCCCTGTTTCGGGGGAGCGCATTAGGTCCAAGGCGCCCCTGGGGCACTGGATGGAGCCAGCTTTGCCGCTGCATCACAAGGCGCACGAGCGCGAGGGCCCCGATGATGACTCCGAAGGACTTGAAGATCTCGAAGACCTTCGAAATTCCCCGTGAGCTAACAAACCATGGGCTCCTGATGTGCACGAAGCTGGGATTGCCCGCGCTGTTGTTGGTGAGGACACGCGGTATCCTGACCGACGCCGGCGTTTTCAATGCGGATACTGCAAAGATGCGCCGTGCCCACACTGCCCCTCCCCAGCGGGCGACGGCCACCATGCCTGGTGGACTTGTGCACACAATGGGGAGGATGAGAGACCTCCCCTTCCTCCTCCTCCTCCCTCCTCCTCCTCCTCCTCCTTCTCCACCTCCTCCTCCTCCTCCTCGTCCTCCAGGCAGCTTTGTCTGATGGAGCAGACCTCCGCGGATTTTTCCCGCGGCGTGAGCCAGGCGCTCGGCCGGGAGGCCGTGGCTTTCGTCGGTCGGGCGTGATTGCCACCCCTGCCTCCCTGTCTGGCCGTTCAAAAACGTCGGTATTTGCTATATACAAATGTGAGTTTTGAAGGCGGCGAACGATTCAATCGAGTTTTGATTCGAGATTCCATTTTTGAAAATCCGTTATGGTGGCGTTTCGACACCTCGCAGTGGCGCGCGCAGCACGTGGATGCTCTGACCTGTCCGTTGGAACGATTTCCACAAACGGTGCGCGCAAGAAGGCGCGGCATTGGCCAGAGCGTGTTCGTGCGGCATTGGGCTCCGCTCCAGTCCTGCGCAGAGACGTGGTGTCATTAGCTGCTCAGGGCCTTGACTGGCCCCATGCAGTCCTCCCCAGGGGCCAAGCGTTTTGTTTTTTGCACCTTCCAAGTGTTGCAGTATGGTGGCCTGCCGATGTTAGTTTGCACGGATTTTACAGGGCTCGTTGATGGGCTTCGATTGGGACCTGACTGGCGCAAACCCCCCGGCGCACCAACGTGGATCTGTGGGACGCCATATGGGCCAAGATCCATGGCCATGAAGGCCTCCGCGAAATTCGGAGGGTCGAGCACGTCAGGGCCCACCAGCGTGGCCCTAGCGAGCTCGCCAGAGGCAACAGGTGGGCGGATCATGCCGCCACTCAAGGGATGGATTTACATGTTGCACCAGCCTCCGCCTTGAAGTCTATGTCGATAGCCCGTGAGAACGTCTACATATGCCTGCGATGGATGGCCGCCGCGCACGGGGCTCATATGTAGGCGGGTTGGCGCGCCATTGTGCTTCGCCAGAAGCAAGCTTGGAAGCGCAGGGACCGTGGCCCCACGAGCCCCCCCCTGGCCGACAGTTGCGTCGCATGTTCTGCCAAGTTCCGCGAGCGTGGAGAAGACCCGTGGTCGACGCTCTTCACTCGCCCGCCTTGTTCGTGCCCGTGCCGCGGCCGCTACGCTCGTGCCTGAAGCCGACTTGCCTCCGAGGGGTGGTCGGGTGGGCTCCCTCACCAGGGGGGGACGGCCGTGGACCTCGCCTGCTCGGCTCTCGCGGATGTTCCCTCGCAGCCCTCTGCCTCGTCCGCTCACGAGCGCGATGACGAGCGAGGGCCACCAGCGGGTCACCGCCCACCAAACCACCCCAACCCAACCCGAAGGCTCAGATTTACCCTCGATTTCCAGTGGGGGGGGTCGGGAAACATCGAGAGAACACATGTGGAACCCTTACCCCCCCCAACCCGAAATTCGGGTCGTCGGGTTGGGTTGGGGTGGTCTGGTAGATTGTCAGCGGGGCCAGCGGGCGTGGCCCAGGACGCTGGTCCGTTCGGGATGGAGGCCAGCCAGCGCAAGCGAGGCGCCGTCCTCCTCCTCCTCCTCCTGCTCCTCCTCCTCCTTCTCCTCCTGCTCCTCCTCCTGCTGCTGCTGCTCCTCCTCCTCCTGCTCCTCCTCTACCTTCTCCTCCTGCTCCTCCTCCTGCTGCTGCTGCTCCTCCTCCTCCTGCTCCTGCTCCTGCTGCTGCTGCTCCTCCTCATCCTGCTATTTCCTCCTGCTCCTGCTCCTGCCGCCGCCCCCTCTTCGTCGGATGGTCGGCCAGCTCGCCCGAGGGGCAACTGTCACCCTCGTCGCCAGCGGGCGCGCGCGGGCGGCCGGCGGGCTGCGTCCAAGAATGCTCGCAACCTGCTGTTCCAGATGCCAATGAGGAGGGGAAACACGCACAGAGGCACAAGCAACCGTCGACTCCCAGGAAGATATGGAAGAAGTACGGGAAGTGGGGGGGAGACGAAGACCCAGAAAAGATTGAGACATGTCGGGAGTCCCGTTACTTGTGCTTATCGTTCCGTGTGTTCCCGGGCCCCTTCTGTCAAGCGGTGGCGCGTTGGAGATGGCACCCAAGGGAGACCGATCCTCAGTCAGGCGACCCTTCCTGGAGCCCCGCTGCCCGGCTATGGTCTCGCGTTTCCCGTTTATGCTCGCGGCCACCGCTTGTTTGCATCATCTGGGCCGGTCTTGACGTGCATGCTGCGTGGATACTGCAGCACAGGGCAGGCTCACCTGCTGTTTCTAGATGCGTACTGCCCAGTGAGTTGTCAGCGCGTGCCACCATGAATCTCAAGTTGTTTCTAGAAGGCAGGCACCCAGGGGGCGAAGGGAAACCCGACACACGCTGTCTCGTTGGTGCGAGGCCGTTGGGGGTTGGGGATCCCGGGGCTCCCTGGCTCCGATTCAATTCGCACCGCCTGGTGTGGTGCAGATCCTCAATGTTTTGGGGCGGTCTCAGCTCCGTGGAACGGGGCGCGCGCGGGCGCGCTCGCGCGCCCCCCCCTGGGCTTCAACGGCCACGTGCAGGACCGCCCCGCCGTCTCTTTCCTTTCGTCGTGTCCGCCAGGCCGCACGCCCCATGATCTTCGGCGGGGTGGCGCGGCCACTTTCGGGCACGGAGGGGCGCCCCTGGCGGCGCCTCCAGCGCCGCCCTCGCGCGCCGGGTCTGGGGTCCAGCGCAGATCCAAGAAGTCCGCGCGGACGTCCAGAAGTTGATGCGTATGTCAGCGCCTGTTCCCTCAGGTCGTGGTCTTGCTTCTAGCGAGCTCAGTCAGCAAGGCGCGTTTCGACCCCGATTCGATTCGAATCGATTTCGATGGCTTCCCATTCCGACTCGGCTTCGCATTCCGATGTTGATGATTGAAAGCATTACTAGCCTGCCGATTTCTGCCTATTCGACATCTCCCGATTCGACTGCCGATTTCTGCTGATCCGATTCATTTCGATCGCCGATCCTACTTATCGATTCGTTTATGGGCTCCCCTGCCCAGTCCGGATCCATCGGGTTCAGTCCTGGGTTCCATGCTGGGCTCAGCCCGGGCGCGTACGGCTCAATGGCGCCGCAGTCTGGCCTGATAGGCCTCCACCGTTGCCACGTTGACTTCCCAGAACCCTTCAGTGATGCGACCGGAAAAAATCATAGGCATAAGCATTCGGAGGTCCGCGCGGATTTCTTCGATCGGCTCTGGACCCCCTCTGGCGCGCGGAGCGCGTCAGGGGCGGCGCTGGAAGGCCAGAGGTGCCGCCAGGGGGGCCCAGCGCAGATCCAGGGACCCCGCGCAGAGCTTCGAAAGTTGTTGTTTCCGTGATTGTTCCTTCTTCGATTCAGGCCCTGCCCCCCCGCAGGCCGTTGGCGACTCGAGGGAATAGAAGTTACAAACATACACTTTCCGCTGCCAGCGTGGATTCTTGCAGCTGCTCTGGGCCCCCTTGGCGGCGCCTCCGGCGCCGCCCTTTGCGCGCTCCGCGCGCCAGGAGCGGGGTCTCAGTGCAGATCCAAGAGGTCCGCGTGGACTTCGATAGTTTCTGCTTGTGCAGTTTGCTTGCCGCTCGAGTCGTCTCCAGGTTGCCAGCAGTCTTCTCGGGACGAGTTCGCTGATGGCCGGCGGGTTCCGCGTCGGAAGCGGGGGGGGGGGGGCGCGACGTGTGGCCCAATTGTGCCATCGGGGGGCGCAGGGCCCCCCTGGAATCGGGGGCGTGGACGCACGAAAGGGGCGATGTCATGGGAGCGCGGCCTTCCCAGCGAACCTCTGGCTCTTCGGAGCGGTGAGCTGATTCCTCGCCGCCTGGCCTGGATGGTAATGGTTGTTGTAGCAGTTCCCTTTGCAAGCACGACGAGGGAAAGGTCGGTCTTTCCACTGGCCAAGCCGCTCGGGCGCGCAGAGTACGCAGGAATGAAGAAGTAATTATCCCCGAGCAGTGTTGACGCTCTTTGTGCGTCTATCGCTTCATGTATTCAGCCCTCTCATCCTCCCTCCTCCTCTCTGCTACTCCCTGTCTGATCATTGTCTCGTCCTTCGAATTACACTTGCGTGTTTCTTACTGTCACGATGCTAAATGTTTGTTTGTTTCGAGCCCTGTCCCGATTTCTCGGTATTTCTCCCTCTCTCCGTCTCTCCCCATATTTCTCTCTCTCTCTTTTTTTACTCAATCTTTCACTTTTTTCTCTGAACTCCTGCCCCGCGCGATGGCAGACCGCGAATCTCAAGACGTGCCTGACATTGATGAGTGCGGGCCAGCGTGAAGGCTTCCCTCTGGACACGGTGCCTCGGGACGGAGTAGCGCACCCAGACTAGCAGCACCAGCTCTCGCAGAAACTGCAGGCTGAGCTTACCAGGAAGCCGGACTCGCGCGGCAGGTGGCCTCGGCAAGAGTTTCAAGCAGTGGCGAAGCGTCTTGGCTCGCCTACAGCCCTACCAAACAATGTTCTAAGAGTCTTGTGTGGTTTCCACGGAATGTTCTCAGAACATTTTTGATTGGGACTGTCTTGTTTGAACACATCCGGTTAATGTTCCAAGAACATTGTTTTTGTTTTTAGAACATTTTTTGGCTCTAAGAACGCTTCGTGGTAGGACTATGGGAATGCCGGGACGGTCGGTCGCTGCTCAAAAGTTGGAGACACTTGTGGCCACATGTCTTTCCAGCGTGCTGCCCTCTTGTGGCCAAGTACGCCAGCCCTCTGAACTTGTATCCCTTTGCATCGTTCGGACGTGTGCATGCTTCCTTCGGCGAGGACAATCAAGGAGCATCCCTGATCATTTGGCGACAACCACGCACGAAACAACAAAAAAAACAGGGAATGGACGTCCGAGCGATGGCCAGCATGTTGAAGCCCCGTGTGCGTGCTCCAGCTTCCTGGCAGACATGCATCGCCGAGTTGAGCCACGCGCATGTGTCCGGCGCGCATCGTAAGAGAAACAAAAAAACGTGACGGTCGCCTTCACGCTCCTCTCCCTTTCGTCCATCCCGCCACTGGCAGGATCGATTGCAGTTTCTCCCTATATGCTCCATTCGCCAACAGGACTTAGCAGAAATCAAGGCCAGTCGGGTCCAATTTAAGGATGGCCCGGTCGCAGTTGTTGATTTCACATTGGGGCCGCTTGATGTATTGTTTTCGGTTTCTGCCTTGGCGCAAGCAAATGGAATTGCGCGGTTTTGAGGCGAATTTGCATTGACAAATTTTTGCGAGGCGTGTTCTTGCTGTGCATCGCGCATGGCGCGCCATGCGACCAAGATGCAACAATCCGCGATTTCGATACACCGCAGCATTTCTCGTGGAAGGTTGCTTGTGTCTCCTTTCGTCTTCCACTTCCTCCCTTCGGGTATAGCCAGGACCCCAGGTAAGGGGACCCGGTTCGTAGTAGGGCGCCAGAGCCCCTAAATGGAGCAGAATCACTAAATCAGGTCTGCCGTAGTTGGTGTTTTTTTCGGGTCACGGCAGTTCCGGTTAGTGGAACGGGGCGGGGGGGGGCGTCCCCCAGTACACATCACTAAGTCAAGTTCCATTAAACCCAGTTCTGCCAACGCCCGATCCCTCGATGTGTGGCAACCAACAGGTTGTATCAACATTCAACGGAATCTGCGTGCAGTGATTTTCTACATTTGGCGGGCGCATCGCGCAACCGTCGAGATCATCTGTGTTGCCAGGCACGCTTTGCTGGCTCAGCCCACTTTCCAGCGCGTCTGTCAGACATTTCGGCAGAACATGTTGGCATTGAGAACCATATCCGTCGACGCGCTAACGGCGATGCAGGTAATGGGGATGTATGTTTCGGTATTGTGGGAACGCGCGGCTCGCGCTTTCCTACAATTCGCGGTGCCGTTTTCGTTCGATACATCCGCACACCAGAGATGTAGGAAAGTGTGGTCCGTGATCTCTTGCGGTGCGGCCTCCGACATCACCGCTGAGCAGCATCGCCGCTGGCGTGGCCTTGGCTGTGTCTTCCATGCGAGAGTCCGCGAACTGATTCCGCGCACCCACGCGACGTTGCAGCAGCAAAGCGCGAGGGAGGCGGGGAGGAGGAGGAGGAGGAGGAGGACGAGGAGGAGGAGGAGGAGGAGGAGGAGGAGGAGGAGGAGGGGGAGGGGGAGGAGGAGGGGGTGAGGAGGAGGAGGAGGAGGGAGCAGCAGCAAAGCGCGACGCGCGAGAGTCCATGCGTGAGCTGCAGACGCTGCAGCAGCACAGGGCGCCGCGCGGCAGCGGGCGCCGCGCGGGCCTGCTGTGGGCAGGAGGCCGCGCACGGTCTCCCGCCCTCCGACGCCCGCCGCCCGGCTCCCACCTGCGGCACACACTTTACGTCGGGCCTGTCCCTCTACAGGGGGAAGACTCGAAGATAGCCAAAAGATGGTCTGGGGACATTTTTTTGTATTTTGGGGCATCTCTTGAATGTATATATTTTCTGTTGGGGGGGGGGTCTGTTTTATTTTTCGTCCACAATCCCCCCGTAGAGGGGGGGAATTTCCGAAAATAGTCCAAAGACAGTCGGGGACTATTTTTTGAGTATTCTGGGGCATCTTCTGAGCATTTTGTTTTGGGCTATTTTTTTTTTATCTTCCAACTTCCCCCCATGCAGAGGGGACCGGCCCGACCGAAGCCCACACCCGCGGCACACGTCGGCTCCGCCGGAGGTGCAGGCAAGGCCGCCCGACGTCGTCGCCGCCGCCCGCCCCCTCGACGCTCCCCTGCTCGAGGCGCTGCCAGATCCCGCTGGGCCTGGGTCCGGGAACTCCGAGAAATCCGCCGATCCGAGAAATCCGCGCGGATCCGGGACATCCGCGCAGACCCGCGGATCCGAGAAATCCGCGCGGATCCGAGAAATCCGCGCGGACCTGCCGATCCGAGAAATCCGCGCGGATCCGAGAAATCCGCGCGGAACCGCCGATCCTAGAAATCCGCGCGGATCCGGGAGATCAGCGCGGACCTGCGAGTTGTTATGTTTATGTCATTGATCGTTTCCCTAGGTCGGGCCTTTCCCCCTAGAGGGGGACTTTGGACGAAAAATATAAAAATTACCCTGGCGACGTACCCAACCCCTGCGCAAAAGCGGGGCGCAAATAGTTTAGGATACTTTATAAGGGGGCGATGACGGAGCGAGGGTTACATATGTCTGCAGACGGAATTCGGGAGACTCGCAGGACACTGGCTACAGGAAAAGGGCTTGATAAAGCTGATGATTTACAATTCCTGAGCACTCCTAGCCACTTCGAAAACGGGGATCACAGCAGGCCTCGAAAGTGGCGACAGGTTCACAGATCGCAGCCCCGCAGGGATGGCGAGGTCTCATTTGAATCTGCCCGTGGCCCTCACTGTGCTGGGCCCCCCAGCAGGCCTCGAAAATAGCGGCAGTTTCGCAGATCGCAGCCCCCCAGGGATGGCGAGGTCTAATTTGAATCCGCGCGTGGCCCTCACTGAGCTGGGCCCCCCAGCAGGCCGGCCTCGAAAACGGCGACAGTTTCGCACATCGCAGCCCCCCAGGGATGGCGAGGTCTAATTGAAATCTGCGCCGTGGCCCTCACTGATGGCTGGGCCCCCCAGCAGGCCTCGGAAAATGCGGACAGTTCGCAGATCGCAGCCCCCCCAGGGATTGGTGCGAGGTTATAATTTGAATTCGCGAAGTGGCCCTCAGGTGTGGGCCCGCCCCCAGCAGGCTCCGAAAATGGCGACAGTTTCGGATCAGCGAGGTCTAATTTGAGCCCCCCAGGGATGGCGAGCGTCGGCCCTACTATTTGCTGGGCCCCCAGCAGGCCTCGAAAATGGCGACAGTTTCGCAGATCGCTGCCCCCCAGGGATGGCGAGGTCTAATTTGAATCTGCGCGTGGCCCTCACTGTGCTGGGCCCCCCAGCAGGCCTCGAAAATGGCGACAGTTTCGCAGATCGCAGCCCCCCAGGGATGGCGAGGTCTAATTTGAATCCGCGCGTGGCCCTCACTGTGCTGGGCCCCCCAGCAGGCCTCGAAAATGGCGACAGTTTCGCAGATCGCAGCCCCCCAGGGATGGCGAGGTCTAATTTGAATCCGCGCGTGGCCCTCACTGTGCTGGGCCCCCCAGCAAGCCTCGAAAATGGCGACAGCTGGGCCCCCCAGCAGGCCTCGAAAATGGCGACAGTTTCGCAGATCGCATCCCCCCAGGGATGGCGAGGTCTAGTTTGAATCTGCCGCGATTACCCTCTATGCTGGACCCCCCAGCAGGCCTCGAAAGTGGCGACAGTTTCACAGATCGCAGCCCCCCAGGGATGGCGAGGTCTAATTTGAATCCGCGGTGATACCCACTGTGCTGGGCCCCCCAGCAGGCCTCGAAAGTGGCGATAGTTTCACAGATCGCAGCCCCCCAGGGATGGCGAGGTCTAATTTGGATCTGCCGCGATTGCCCTCTATGCTGGACCCCCCAGCAGGCCTCGAAAATGGCGACAGTTTCACAGATCGCAGCCCCCCCCCTTCCCCCAGAGATGGCGAGGTCTAATTTGAATCCGCGGTTGTACCCACTGTGCTGGGCCCCCAGCAGGCCTCGAAAGTGGCGACAGTTTCACAGATCGCAGCCCCCCAGGGATGGCGAGGTCTAATTTGAATCTGCCGCGATTACCCTCTATGCAGGACCCCCCAGCAGGCCTCGAAAGTGGCGACAGTTTCACAGATCGCAGCCCCCCAGGGATGGCGAGGTCTAATTTGAGATCCGCCGCGATTACCCTCTATGCAGGACCCCCCAGCAGGCCTCGAAAGTGGCGACAGTTTCACAGATCGCAGCCCCCCAGGGATGGCGAGGTCTAATTTGAACCCGCCGCGATTACCCTCTATGCAGGACCCCCCAGCAGGCCTCGAAAGTGGCGACAGTTTCACAGATCGCAGCCCCCCAGGGATGGCGAGGTCTAATTTGAATCCGCCGCGATTACCCTCTATGCAGGACCCCCAGCAGGCCTCGAAAATGGCGACAGTTTCACAGATCGCAGCCCCCCAGGGATGGCGAGGTCTAATTTGAATCCGCGCGTGGCCCTCACTGTGCTGGGCCCCCCAGCAGGCCTCGAAAGTGGCGACAGTTTCACAGATCGCAGCCCCCCAGGGGGGCGAGGTCTAATTTGATCTGCCGCGATTACCCTATGCGGACCCCCTGCAGGAATCGAAGTGGCGACAGTTTCACAGATCGCAGCCCCCAGGGATGGCGAGGTCTAATTTGAATCCGCCGCGATTTTACCCTCTAGCAGGACCCCCAGCAGGCTTCGAAAGTGGCGACAGTTTCACAGATCGCAGCCCCCCGCAGGCAAGACAGAAAGAGGCAGGAAAGAGGCGGGAGGCGGGAGGAGGAAGGACGCGACCACACAGCTCTATTCAAAACGAATACCCAACCAAGGAGGGTTGGGAACAAAAAAATAAAAACAACACCAACAATGTTCAAAAGAGGTCCCAAAATATTTACAAGGTGATCGAAGGATGCCCCCTCGACGCTCCCCTGCTCGAGGCGCTGCCAGATCCCGCTGGGCTTGGGTCGGGCCTGTCCCCCTAGAGGGGGGGGACTCTGGACGACAATAAAAGTTACCCCAAAAATGCTCTAAAGAGGCCCAAAGATGCTACAAAATAGCCCCCTCGACGCTCCCCTGCTCGAGGCGCTGCCAGATCCCGCTGGGCTTGGGCCGGGAAATCCAAGAAATCCGCGCCGACCGCCGATCCGAGAAATCCGCGCGGATCCAAGAAATCCGCGCGGACCTGCCCATCCGAGAAATCCGCGCGGATCCGAGAAATCCGCGCGGACCTGCCCATCCGAGAAATCCGCGCGGATACGAGAAATCCGCGCGGAACCGCCGAGTTCTTACGTTTATGTCATTGATCGTTTCCCTAGGTCGGGTTTTTCCCCTTAGAGGGGGACTTTGGACGAAAAATATAAAACAAAAAAAAGAAGAATGTTCAAAAGAGGTCCCAAAATATGTACAAGGTGATCGAAGGATGCCCCCTCGACGCTCCCCTGCTCGAGACGCTGCCAGACCCCGCTGGGCTTGGGTCGGGCCTCCCCTAGAGGGGGGACCTTGGACGAAAAATCATAAAAAGAAAGTAACAAAAACTGCTCAAAGAGGCCCCAAAATAACCACAAGATGCTCAAAAGATGCCCCTCGACGCTCCCTGCTCGAGGCGCTGCCAGATCCCGCTGGGCTTGGGTCGGGCCTGCCCCCCTAGAGTGGGATTTCGAATGAAATATAAAAAATACACCGAAGATGCTCAAAAGAGGCCCCCAAATACCCCAAAGATGCTCAAAAGATGCCCCTCGACGCTCCCTGCTCGAGGTGCTGCCAGATCCCGCTGGGCTTGGGTCGGGCCTGTGCTTAGTGGGCCCTGGAAACGACAGGGCCGTTTTTGTGACCGGCTTTTTTTTGCCGTTTACCGGTTCCGGCGCCGTTTTGTTACCGGTTCCGTCGCCGTTTTTTTCCGGTTCCGGCTCCGGTTCCAATCCTGGAGCCGTTTTTTTGTGCCGTTTCCGGTCGCCGTTTTTTTGCCGTGTCCATTTTCAAGGGACATTTGTTTGGAACGGTGACAAAACGGCCCTGCTGTTTCCGGGCCCCTAGAGGAGGATTTTGGACGAAAAATAAAAGGTACCCCAAAAATGCTCAAAAGATGCCCAGAGATGTTGCCAAATAGCCCCCTCGACGCTCCCCTGCTCGAGGCGCTGTCAGATCCCGCTGGGCTTGGGTCGGGCCTATCCCACTAGAGGGGGGGACCTTGGACGAAAAATACAGAGACCCAGAGATGCTACAAAATAGCCCCGTCGACGCTCCCCTGCTCGAGGCGCTGCCAGATCCCGCTGGCCTTGGGTCGGGCCTGTCCCCCTGAGGGGGGAATTTGGACGAAAAATAAAGGGTACTTCAAAAATGCTCGAAAGAGGCCCAGAGATGTTACAAAATAGCCCCCTCGACGCTCCCTGCTCGAGGCGCTGTCAGATCCCGCTGGGCTTGAGTCGGGCCTGTCCCCCTAGAGGGGGACCTTGGACGAAAAATAAAGGGTACTTCAAAAATGCTCTAAAGAGGCCCAAAGATGCTACAAAATAGCCCCCCTCGACGCTCCCCTGCTCGAGGCGCTGCCAGATCCCGCTGGGCTTGGGTCGTAGGGGAACGAAAAATTGCATAAACGTAACAGCTCGAACATCCGCGCGGATTTCGAGGATCCGCGCTGGACCCCCCTCCCTGGCGCGCGGAGCGCGGCGGTGGCGGCGCCGGAGGCGCCGCCAGGGGTCCCCAGCGCCGATCCGAGAAATCCGCGCGGACCGCCGAGTTTTTATGTTTATGGCATTGATCGTTTCCCTAGGTCGGGCCTGTCCCCATAGAGGGGGATTTTTTGACGAAAAATACAAGGTACCCCAAATATGCTCTAAAGAGGCCCAAAGATACTCACAAAACAGTCCCCAGACTATTTTTGTTTAGACTATTTTTGAACATTCCCCCTGTAGAGGGACAGGCCCGACTTAACGCTGGGTAGACCTGCCTCTGGTGGTCGTTTTTTAATTCGTTGTCTTGCCGATCGGCGCGGGCCCTCGCACCCCCCCCCCTCCACCCCCGCCCCTGGAGTGGATCTTGGCTGTGTTTTGGCGCCTGTTTCGAGCGGGTGGAGTCTCCCCCAGAGGCAGCCTTGCTGCGAACACTCGCACTGAGCAGAGGTCCGGAGCCAGACCCCCCCCCCCTCCACCCCAATGCCGCCCAATGTCGAAACGCCGAAGAAGAGAACGCTCACCTGGTGCTCCTCGAACCCCTGCGGCGGCGAGGAGAGCACTCCGACGCCCTGCTTTCAGGCAGGCCGCGCGGGTGCTTCTGCGGACCTGGGCGCCCCTCGGCAGCGCCAGGAAGGGCAGAGCCCGCATCGGGCCCGCAGGTGCTCCCTGCGGGACGCGCCAGTCCCTCTCGCAGGACTTTGCCAGTTTTGCCTGCATGTGGGCAGCCGTGGACGTGTTGGCACTGCGCGGCGGTCCCCTCCCTCCTGCCCCCCCCTGCTCCTCCCCAAGACTGCGCTGTACGGAGCAAGAAGGGCGCAGCCCACGCCGACACTGGCAGGGGATCTGCGCGAGGCAGCGGCGGCGCAGATGACGCCTTTGCGGGGCAAGGGCCCTACTCAGCGCTGCGATGGGACCGCATAGTCATTTGACAAGTCGTCGCGATCAAGCGTTCGCTCGCGACCGGTGCCATTTGGGAAAACAATGTTAGCAGTCACGCGTCAAGTGGCGAATGTGTTGCACATGGCGTCAGCCCGTCCACAGCCAAGGTTACGTTTCCGTGCGGCGAATGGCGAAGCGGAGCCTTAAGCGACCATGTGTAACCACATCCCCGATCAGCCCCAACAGAATTCGTTCTTGCCTTTCGCCTAGGTGCTACATCCACGCTGCAACGATGCACCTTGTGGCGTCCCTTCCTAGCGCCCCGTCGCTTAGCAGCTTTTTGCGGGAACCTGCTGCACACAAAAAAAGTTGCACATCATGCAGCAAGCAGGAGAGCAGCTGTTGTTTTGACACGGGCTCCGCACTGAATTCAAGAACCGTCAGACGTTGCCCCCCAAGAGCACTGAGCCGCGATACCGAAAGATGTACGTGCTGGCGCACATGCAGGCGCCCGGCAGCGCCTTCAGACTGAGCTATGTCTGTTCGCCGGGCTCGATTGGGCTGGGATTCAGAGTGCCCCTGTCAGGATGGCGTATACAATGAATGGCGAAATCCCGCGCGTCGTTTGTGAAGACAGGCGGGGGACGACGCCAGAGTGCAAGCTTGCATCGGAGCGATGCCCGCGCACGTGGGAACCACAGCAAAAGGGTTGTTCCCCCGTGGGTGCAACTCCCTAGAGTCGTACCGCAACAACGCCGCAAGCTACATCTCGGTTGTGCTCAGCGCAGCGCTACCTCCTGGTGTGGTGGGTTCCTTGCCGTGTTATCCTCCGCTATTATATCGGCATTTCCCCCCACCCAGCTCCGGCTTCCTCATCCTCCTGGATCCCATGGGTCACCGAGCGCGTTCCGCTATTCGCAGAGTGCCTCCTCGCAAACGTCAGAAAAAAGCAGGTCTTCCTATGTGTAATGGATCGTATTGCACAAAAGAAAAGCCCCCATCAGTGGATGGTTTGATCGAGCAGGAGATCGACCAGGAATCCGGGAACCCGGAACCCACCGAAATCGGCCCAGAATCAATCACTAGAACCCGGGAACCCCGAACCGGGAACCCGGGAACCCAGCCGACCACCAAACTCGGGGATCTTCTGACCTGTCTCAATCCAGACCCAGGTCAGCGGGAAACCAAAAATTGCAATGCAGGGAAAAGAATTGCAACGCAGGTCGTCGCAAACCCGGGTCAGCCAATATGCGCGGCCGCCTCGCGGCCAAGGGCGGCTCGCTAACCCGGGTCAGCCAGAGGGTGTCTTCGCAGGATCTTGCAGGATCCTGTGCCCTGGCTGACCCCCGTTCGCATTGACCCCCGTCTCTTGAGCCCCGACAAACTCGGCGGGACATTTTCGCCAAATTTTTAAGTTTCCGCTAGGACCCCTTTCAGTGCAAGCACTGATTGGGGACAAAAAGCAGGTCTTCCTATGAGTAATGGATCATACATCTCCCGCGGCGGATCCAGGCCGTTTGCGAGCATAGTTATTTTGCGGGTAGTGTTAAGTCGGGCATGTCCCTCTACAGGGGGGATATTCAAAAATGGTCTAATTATCCCGGCAAAGCATCCTAACAGCGATGTGTAGAAGCATATTTGAAAGCATTCCCCTTAAGATTCAGATGAAAATCCAGTTGTAGAATTCTGCTGTTCTCGCAGTCGTAGTCGCATTCGCGATGACAGTCGCAGCGGCAACGGCAGTCGCAGTCACAGCCTCAGCCTCAGCCTGCCTCAGCCTCAGCCTCAGCCTGCCTCAGCCTCAGCCTGCCTCAGCCTCAGCCTGCTTCAGCCTCAGCCTCAGTCTGCCTTCAGCCTCGGCCTCAGCTCAGCCTGCCTCAGCCTCAGCCTGCATCTCCTCAGCCTCAGCCTCAGCCTGCCTCAGCATCTGCAGCCTCAGCCTCAGCCTCAGCCTCAGTCTGCTTCAGCCTCAGCCTCAGTCTGCCTTCAGCCTCGGCCTCAGCCTCAGCCTGCCTCAGCCTCAGCCTGCCTCGGCCGCAGCATCAGCCTGCCTCAGCATTCAAAATGTGGCCCAGGAATGGACCTCTGGGAACTAGAAGAACACGAAGTGGCCTACAGTTGGCTCCGGGCATTCAAAATCATGCCCAGGAATGGAGTTCTGGGAACTTGAAGAGCACGAAGTGGCCTACAGTTGGCTCCGGGCATCCAAAATGTGGCCCGGGAATGGAGTTCTGGGAAATCGAAGAGCACGAAGTGGCCTACAGTTGGCTCCGGGCATCCAAAATGTGGCCCGCGAATGGAGTTCTGGGAAGTCGAAGAGCACGAAGTGGCCTACAGCTGGCTCCGGGCATCCAAAATGTGGCCCGGGAATGGAGTTCTGGGAGCACCAAGAGCGATTTTGCGAGGATGTCCCAAGCGATTTCGGCTTCGGCGGCAGCCTCCCGGCAGCCTCCCCGGGTCCCGCCCAGACCCCCCCTGAGGAGTTAGAAACCTATCAGCAAGAGCTGTTAGGTAAAAATTGTCAAAAAATAGTTTGGGGACGATTTGTCGAGCATGTTTGACTTTTTTTAGTATGTTTGGACTACTTGGTATTTGCCATCCAGTATCCGCCTGTAGGGGAACATGCCCGACATGCCCGACCTACGGGCAACGATAGGGGGGGATAGGCATAGGGGGGGACGCATCGACCCCCAATCGCCCATTGATCGCCGATAGGGGTCCGATAGCCCCAACCCGCCCAGGAAGATGCGGATTCACTATCGGAGGCCTGTCGCCGATCTACCGGCGACGTATCGCCGATTCCAGGTCGATGCATCCCCCCCTATGCCAGTCCCCCCCTGTGCCAGTCCCCCCCTATCGCTGCCCCCCGGCAGTGGGGCGCGCTTGTCTGATGGGGATCTCCCCGGCGCGGCGCCCCAGCTCTGGCGCTCCTTGGCGCCCTGCTGCCAAGCCTGGCCCCTCTGTCGCCTCGCACCCTCTGCCTCCGCGCGCTCATCGGGGAATGGCCCTTCCTCCTGCTGGGCTCCGAACCTGAGCGGAGGGGGGAAGGGCGAATGGTCCGTGATCTGCTGGGCAGCATCGCCCGGTTCGCTGGCAACAAGGCTCAACCAAAATTCAAACAAGGCTCAAGCAAAGCTCGAGCAAAGCTCAAACAAAGCTCAAGCAAAGCTCAGGCAACGCTCAAGCAAAGCTCAAGCAAATCTCAAACAAAGCTCAAACACAGCCGCACAAAACAATTCAACACACAGCTGAAACAAAGATCCATCAAATCGCAACTAAAGCTCAACCAGAGCCCAAACAAAGATCCAACAAAGCTCAAACACAGCTCACGCAAAGCTGAAATAAATCTCAACCAAAGATGCAGCAATACTCAGACGAAGCTCACACTAAGCTCAAACAAAGCAAACACAGCTCAAACAAAGGTCACACAAAGCTCACGCGAAGCTCACGCAAGGCTCAATTAAAGCTCGAGCAAAGCTCGAGCAACGCTGACACAAAACGCCAACAAAGCTCAAACGAAACGCAGGCAAAGCTCAAGCACAGCGTAGCCAACACTCAACCAAAGCTCAAGCAAAGCTGAAACAAAGCCAGGCAAAGCTCTGACAAAGCCCAACCTTACACGCAGCTCAGACAAAGCTCAAGCGACGCTGAGACAAAGTCACGCAAAGCTCAAACGAAGCTCAAGATCTGCTCGAAGTCTGGGCGGGGAAGGGATCGCCCCCACCAGCCCCTTCGGTTCGCGCCGCCCTCCGGCTGTTCGAACGCCGAGGGGGCGGGGTCGTGCTCCCCGCGGCCCCTCCCCCTCGGTTTCCGGGCAGGCGGCCCCCCCCTGGTTTGAGCTGGGAGGGCGGCGTGCTTCTTTGCTCCCCCCTCCCCCCCCTTCCACGGCCACACCCTCCACGCCATACCCCTGCTCGGCACGGGCGGCGAGCTCCCTCGCGGAGCGCGCGCGACTCTGGCGTTCGTTCTTTCGTTCGCTCCTCCCCCCTCCCCCCGGTTTCTGTGGCCAGGGGGGGGGCGGAGCCCATGGTACCCCTCCTCCCCTTGCCCCCGTTCCCGGGGAAGGGGTGGAGGGGGCATTTGACTCCCTCCCTCCCTCCCCCCCCTCCCCGGCTTCCCAGAAGAGAGGTGGAACTTGTCCCAGTCGAGCGAGGGCGCGTTGCTTTCTCTGAAAGATTTTTCTTGGTCTCGTCCAAGAGTGCCCCTTGTCTGGGCGGAGAGCGCGCGCGCGTATGAGCCATCCTCGCCATGGTGCGCAAAAACGTCGACGGCACATTTGCCGCCAGTGCGCCTGGCTGACACCGAAGTAGCAATGTGTCTGGTTGGCCACCGGGCCAGGGCGGCGTGGCTCCCGCAGGCGGCGCCCCTCTCGACATCCCGTTTTGCGTTGTGGTCTTCCAGAGGAAGTCCCGCACAGTGGCACCAGATTTCGTGGATGCAGTCTGGGTGGGGCTTGTACTTCTAGGCCTCCTAGATGGGGTCGGAGCAGATGGATGGGGTCTGGGGATCGCGCCGCATCGCCGATGCAGCTCGATGTGGAGCCCGATTTGCTTCACGTCGACGTCGCCCATGCATCGCCCGCATCGACGATGCATCGCCGGTGCATCGCCGATGCATCACCGATGCATCGTTGATGTATCGGCGATGCGGCCCGATCCCCATCCTTTCCGATCCCATCTAGAAGACGTAATGCCTTGCCGACGGCGCGTGCTCCAACCACTCGGCGGCATTCTCCATGCGCTTGCAAGTCCGGAAGGAATCCCGCGGGCCGTGGCCGGCGAGGAGCTCCCCGTGCCATGCTCCTGAGCCTGGAGGCAGGAGAGGGGTGTTGCAACAAAAAGCGTTGTGGTGTTGATGCCGAGTCTGGCGATGCCAGTCATCGCAGATAGCATCGCGATGTCCACGATCGGCACCACACGCCTCTGTGCCGCACCCGCTCCCCACCTCTTGCCTGCGAGAAGCGCCGCCCTGCCGCTCGAAGCAGGGTGGCGCCCGCTCGCCCTGCAGCACGCGTGCCTGCAGGAGGTGGATCCGTGTTTTTTGCGCCGTTTTTTGCGCCCGACGACGACGACGACGACGACGACGACGACGACGACGACGACGACGACGACGCGCGAGAAGACGAGGAGGAGGGGAGGAGTAAATGCTGCCGAGGGGTGGGGGAGGGAGTCTTTCAGAATCTGTGCCTTCCCAGGTGGCTTCGGAGCAGATGCGGTCGCAGGATCGCGCCGCATCGCCGATGCATCGGCGATGCGGCTCGATGTGGAGGCCGCTGTGCTCCACGCCGACGGCGCCCATGCATCGCCGACGGTGCCGATGTATCGCCGACGGCGCGGGCCTCCGACCCCATTTGCTCGGATTCCATTCCGGAGGTCTCTGCAGGAGCCCCCCGGAGGGTCGGAAAACGACTCGCCCCGCGCGGACCGCCGGCGCCATCTGCCCACGCGCGTGCGGACGCTTGCAACGGCAGGGCTCCCGCCTGCGAGGGAGCGCGAGGGGCTCCGGCGCAGCGCTCATGCTGCACGGGGGGGGGCTCCAGTGTTCAGTCGGGTCTGTCCCTCTACCGTCAAATAGTCTGGGGACGGTGTTCTGAGCATTTTTGCTATTATATATATATATGTATGTATATATATATATACATATATATATATAATATATATATATATATA
>CAUYUJ010003414.1:6005-63505 GCA_963575745.1 Prorocentrum cordatum | reverse complement strand
ACAGGTGGCTGGGAGGGGCCTCCTTGGGCCTCCTCGGGGGCTCCTTGGGGCTCTAAGGCGGCAGCAGCAACTATGGCAGCGGCAACGCGCTCATCACTCACTGGCTTCTCCCACTCGTCGAGGGACGTCCTGAAGAACTCATTTGTGAGGGCCTGGGCGACCTTGCTGGGCGCACACTTCCGACCCCCACCCACACGCAGATTGTCGAAGGATGCAGGCGTGCGGGCTGAGGCCCCGCACATTCTACACTTGAAAACACCCGTCTTGACGTTCTTGTACAAGACATGATCATCCGCTTTTTGAAAGAGCACAGGCGCACGAATCTCCACTGGACGGGGCCCTGGAAACACATCACGTCCGTACTTCTGAGACTCCACCACCCTCTGGATTCCCCAGGACACATACTGAAGAACCTGTCGGTGCTCTTTCAGGGCGGTCGTCACGCTCTCAGTCGTCACCTTTGCGACAGCATGTTGAGCAGCGCCAACTCTTGCGAAAAAATCCGCCCAGGCATTGCCGAGCCAATCTTGAATTTCCAAGGTACCAGCCCCTCCCGACACCACAGCTTCGATGTCACGATGCGCGGGGGTCCACTGGAATGCCGGAGGCGGCAGCTTCTTGTCCCGCCTCTCAGCCGCAATAAAAATGTCTCGCCACACTCGTGCATGCTGCTTTCGGCCGTGCTGAAGTTCGTCCATCCAAGTATTCCCCTCCTCCACCAGAGAGAGTAAATCGCTCACGAAAACCTCGTGGTTTGGATGAACAACCAGCCCCATTCGTATAGCATATCTTTCAGCACGGCCGACTGTCTGGATTAGATACGGCAATGGGCCAAAAATCGCCCGCTTCGGCAAGAAAGTGTCGGGGTCCAACTGGCATAGGCCCCAGCCACACCTCCTGGTTTCTGGTACATTCGACCCGGACCCCGAACCGTCCGTGTACGACTTTGGCCCCCATTGCCCTTCAGTATCACCCCAGTACACGACTTCAGAACTCACAGAATCCTTCGGAGGTAGCCCGACAGGAAGCTCAGGGATCCCATAGACAGGATATGTGTAGTCCCATTCGGGACGACCTGTCCCGACTCCAGAATTCACCAGGCGATCTCGAACTTCGACGAGCTGTTCAGGCAGGGCAGCAAATTCATCGTCGGGGTCGCCCTCCAAGAGAGCAGGGCAATCATACAGAATGTGGCCCCAGCATTCGTTGATCTGGCGACCACAAGCTGCGCAGGGACGGAAGCGGCCTCCAGCCTTCAAATCCAGCCTGGCAGGTATAGGGATACCGTCGGCCCAATGTGCCTGAATCGCTCCCGGACGCTTCACACAACGAATCCCCTTTATCGCGTACCTGAGGGCCCTGTGCCAGACTGGAATATCAAATCCGTCGCCCACAGTGTAAAGATGCCGCAAGAGGCGGTCGTGTTGCCACCTCTGCACTCCCTCAATCAAGAAGTGCTTGAAATCTGCTGGGCTCATCATCCTGAGGTCGTAGACTCGGCCTAGGTCGTCCCTAACTACGTGGCTGGCGACGAGGTCCCAAGAGATCCTTCGAAGCGACAGCCATGTGGCCGCCATGGGGCCCCTGGTCTGGGCCCATGTTGCCTTCTGCGAGCCCCCGAACTTCTCGTTGAGCATCTCCCAGGCCCTGTGGAGCCTGCTCGGTTGAACCCTGGAGTCCCAGATCCATTCCGAAAACTTGATCACAACCTGCAACGTCGCATGGTATATGGGGTCATACTGGTCATTCTTATGCGAGATCAAGTACGCCGTGAGCCCCGTGGAGGATCTGCCAGGAGCCCCATTGAGGACCGCCGCGAACAGCCTGAGCTCCTTCAAAGCCGAGTCGCTCACCCCCGCCACAGTGGCGCCGTGGCCCACTGACGGCAGGGCCCCAGTCCTCCACAACGATGTCACTCGCCTGCCTGTCGCCCTTCGCAGCATGGTGAAACGCTGGCGGCGATCTCTAAAACTGGTCAGGCGACGCTTCTCAATCCTACGCAAAACTCGAGGTCCTGACAACTCGTGGCCTAAGTTCCTCATGTGGGCCTTGAACGGGATCTTCATGGAGCCCATGTACTTACTGACGGTCTTCCAAAGACGTTTTTTCCCAGGGATCCCGCCTGACTTCGCAGCATTTAAAACCATACCCAGCCCCTTGGAATCGTGGACGAAGCCCTTGGCCGCTATGGCCAGATACTTGAGGTCCTCAGGGGCCTTCGAGATGGACTGAAGCCCGACATCATCCATGAGGGTGCGGGGCGTGATCGTGACCGAGACCTGGTTTGCTCTACTGACAGCCCTGTACGTGAGCAGGTAGAGGAGGAAAGTAGCATGCGTGCACCCCGCCAAGATTCCTTGGTAAGATACCTGCCCGGCCGATACGCTACCAAACGCGCGAATCCTTCGCGGCTGCTGGTAACTGCACACGAGCATCCACAGCAATCGCATAGAGAACCCCAAGGCTCTCCCTTCTCTCAACAAAGCGTGCGGGTCTACCATCTCGTAGCACTTGGACATATCCAAAAGAATCGTGCATGTGTTCTCACCTAGCAACTCGGCAATCTCCTGCTGCAAATTGTGGTCGAATGCCGAATCGCTCGAAGTCTGCCCCGATTTTGTGCTCCACATCTCATGACAGGCATATCGATCTTGCCACTCCCTCGAAATCGGTCGCCTGAGTTTCCCCCATACACGTATCAGTGTGTTACTCAGAACAATTAATCGGTGATCGCCATCGGGTTTCGGCAGTCGCACGAGTTCGCTGTATATTCGATCTGCTGGCCAGCACAACCACCGTTCACACAACATGAAGAGGTTGCCGATAGCTTGGAGCGCGCCGTCGGACAGGACGTCCAGACTCCTCGGCGCCAACCTCGTAGGGCCAGCAGCTGTCTTGGTCGAAAAAGACCTTACTACATTCCTTACATCAGTAGCCGAGATATGGGGGAGAGCGTCCCACTCGCTGGAATCCGAGGGAAGATCAGGCGCTTGAAGCCGATGATGCGTCCATACCTTGGACCACTGCCGCAAAGTCTGGTCCGCTAGCTGGTATGGCTGGGACTCCTGACAGTATTGGAGTACTTCAGCTTGTGCTCGGACTTTGGACATCGCGTGGGCCCGACTGGCCCCTTCCAAGAAAGACTCACGAGCCCATTCTCTCCAAATCTTTTCCGTTCTAGAACGCTCCTGGCCTAAAACCTTGTCGGCCTGGGCGGAAATGGCATCAGTGATACTCTCAAAAATAGGATCGGCAATCATCACCAACCCTTTTTGCAGAAATTCGCTGAACTCCTCACCCAATTCCTTGAGCACCCACTGCTCAGCCGCAATCTTGTCACAGTATCTCCCAGCCTCGTCGAACGCCTGCAGCACCTTGAAGTACTGCATCTCGGTTAACGTGCACACCGCACTGCATATTCGAAGCCGCTCACAGAAACGGTGCAGCTTATCCTTCTCCGACCGCAGGTGGGCAACCCAACGCTTCGCCGTGGCCCACGCAGCTACCTTGGAGTCACGATACTCTCGCCTTCGAGGTGGAGTCCATGTCATTTGTTCCCATTTGAAACGTGGGGGTCCAGCTCGTCCAACGAATTCCTGGGCCTTCACATCGACTTTGTCAAACCTCCCAGCAATCTCGAAATCAACGCCATCAAGTACTGCGTCCCACACACGCGGTAAGTCACTGGGCGCCTTCACAGACTCAAACATGCCTTTGATCCCGTCCCAGTTGTAAGGGTACCTCGCACATCCTACTGGTGGGATCGGAGGAAACTTCCTCGGTTCATCAGCTACTCTGCACCACATGGGCCTGTCAGACCCATGGACCACTAGCTGCACGGGAAAGTGTGGGGGTGGAATGGTGGCTTGGGCATTCAACACAACCGCCTGCCTGTCAAGTCTGGGAACCAGGTTGCTGGCGGCCAGAAAATAATCAATCTTGGACGAACCAGCGTCGGTAATGCACGTGGCATCCGAAGGAACAAGCGCCAAGCCAGCAAGCTTCTCGACCCATCCCTTGACATTGACGGCATAGAAATCGCAATTCCAATCACCGCCTATAACCCAGTCCAGTCCCAGAGCCTGCCACTGAGCTATCCTCTGCACAACTGCCCAAAGTATAGCAAGATTTTCTCCAGTCATGCCGATCGCCGTCACAAAGTAAACGCTAGTAAAGACAATGCCACCTGGGACCCCACATTGCACGTGGGCGCATACCGCTCTTCCAGGATATATCACATGGCTGCCGTCGGGGGGGGCGGTGATGGTGATGTTGGTGCGAGCAAAGACCACCACCCCACTCGAGTTGGACATGGCCGACTCGCCCGTCTCTAACGCTGCTGACCACAGCCCGTGCCAGCCTGCATCCCGCGCCCTATTCTGAAATTCTCCCAAACGGGCCTCCACGACTCTGGTCTCCTGTGCCAGAAGAACCGAGCCCTGGTACTCCGAGAGATACTCAAACAGCGGCCCATGCGAGCCCGCATTGACTGTCGTGATGCAACAACTTTTAGCCGATCTCGTACCTGTGAGAGGTGGACCATCAGCTGCATCGTTTGGGGCAATGTGGCGAGCCCAGGACCGTCTTTGAGCATCTTGGGGGCCTCGGGGATCCTCTTGGAGGCATCGTGGGCGCCTCTTGGGGCCGTCTTTGGGCCCTCTTGGGGCGCTCTTGGGAGCCTTAGCGGCGCTCTTGGGGCCATCTTGGAGGAGGTCGATCAAAGAAGAGGGACTCCCCAATTCGACCCCCCTTCCTTGTGAGCCCCCACAGGTTGCCTCTTGGACCGCTCTTGGGCGCTCTTGGTGCTCTCTTGGGCCTCTCCTGGGGCCCTCTTGGGCCATCTTGGAGCCATCTTGAGGCCTCGGATGGCCACTGGAACCGACAAGGCGAGACAGCAAACAGCAGTGAGTCCCCCCAGGTTTTGGAAAGATTTGGGCTTCTGGGATGCCTCCTTGGAGGTCATGGGGGCGTCTTGGAGCAGTCTCGGAGCGTTCTTGGGACCTCTTGGAGCATGTGGGGGCCGACTTCAAGGATCTCGGGCTATCTTGAACCATCTCTTGGATGTGATCTTCACTCCTCTGCGGCCCTCTTGGAGCCATCTTGGGCGCTCTGGCACCTCGCGGGGCGCCCCGTCCAGGTCCAGGGGGCGGGGTTGGGGGAGGGGTCAAGCTACCCACCCGCCGCAAGCCGTCTAGCTCACTTCTACCCGCCCTCCCAACACAGAAGTAACACCCGAGCCTGAGCGTGTTCAGTGGCCGTCTTTGGATGGGCAGCTACTGGGAACCAACGCCGACCCCGGGTGCGCAACGCTTGGGCGAGGCACGCCACCCGCGCCATGCCCCCCTGAGGCCTGAGCGTGCCAGGCACGCCTGGTGCGCCAGATCCACCACGTGCTCCGCGTGCGCCAGGTGTGCCGTGCACTCCAGGCGCGCCAGGCGCGCCATGTTCGGGGCACGTGCAGAGTGCGTCAGGTGCGCCTGCGCGCGCGACAGCACACGTCGGGAAACATGTCGGCCCCCGCCATCCTTGTCGACAAGCAATGCCCATCATTGTGTCTGGTGAGCCTGCGCACAGCAGGCCATGCGCCACCACCCCCGCAGCACCTGTCAACAACAATTTGACTGATCGCGGGAGGGCCGCGCGTGATCCAGAATCGGCCGCGAGGTGGGCGTTGTATTGGTGTTGTGTTTGCAGGGGTGGTCGAGCTGCACACGGCAGGGAATATGCTGGCAACCCCGCCGCTTTTTTTTTCTTCTCCAAAACCATACAAAGTGTCCGCGGGCTTCATGCACATGACTCCAGATTTTGCCTCAAAGTGTACTTTGCACTTTTATGTGATAGGGGTGGTGGAGGGGCGGGGGGGGGCGCATCGGGTTGTCCGCGCGTGTTCCAAATGTGGAGGCAGGTTGCGGTTCGTATTGGTTTTCGTTTGACACGGTTGGCGGGTGCTTGGGTCCTCCTGGTGTCCTCATGGTTCATGGTTGGACAAACCCCTCCTCGAAGAGGGCAAAGGGGGTTGGAAGAGAAGATCCCCTAGACCACCTATGCCCAGAGAGCAGGTGGGAGTTACCGAGGGGCGCATTATACATGACGAACGGTGCCCCACGCTTGGCCAGCCACCACATGCGGCGCAACGCGCGCATTTGCAACAGCGTGCAAGTGCGCAACCAGGCAAAGTCAGATGCGGGAGGAGCTCTTCCCACCAGCAGGTTTGCCGCCTTGCCCACTCTTTCACCTTGATTCATGTAATCCCTGGCTCAGTTCTCTTCTCCCTGCTCCTCCTGTTCCTTCTGATGCTGCTCCTCCTCCTCCTCCTCCTCCTCCTCCTCCTCCTCCTCCTCCGCTTCCTCCGTAGCCATTTTGGCTCAAGCTTGGCTCGACCTGTTGGGGCGAGTGATGGCGGACGGGCAGGGTCGGCCCCTTGGCGGTCCTTCGCGGGCCAGGCGTTTGCGAGCCGAGCGCGCTGCAGCTGGCCACGGAGCAAGCGGTCGCTGATGCCACAGTCGCCCGACTCACCACGGAGCTCATGAGTGCAAGAGCTGTCCCACCGAGCCGGGAGCTCTCAGCCAGGACTTCTGCGACCTCCACGTGGTCTCCGGCGACGCAGCTGGCACTGCGGCCGTTGCGAGTCACTCGTAGTCTCGCCTTTGTTGGCGGCCAGACTCGACGGCAGGAAGAGGGCGTGATGGCCGCCAGGCGCAACGCGGCAGCCCACGACGTCGGTGTGCCCGCCAGGCGCTTGGCGCAAGCATCCATGCGGGAGCTGAGCAAGATTCAGCGCGACGGCGGGGACTCGCAGAGCGCTGTGGCCTGGGACATCGACGTGCAAATCTGCAGAGGGGAGGTCATCGCAACACGCCGCGCGGAGCTGGGATCCCAGCGGGAGCGGCCCGTCGAGGCCGGGAGCGTGCTGCGGGCGGGGGGGGCGCCCTCTCTTCGTCTCTGTTGGCCTCCTCGGCGCGGCCGTGCCCGATTGCAGCGAGGACGGGTGCGGTTTCGCGAAGGTGCTGGCAGGTGCTGGCCTCGGGAACGTGCGCATTAGTTGGCTGCTGGCGCCGAGCGCGGCGACGGCAACGACTACGGCATCGAGGAGCTGGTGTCTTGTCGCTGGTTCCGGGAGCGAGCCCCACGACTGCGACGTGCCTTTCGGCAAGTTGCTGGCGGACGCTGGCTTTGAGCACGACGCTGCGCAGAGAGACTCTGCGAGTAGGCGCCAGGGGGAGGGCCATCTCACACAGGATGTTGTCTGGACGGCGCTGTCACGTGTGGAATTGGTAGGGTCTGGGCTGCCGGGACGAGCGGCGCAGCGACACATCGGGCCACGGCCCCCTTTGCCCTTCATGGGGCGCGCGGTTCCTTTCGCGTCTGCGCCCGGCCGGAGGCTGCAGCCGCTGCGGCCGCGAGCGCGATCGCCGCAGCTGGTCGGTGCAGGCGGCGCAGAGGCCGAGCCCCCCAGGAGCAACAGAGAAAGAGAGAAAAAGAGAGAGAGAGAGAGAGAGAGAGAGAGAGAGAACAAAAAGAGAGAGAGAGAGAAAGAGAGAGAGAGAGAGTGAGAGAGAGAGGAGCAGCGAAGGGGAGGAGGCCCGGCCGCGGCAGCGGAGGCAACATGCTGGCGCGCAGAGCGGGAGGTCGGGCGGCAACCCATTCACCATCTGTGGGCCCGACTGGCTTCGCAGATCGCAGCCTCCCAGGGACGGCGAGCTACCGTTCAAATCTGCGCGGCGCCTCGCCCCACTGGACCTACCAGCAGACCTCGCCGGTGGCGACCGCGTCGCAGATCGCAGCCCCCCAGGGACGGCGAGCTGCCGCTCGAAACTGCGCGGTGCCTCACTCTGCTGGGCACGCAGGAAACTCTCAAACGCTGCAGCGGTGTCGCAGAGCGCAGCCCCCCAGGGACGGCGAGCTACCGCTGAGATGCGCTCAGTGCCTCACTCCGCTGGGCCCACTGGCAACTCAAACGCGAGCTGCCGCTCAGATCTGCACGGCGCCGCACGGCGCTGGGCCCACCAGTAACCCTTTCAAAGAGGCGACCGCGTCGCACTTGTGCAGCCCCCAGTTACGGGGAAGAGAGGGCAGGAGGAGGGAGGAGGCGGGAGAAGGAAGGATGCGCGGGCAGTGCCACCTTCAAAACAAATGCTCAAAGAAGTAAGGTTCAGCAGAAACGCTGCCTGCACCACGGCAGGCGGCACATTATTTGCAAAATTCAATCACTCCCACTAGCTCGCTCCCAAGTTTGGTACTACTACTTCTTCAGTCCTTCTCGATTTTGGCGCACCGTTATTCGGTTTCTCGGTGGGGGGACAAGCGCCTCTGTAGACCGCGCGCGCAACAGAAAAGCGGCGCGCCCACGGAGACGCACCCATCACGCAAGCCACGCGCGCGCGCAGGCTTATTGTGCTATGCCGGGCCACAACAGTTGCAATGCGAACCGCGCTGTCCCCAAGCCGTACTCGCCGCAGTACATTTTCTGCCGCTCTCTATTGCCCTGCTCTGTCCTCCTTGGGCAAACAAGAGCTACATGCTCTCCTCTCTCAAACGGGCTTGCTTTTCAGTGGTTTCTTCTCTTGCAGTTATCCCCTTGCCTGGCAGCTCCACGTGGCCGCGTCAAATATATGGTTGGCTCTTGGGGGTTTCGTGTCCAGCCTTTTTTCCTGCTCATCTCTTCAAGCCTGGTGGTGCTGGCGTATGGTTGGTCAAGGATCGGGTCGTGGGGGGCCAGCACTCACCGTGGGCGCGCGGGGGGCCTGCACTTGCCGCTAGGGGGCACGGCAGCCGTGGGGCAAGGGTCGTCGTTAATGTTCTGTCTGGTTGTGTGGGTCTGGGTGGTGTCACCCATTAACCGGAGTTCAGGGGCAGATCGCGCGTATCTGTGTCCACGCGCCATCGCGTCATGCAGCGCCCAGTCTGGGTCAGAGCCTCCGTCTCCCACGCTTCGCTCCAATATGTACTGGCGTACGTGTCAGGGGCCTGCCGTGGGCAGAGGGTGGCACCCATCTAAACGCCTTGCGCGTTATAGGCGTGGGCACGTCCACTTGCATATTCCAGACTTGTGCTGGTTTGCTTGCTGTCCTGGGCTGCGGGGGTTGGTCTTGCCAGCTGTGTTAAGCACCCCGCGGCTCCTCCTGCTTGCTGTGCCTTCGCAAGGGGAGCACACAAATGTCGCTCGAATGCAGCCAGTGGCGGCAAGCCCGTCTCGCGGCGCCTGGCTCTCCACAACGCCGCCGCCGCGCACAACAGCAATCGCAAGAGCGGCGGCGTTCAGACGCTCGCTGGCGTCGCGGACGAGGACCTCCAACTCTGCGCCGCGGGCTCTCGCAGAGGCCTCCGCGATCTCGTCAAGCTCGTTCCTGCTCTCGTCGGTGGCCGCCGACACCTCGTCGCCCCCTGTAGCGTCTCGGGCGGAGCGGCCCCAGTTGCGTCGATGCCGGCGGCCGCCTCGCCACCCCTCTTTCCAAGGACAGCGTCTCGAGCGGCATCTGGGTCTCAGGCGTCGGTGGCCGCAGCCACCCAAGTACCTCCTACAAAGGACGGCGCCTCGGGCGGGGCGGTGTCGGGACCCTGGGCGCCCTGCGGGACCATCGCGGTCCAAAAAGCGCGGCCAAGCGCTCGCGACGCAGCACGGACGGCCTTGCCTTGCCCGCTGCTGAAGTGCGCGCGGTCTCGCGGTCTGACGCATTGGGCGGGGCGCTTCAGCCACCGGGGCAAAACCCGCCTCAGACACAGAGGTTGCCGCGGGCTTGCAGCGGCGCCGGCTTCCACTGCCAGGGCGCGCTCAGAGCAGGCGCTGGGGCACTTGATCGCCTGCAAGAGAGAGTCGCGGGCGAAATGCGCCAGGAACCAGCGCGCAGAGGAGGCAAGGAAGAGCAGGCGCGCGATCCGGAAGAAGTGTTTGCAGACCAGAGCAGGATGGAGTCGGTGCTGTCGGCGTTTTGGTTGTCACCTGTGCTGGTCGCTGGTAGTCGGCGGTTCATGGCGACGGGTCGCGCACAGCGAAAATATCCGCAAGCGAGTTCCTCCACTCCTGTGCCCGCCGCGCCAGTCAACGATAGATCGCCACTGTCGTGCAAAATGACGGCGTCGTTGGCATCGCTGCCCGTGGCTTCGTCCATGGCGCTCTGCGTCGCGGTTGCTGCGGCTGTCCTCCGTTGGGGTGGTGCGCCTTGGTGGGGAGGTTCCCCTGCGCCGTCTCGCAATGTCGATAGTCGTTTTGACAATCCGCCGCTAAGTACAACGCAATGGTTGTCCGAGTGCCTCTGCCGAGATTTCATTTGCTTGCGCTAAAAACCAGCGCCGGAGTCGGCGGCAAGACACGAGCCTGCCGTACCCCGCCCGGCCCTTCCTTGTTTTCCCGCACGCGCTTTCCGCCACAGAGTTTTCTGCAGCCTGCGCCAGGCTTCTCCCCAAAGCTAACCTCCACGCCCAAGTCGTTCACAGCTGGTCGCAGCTGCGACTTTGGCCAGAGGTCCCTCTTCCTGACTGGCTCGCCAGCGCAACGGTGGCCCCAGAAGTCATGCAGGACGCGCCGCCTGAGCATTTGGCTTCTTTTGCGTGGGGGACAAGCGCCGCGCAGATGAACGGAGATGTTTTCCTGCAGTTGCAACTTTGTTTGCTTTTTTTTTTGAGCCTCCGTGGCAGCGGCCGCAAGTCCGACGACGCGCCGCGCGCTGCCGGTCCGCGGACCCTCGCAGCGCCCTGGCGCGCCACTGGGAGGATGCCGGCGAGGCGGAGCGCAGCGCGCCCCCGTCCAGGGCCGGGTCTTCCACCGCCCTTCGCGGGACGCCCAGAAGAAGTGTAGTAAGCGCGCAGCCCCCGCTGACCCGCCCACCCTCGCGCGCCGCCGGACGACGGTGCCAGCCCACCGACCGAGACAGGGCAAGCCCCCCCAGGCAGAGCAAGATGCGCGGGCAGCTGGTCCGCGGGCGCGGCCAGCACGGGTCGGAACAAGAGCATACAGCGGAAGCAGCAGGGGGCGTAGGAAAATCTGACCTCCGCCCCACGCACGCCCAGCACAGGCGGCCGGACAGCAAGCTCGGGGGACAAGGGCGAGACGGCACGGCAGGGGAAGGCATGGCAAGGCGACGCAGGGCACGACACAACACGGACCCCGAGGACGGCACAGCACGGCAGCACAGGAACGACGGCCCAGGCACGGCACCGCGCAGACCCACCACGACACGGCACAGCAGCACAAGGCCACGAGCAAGCACGCGGGAACAGAGCACCATAAGGAGGCAGAGGCAGAGGAGCAGGAAGCAACACGCGCAGGGAGGAGGCAGAACGGGCGGGATCAGCAATGATGTCTCCAGAGACTCCGGTGTCCTCGTGGGCCGGTGCCCGCCCGATCACTCTGGCCAATGATATCGGGCGCTTACGTTGCACTGAATGCCGGGCCCAGGTGCTGCAGCGTCCGCAGCTCCCCCTCTTTCTCCCCCTGTTCTCGGGGGAGCTGTCGTTTTGCCCTCGGGCAGGAGCCCGCGCTGCAGAGTGGCAGGTGGCGGCGGGAGGCGCTCATGCAAGAGCGTGCGTTCGGATTCGAGGTGCCGGCTCTGCGCTGTGACGATCCGCGTTGCGGAGAGGACCTCCCGAGGATTTTCGCAGCCAGCTGCTTGAGACTGGGCCCCCGCAGTGGGTTTTGTCAAACGGAGGGAGCTGCCTGCGCGCGCGTGCTGTGCCTTGTGTCCGCTGCGTTAACTTTTGGCGATGGGCAAATCACGCCCCCCTCTGCGTCGTGACTTTTCTCTTCCTCTCCCCCTTTCTCTCCTTCTCCTCCCGGGGGGGGAGAGGAAAGGAGTCGAAAGCGGGGAGGGCGCCTGGGAGAGGGGTGCGCCGAGAGCACCTCGAAGCTTAGAGTTGGCACGTGTTGCAGTCTGCGGTGCTGGAGTCTGGCCGCGCAGCCTTCCAGGATAAGCGGCCACACCCACCCTTGCCGCCCTTGGCTTCTCCTTCGCGACCGTCTGTCCTGCGCCATCCTAGCCGCTACTGGACGGGAAGTTGAGCGGGCACCTGCGCGCTGGGCTGACCTCCGAGCTTGGGCGCTCGTTCGGATGAGTGACGCCTGGCCTTTGCCCGTTGTCGGTGGAGATGCCCTCCCGTGCTCCGTGCCCGCTTGCTTTTGGCGCGGCATTCGCTGGTCGAGTGCCCTGGGGCGGCTCCGGCGTGTCTGACCTTGAGGAGGAGGTCGCTGGTGCCCCCGCGCGAGGCGCCTGACTTTTTCCTTCGTTTTTTCTGGCCTCCGCATCGGCGGCCACAGGTCGGGCGCTCGCCGCGCGCCGTGCGCCGCGCGCCCGGCCCGCGGGCCCCCTCGGCGCCCCAGCGCGCCCCGCTCCCCAAGAGAGAGGTGGACGAGATGGAACGCAGGGTGCCCCCGTCTAGGGTCGGGTCTTTCACCGCCCTTCGCAGGGCCCCCCGTGGCAAGATGAATGCTCGCAGCCCACGCCGATCCACCCTCCCACGTGCACCCCGAGATGACGGCACCAGCCCTGAAAAAAGCAAGTGGTTGGCCCACCCCATCCCAAGGGAGACGCGCGGGGGTTGGCCCCGCGCGCGCGGCCAGCAAAGAGAAAGGAGAGCATGACAAACAACAGGAAGGCGAACAAGGACAAACAACAAAAAGAGGGCAAAGCAGATGCATCGGATCTGACACGTGGCATCGACCCAGTACAGTGCGCCCTGCGAGCGGCACAAGATATCCAAGCACGACGACCGCATCACGACTGTGAAGCAGGAGCAAGAATAACAAAAGGTGGAAACGCAGGAACAAAAGAGGGCCAACTACAGAGAGGGGCAGCTGGAAGAAGAAGAAGAAAGGCACGAACGGAGGGAGGGGCAGGGAAGGGGGAGGGGGGAGGGAGAGGTGGTGGTGGTGGAACTCTGCGTCTTGTCAGTGCCGACGCGCAGTAGCCCTTATAATGGGCTGGCTCGGACCTGGCAAGTGGCCAGGTGGAGGGTGTGGGGGGCCCGAAACCTTGTCAGACCCTTCCGAGGAATTGTTGGGCCCAGGCCGATCCGCTCCTTGGCTGGTCAGCCCGAGCAGCCCCCTGGGGCTCCCCACGCGATTCGCAGGTCGAGGCCCCTAGAGGCCCACGGCCTACGGCGTTCTTGCCGTGTCCGCTGGGCCCTGGCCTTATTCTCGGCTATCCTGCGCCGCTGGGTGTCGGACAGAGGGGGGCGGGAGGGGAGAGGAGGAGGCGGAGGCGGAGTCGGGGGACAGAGGAGGGGAGAGAGTCCGATCACCTCAGCAGCGTAGGCCTCCTCCTCAGTGGGGTCCTGGCGGCCCTCAGGATCCTGGGAGGGGCCTGGGGGGTCCTGGCCAGGCGGACCAGGGGCCTCAAAGCGGCCCCTCTCAGGGTCGGGCCTGCTGCGGCCCTTACCCCTCGCAAAATCCGGGGCCCACTCCCTGGCCCCTTCCTCCGTCGCGGGGATCTCTGAGACATAAAAGTCCGCCAGGCCCTGCACAAGGAGGTGGTGAGACTGGGAGTCATCACTAGGCGCACCCGGGAGCGCGACGTCCAGAGCCGATTCGAGCGTCTCCAGAATGCTCTCCGCGATGCAGCGGCAGAGGCCCGGGGGGTAGACCTTCTTCCGCGCGGTCCGGAAGGCCCTGGATCCTACCTCGCGTCCTAGCAGAGTGGCGTGGGCCTCTCGCCCGTGGGAGCATCTGCCTTCCCCAGGCGTCGCGGTCAGGCGACGATGGGGCCCCGCCATGCGGAGCCCGAACAGCCTGGTCGGGGCCCTGCTCAGCTGGCCATGCTCGCACTGGTCGAAATCCGCGGTCGTGGTGCACGGCGCCGACTGCAGCGCAAGCCACGGCTCCCATGTCCACGACGTAACGGCTGCGAGCCGCCAGCTGCACGGGACAGGGCGTTCAGACCACCCTGCCGCGCCTGCCACCAGGTGCGCCGCGAGGAGGAGCACCATGGACTGCATCAGGGCGTTCCCCACGGCCAGCTGGACCCTCTGCTGCGGCGAGGCGTGTGCCACTCCCCAGAACTGGTCATGGGACCTGAGCGGCGGTGGGCCTGGGTGCTCCGACCACCTCGCCGCGCTCCACGTCTCGCATGGCGGTCCTCCTCCTGACATCACGATCTGCCTCTTAAGGATCCCTTCTTGGAAGACCATCAGGCTGTCCTGGCGCGTGAGGTCACAGCGCTGCGCGTCGATCGCCACGTCGACGCTGAGGACCATGATGTGCACCTTCTCAGACATCACTTCGAACTTCGGCGCTGACTCGAAAACGTGCTGAATGTCATCCTTGCGCCTGTGCCCACAGAATAGGTTGAGGACGTATATCTCTGCCCTCTGGATCCTCCACGGGATCTTCTCCTCCGTGGTGATCCCGCTGTACTTGTCTGTGCGGAACTGGTTCAGGTCATATCTTTCTTCATGTTGGAGCCCTGGTCTCTCCTGCGGCCGTTCCTCCGAGCCCTCCTGCAGCGTAGACCTAGCTACTTCGTCGAGCACGTAGTCTGACTCGAGCAGGACCGCCTTTGCATCGTCATGGCTGAGGGACACCACGTCTGGCATGGGCCCAGTTGCTTTGACTGCTGGTATGTTTACTCTCTTCCTTAGTAAACCTCGCGGGAGCTCCTTGCGCGTCGCATACTCCTCGGCACCAAGCGCCTCTCCCGCATCAATGGTGGCGACGAGGCAGGCGGGCGAAGCAATCGCCAGGTGCTCGGTGAGATGGTGGGTCTGGTCGAACAGCGTCAGGCACCCCTGGCACTGCGTTGCTGTTCCCGCCCAGGTACGCGCGAGGCTGACCATTGTCCAGTGCTGCTGCGAAATGTGGACTCTGAGCCCTCTTTGGCGCCTGAACGACCTCTGGCACCACGGGCATATCCACTGCCTCGACGATGTTGCGTCTGACTCGACTGCTTGCGGGGGCCCGAAAGGGCTGCCTTCTCTCGTGGAATACGGCACTCCCGCTGGCTGTACTGTGGCAAAGAAACGCCTCTCTGCCATTCTTGCCGCATGTCCTCTGCTCAGCTGCGCCGCCGCTGCCTTGAGCGTGTCATTGAGCCTGTACTTCCATGAGGAATGCGAGCGTAGAATCATCGTCTCCCACGGCCTCAGCTCTTCGTAGGGGTCTGGGAGGTCCTGCAGGTCCGCCGAGTAGCCTTGCAGCCATCGGAGGTCTCCCATCAGCATCTGCGGCCAGGATTGCCTCTTGACGTGCTGGGGCCTCAGGAGGAGTTGGGCCATCGTCGCAAAGGCGAGGGGCGGTCCTGCTTGCAGTAGCTCGCCGAAGAGCCTTAGCCTCGCTACTCTGAGCAGGTCCTCCGGGCGCGCCCTCCCCACCTTGGCGAGCAGCGCCTCGTCCTCTGCCTCCGGGTAGGCGTCGATGTCCAGCTCGCCGTCCTCTTTCGTGGCGAACTTTTTACCTGCTGCTGCTCTGTAGACTGCCATGACCATGGCGCGGTAGTACTTGGCCTCTGCCCTTGTGAGACCTGGCCAGCTGCCCTGCGAGAAGCACCTTGACGAGCAGACTAGGGCGTCTGCGAAGACCATCTTGGTGGGCAGGTCCAGCTGGTGGTTGCGGAAGACCTTTTCCCTCAGCTTCCTGAGAGCGGCTGCGGTGGTGGCTGAACGGCGGTAGAGCTCGGGGTACACTGCGCCGTGGTCGTCGATGACCGTCCCCAGCGCCACGTGGTTGTGCACTGCGTGGATGGTGGCCCCCTCGTAGTGCTTCGACCTGAGCTTGACCCTTCCGTGGCACTCATGCCAAAGGGTTCTCCTCGCACCCTTGGCCCCTTGCCCTGCAAAGGCAAAGAGCACCTCCGACTTGCCAGGGTCCAGGTTGAGGACGAGACCGAACTCCGCGAACGTGTCCAGCACAATGCCTGCAATTGTTGCCACCGCCTCCATCGCCTGGTCGGCCTTGCCAATGAAGAAGAACGTGCCGTCATCCGCGAATGCCACGCTGTGGCCTGGTATCTTCTCGAAGTCGAGGTCGCCATCGAACTGCTGCGCCAGGGACCGTACGTTGGCCCCCGTGACGAAGATGCCGTATCCCTCCTCCTCGATCCTCGCCTCCGATACCCTGATGGCCTCTGCCATGGCGATCTCGTAGATCTGGTCGGCCAGAGGTTGGCCTGGGATCGAGGATTTGGTGCCAAGGGCGACGTGGTCCGAGCTCTCGCAGACGAACCATGATGCCGTGTACTGCTCTTCGACCAATGCCTTCAGATGCTCGCCGGCCTCCGTGCGGTGAAGCAGCGGCATCTCCTCCTCGAGCTTCTTCTTCAGGATCTCCAGGGCCGTAGGCGGGACGGCCGTAGACTCGGCGATCGCGTCCTTGTCTGTCTTGGCCATGGGCGTGCGCAGCACGAGCTCCCTGACCATGGAGTAGAAGGCGTTCTTGACGTCCATGAAGATGGCCGCGAAGGACAGCATGTTTGCGGTCGCCGCTGACTGCAGCATCCTGGTGACCACCGACGCGTGCTGTGTTCCTCTGCGCCTTACTCCTCCAAATTGGCGGTCACCTACTGCCTGTGGTAGGTATTCAGCCACCTTCGCCCTGTAGAAGTGCCTCACTCTTTTGCCCACCATGGCCGTGACCGCGAAGCACCTGTGGTTGCCACACTCCTCGGCCTGCTTCTTCTTGTGGTGGTGTCTGTAGAATCCTCCTTTCCACTGTACTGGCTCCACTCCTGTGCAGGCAAACTTGGCTGCCAGTGGGTGATATGCTGCCGCCAGTGTCTTCGGCTGTGCCCGAAAGAGCTTCCCCATCAAGCCGTCGACTCCTGGCGCTGAGTCCTTAGTGATCTTCATGGCGCGTTCCATGTCTGCCAACGTCGGAATGCAGCTGGGGTCGAGTACTTCAGGCATCAGGGCTCCCTTCTCGAATTGCGCCTGAATGAGCCTGTGGAGATCGACGATCGGCACGTCGGCTGCGAACTCGACTAGGCTGAAATGCTGGAGCCACCTGTTCCCCATTTGCGCCTGGGACGTGGCATACGTGCCGTCGAGGAGCTTGACCGACGGGAGGCACTTGCTCATCATGCGCTTCTGAGAGCCGATGCCCATTCCCCTCAGCCTTGCGAACGCTACATCCGTTTGCCTCTTGTCCCATGCGTCCCGTATGTCACCTGCAATGCGGTGGTAATGATCACGGGCGTCTTGGCGGTGCGACGCCAGGATGTCTGCTCCCGCCAGCTTCCAGCACCACTGGCTCAGGGCCTCTGTCTTGGTCTGGATAATGGTCGCCATCCAGTAGAGGGACGGCAGCATGGTCTCCCAGTCGCCCCTCGCCTCCTCTATGGCCCTGATGAGCGTCTGGGACGGGCTGATCGCTAGGCGCTCGTGGAACAGGTGCCCGTCGGGCCTCTGTAGCTTAGGCTGCAGGCTGAACGTGCCTCTCTTGTTGAGCCTTCGTTCCGGCAACTTGGCGACGCGTGAGGCAGCCCTCGGTTCGAGGAGCACCGGGGCTGCCTGTTCTGACCTTGGCAAAGCGTGGCCACTTGAGACATCCGGCGCACCAGTGGCGACGACTTGGGACGCTCTCGGCTCGAGGAGCACCGAGGCGCACCGCTCTGACTTCGGCAAAACATGGCTGCCTCCAGCAACTTCACCTCGCCACTGGTCATCACCTGCTCCTGCTGGTGGACCTGGTTCGAGTCGCAGCCGGCGTCTTGTGCCGTCATGTGGGGCCAGCCCTCCAAGTACATCATGGGGTTCAGCATCCTGGGCGTTCCCTGCATCATCTGGGATGTCGAAATCTGGCACCTCGTTGAAGGTCACGTGCTTCGAGGTACTGCCTTGGGGGTCCTGGTTCGTTCTCCTTCCTTGTCTCTTTATCCTTGGCGGGTGCTGCTGGCCCATGACCATGGCCGAGAAGTCGTGCACCTGGCGGTAGTCCTGCAGCGCCGCACGGCACGGTTCCACGACCTTGTCGCACGTAACCCTGCTTCTTCTCGATGCCTGCCACTGTGCTGTCCTCAGGTTGTGCCACATCCCCTGGCCGCAGCAGTTAGCCCATGCCGCCAACGTGACCACCAGCATGACGCGGCCTAGGCGATTCCTGGTCCTCCTTGTGGTCCTTAGGAGGAGCGCCCTGACGTGGCAGAGGTCCTGCGTGGCTGGCGACTCCCATGTCGGCTTTGGCGCCGTTGGCTCCAGCGGGAAGGCCTCCTCCGCCGCCTTCAGCACCTGGCTGTCAAGGTAGTCCGCGTGGTCGTTGGGGTGGACGTTCGCTGCCTGGCGCTGCACCTGCCCCATCAGCTCGTCAAACCTCACCTGGCATGAGAAGGTGGTGAGCTTGGTCTTGTCCACCTTGGGGCGCTGCCACCTGGGCGGCCTTTTCCCCATCTTGCCCCTGCGGGAGCTGCACCTCTAGGTCCACCACCGCGTGGTCCTTGTGGGAGACCGCGAGCTCGATGTTGTCGTTGGCCCCTTGATCGCCCACATGCAGTAGCAGCTCCTGTGGTGCCGCAATGTAGTCGATGCGCTTGCCAACCTCTGCAGACCTGGCCCTCGACGGGGTCCACGTGGCGTAGACGTTGTTTCTGGACTGGGCCAGCGTGGAGGGCAGGCAGGAGTCGGTGCGCTTGACGTATTTGCGGAGGCAGGCCCCTGGGAGGTTCTCCTTCTGCGCGCCGTACTCTCCGATGCCGACCGTGGGGACCGACCCCACCTGGGCGTTGGCGTCGACCAGGGTGAAGAGCCACTGGCTGGGGTCGGGCCTCTTGTCGACGATCCTTTGAGTGTGCTCCCACCAGTCCCTGATCTCGCCTGGCGGCCTGTGGCTGTGTGGGGCATGCCCTACAAGGATGTCACAGTGGAGGAAGGGTGCCCTGATGCACGCGAGCATGCGGGTCGGTCCCTTGTGCACAATCGCCACGTGTTGCTCCTTCAGGGCGGGACCGTCCTCTCCCAGCTGGCCCACTGTGTTGACCCACAGCGAGACCCCGAAGCGTCCCCCTTCTGCTGCAGCAGTGTGGAGCACCAGGTATTGGCCGACTCTCACCACGGACTCGGCGGGGACCCTGGTCTCGAGCGTGCCGACCAGGTGGTAGCCCGCGTCCCCGAACTGCTGCGCCAGTGACTGCATCCCTCCTGGGATGAGGACACCTGTGAAAGCTTTCCCCTTGCTCACCCTGGACTTCCTGGGGTCGAGCGTCAGGACATTGGCAACAGCTAAGCGAAGTTTCCGAGGCTTGCTGGGTTGCCCCTCCCCCCTCCTTTTGCTTCGGCCCTCCCCCAGCGGGGCAATCTCTCCCTGGGACAGGTGCTTCAGGAGGAAACTCTGGAGGCCCTGGGTCGGGGGGTCGAGGACAGGGACGGGGCGGCCTGGGAGCGGGTATTGAAGTCTCTCGGCCTGAGGGGCAACACTGAGCCACAGCCAGGGCGCCTGCGGCAGCACCTGCTCCATGCGCTCCCAGAGGTCGAAGTCGTTGGGCCACGCGATTAGGCCGCCTCTGGCCAGCGTGGCGACGGTGTCGGCGAGCTCGTTCCACGGGTCCGCCATGTGGCCGCTGACGTGCGACCAGAGGATGTCCTCCGCGCTATGCCTCAGCACCTTGACGATGCTGTCCAGGAAGCTGGCGTAGGGCATGTAGTGCTCCAGCGCGGCTCCTCCCTTCCCAATGTCGACCACGTAGTTGTTGTCGGTGTAGAAGCTGATCACTGGCAACAGCGCGTGCTTGCCCTCCTCGTCCTCCTCTACCTTGAGCTGCAAGAGCCAGAGGATCGCGGCAATCATCGCACATATCTCTGCGGCACCTGACGGCTGGCTGAACTGGTCCCCTGGCGTCGGCATCGCATCCCCCATCGTGCCGATGAGCACGAACTCGTCGTCATGTGTGTAGCCCAGCACGACGAAGGCCCAGGCGTGGGGCCCAGGAAGATGACCAAGCGTACTGCCGCCTGAGCCATCCGTGTAGATGAGTAGCGTCTCGAATAGGCTTGGATCGAAGTCGCCCTGCAGACGCGAGCACTTGGAAAGTACTCCCTTGGTGGAGCTGTGAAGGTATTGTTCTCCGTGCTCGACGAAACCCTTGTCGATGGAGATCGGCCATGCTGCCCTCAGCACGTCCATGGCTGCTGCTGTGTCTGGTATCGGCGTAGCCACACCACTTCCTGGCAGCGCCTCTGTAGGTGAAAACGTGGTGGCGGCACTGTCTACCGGGCCACACCCCCTTGTTGCTTCTGTCGCCGCTGAAGACGGTAGCGGGGGCTGGCCCGGGTAAACTTGCCCAACGGCCGCCCGTTGGCATCCAGCCGCTGCCCCACTCTGACGTCGCTCATGGCGTTTACGTCTGCGGCAGGTGGCGCCAGGCACTGCTGCAGTTCCTGGAGGGGGGCTCGGGCGGACGCCACTTCAACCACGACTGGGTCGCCGTTCTCGTCCTTCATGACCTTGACTGCTCCCTCTGCGGCGTCCATGGCTGCACCTCCCGGCGTCAGGGCGAGCCTCCTCTGGCCTGGCGGCGGCGGCTCCGCAAACGCCTTGGCCGGGGAATTGGCAGCCTTGCCTGCGCTCTTCTGGCTGGTGGGCAGCCTTCCTCCACCTGGAACGGGGATGTCCTCCGCTCCTGCGGCCTGTGGGGGCCGGCCTTGGAGGGGCTGCCCATTGAGCGCAGCAAGGATCTGCCCCAGCGTGTCTTGCATGGACCCCATCTGTGTCTCCAGCTTCGCGACGCGATTCTGATCCTGGGCCGTGCCTGTGTGCGACCAGGCTGGTCTCACAGGCATCTGCTGCTGCCCCGACGAGCCTCCTCCGTAGACATCGTCGTCCGCGTCCTCAATCTCCTCGTCGCTGTCGTCCGGCACCGCCGCATCCCTGGCGGACTTGTGCGCGGCTGGCCCCGCAGCTGCGGGGGATCCTCCCTCTGGAGGGTAGGCGCACCAGTGTTCGAGCTGCGCCATCTGCGCCATGAACTCCTGCGCATGCTGGTACTCCCTCTGGGCCTTGGCCGTCTCTGCCTTGCACGCCTCTGCCGCCAGCTCCGCGGCGAACTGGGCGTCCTTTGCGGCCGACAGCGCCTTCTTGGCCTTGCTGACGAAATGCTCCTGCTTCTCCATGCGCACGGTCGGGTCCTTCGCTAGGATGACCTGGCAGTGGAGGGCGGCGTACTCGTTCTCCGCCTGCTTGAGGCGCTGCGGGGAGACCTGCTCGGGCGGCATGCTGCGGATCGCCCTCGCCGCCTCAGCCGCCGCCACCATCGCCTTGCGCAAGGACTCCCTGTGGCGCTTGAGTCCTGCTGCGATCGGCGGGGCGGTCAGCCAGCTGGGGTGATGCTGAGCCAGCTTCGGCAGCATGGGCAGGATGCCGACGTTGCCCGAGCCTGCTGGCACTCCTGCGCCCGCACCACCGAGGTCTCCTGCCGCGGCTCCTCTCCTTTGACCTCCTCCTCTGTCTGCTGAGGCTGAGCGCTTCCTCCAGGGGGGCTTGGCCTTGTCCTTCAGGCCTTCGCCTCCTCCTCCCTTGGGCTCTCCACAGCCTCTGCACGTCGTTCTCGAAGCAAAATTGTCCTGGCCGCACTTCATGAACGAGCAGCGCCAGGTTGACGTATGGCCCGTCGATCGCGACGATGCACGATCCCCTGGCGCCATCCTGCCGCTGCTGCGGTGCCTGTCCAGGAGGCCTGCCGCCGCGCCTAGCCGCAGGGGCACGCGTGCGTCGGCGCGCTCCTTGCGGCGGCGGCGGTGCCAGGCCGGATCCCAATCGGGGCCGCGCGGCGTAGCGGCGCCCGTGGTCGCGCGACCGCGGAGGTGTCGCAGGCCACTGTGGCCTGCACCCAAACACCTCGAGCAGGTCACGGCGACTGGAGGGAGAGGGGAGGGGGAGGGGAAGGGGACGACGAGGGGCAGAGGGGAAGGCGACCAAAGTTTTTCCAGGAAAGGGCGCAAGGCAAGCAGCCAGTCTCCCGTAGCAGGCCACGACGGCGCCGACCAGCGCCGGCGACCCCCCGGCCATGCCCCATACAAGCGGGCGCACCGCATTCAAATTGACTGGTGCCTGCGACGGCCAGTAGCACTGCAGCGGCGACGAAGTGCACGTGCTCGCGGCGCTCCGCCGGCGGCCGGGACTGGTGAAAAAGGAACTGGGAGACTTGGGCGGGGGAGGAAGGAGGCAGAGGAAGGCGAGACCAGATGGAGGTCCTAAGCGCTGCCGCCGTGGGGCAAACGAAAAGAGCGCGCCAGACGTCAACGCCCAGCGCCCCGCAACCAGCACACTGCGGCAGCGTGGGGGCGCAGAGTGGAGCCCCGAGGACCTGGAGCGGCCAGCACCCCGACATCCGCACGGCTGCCCACAAGCGAAACTGAAGCCAGGAGCCTGGGCCAAGCTCCAAGTCCAACAAATTCCACTGAGGCCAAGCCGTTGCCTTGGCTCCAGCCAGGAACCTGGGCCAAGCTCCAAGCCGTTGCCTTTTTGCTGAAGGTGCGACAGTGGCCGACCAGGCCGCCCGCCTTGCTTTCGTGGGAGGCGCGGTGCGCCCCGCTTGTTTGCGCGTCGTCCTCGAGTCTGGCTCATTGCAGGTGGCTGGAGGGGAGGGCCGAGTGGCGAGCTAGTCCACGCGCGCCTGTTGCGATTCAGTCTGCGTAGCACGCGCCGCCTGCCTCGTCCGCGCCCCCTGGTGGAGGGGGGCCGCGGGGGGGCGCGGTCCGAGCGCGGCCGCGCCGCCGTCTCGCTTCGCCGACGCCGCGGAACACGTGAAGGGCGGGGCCAGCAAATCGAAGGCCGCTGCCTTGTTTGTTTGTTTGTTTGTGTGTTTGTTTGATTGTTTGTTTGTTTGTTTGTTTGTTTGTTTGTTTGTTTGTTTGTTGTTTGCCTTGAGATGCGGCGGGGGGCAGACAGGGGTGTGAAAGACCACTGGCTGCGCTGCGCCAGTCGCGCGGCCTGGGGTTCCGTCGCGTGAGGCGGCAGCGCCAGGGAGCGGCGAGCCGGGGCGTGGCGGGCGGCCGCGCGCGGACCCGGACGCCGCTTGCGCGTGAAAGTGAAAGTGAAATACAAAGTAAGCATTATGATGCAATTGTAGAGGCGCAGTAATTGATTGAGTGAGCAGCGCTTGCTCGTTCATTATTGTCTGTGCCCTGCGGCGCATGCCCACGCTGCCTACAAGCGATGTTGCCTGCCAGTCGCCGTGGCGTCTTGGAAGGCTTTCTTGTTGCCAAGGTCTATCCGTTTTCCCGTGTGCGGGGCAGCATTTGAGTGTCCATGGTTGCAGTGCTGGCAGACTGCAACCGGGACCGACGCTGGTCATAACTTTTGTTTTTGTCGGCTGTTTTTCGAGTCCTCGTTGTTTTCTGTTGTGGCCAGATTCGCAAGTCGAGTCTTCAGGTTCGGCCGTGCTTGGCTGACTAGCAAGATGTCGTCGGCGAAACGGACGTTGGTGAGAACAGGGTTGTCGGCCTGCGCCAATTGGGCCCCTTTCTGTCGTGGCTGGCATTCCAGAATGAGTGGTGCTAGATCGTGTTGTAGTAGATCTTCGGAGAGTGCGGAAGTTAAGGGCTCCCCTTGCGTCGTGCGGCGTCGCAGTTTGAAGGGATTGCTCGTGGAGCTGGCGCGCTGGAGCAAGTAGTGAGATCGGGTGGCACGCCATGGTGCCACAGCGCAGCCAATAAGCTGCCATGCCCCACTGCGTCGAATGTTGTTTGGAGCGCGCTGCTGCGGCCCACACAAGAGGACTCCATTCGGATGGCTTTTTCCCGCGTGATGTTGGGGGTGAAGAGGTGGTCGCGTGTGCCGCGCCCTTGCCCCAAGCTTCCTTGGTCGGTTTGTTGCTGTTTGTCAAGCAATCGTGAGAGCCGATTGTTTAGAAGACGGTTGATCAAAGTGTAGAGCGTAGGCATCGTACATCTCGGACTGTAGTCTTGTGGGAGAGCTAGATCACCTCCGCATGTCGGAATGGCTGCAATCACCTCCGTCAGCTTGACGTAGTGGCGGCTTTTGGTTTATGAGTGCGACGCAAAGCTGCATCAAAGCATGCTGCAGTTCCGGCTTTGCTGTTTGAGCATTTCGGTCTTGGCCCCTACTCTGTCGGGTTGCGAGATTGTTATTTCTAGTTTGGTTCAGCGAAGGGTGGGGTGTGGCCCTGGGTGTTGCTTATGGTTGGCGGTGCGTCGCGGGTGCCGGTGGACTGGTACAGCTCGTCGCAGATCGCCCCGAGTACGTTGGCGATCCCCTGGCGTCGCCTCGGTGCATCTCTGTGATCAGCGTCCGTTTTCGCGCCGTCTTGATGGAGCTCGTGTGTGTGAGAATTGTGTCCTGTTTCAAGATAATGCTTGTCTGTTGTCGTCGACTGCTGCGCCTCTGCTCCTGGATATGTTTGTGCAGTCGCAGTTTGACCGCGACTGCTCTTGGAATGCCCTTGCGCTGGTCCACAAAGCGGGAGATGATGTCGCCACGGTTGCTGTTTGGACCGTTGTCTCGGCTGGTGTCAGTCAGTCGTCGCGGCTGGTTGCGTGTCCTTGTGGGTCTTGTCGGGGCGCATGGCGTTGTTAAGGCTCTGCTTGATTGTGTCGTTGAGGTTGTGTGGTATGGATCGGCGGGTCGACCGTCGCCCTGCGGTTTGGGTTCCAATTGTCTTTGGTACTTGACGGGGTCTGCGTGCCCTCATTGTCGGCAGTTGGCGCGCCTGGCTGCCGTGGATGGTTGGACTGTTTTTTTTGGTTGGTTGCATAATGTTTGTGACGCATGTGCGCGGGCATTGCTTTGTGGTCGGATTAAGGGCGCTGTTGGCTTCGGCATTGCGAGACGCAGGTATCGCGCACTTGTCCACAGATGTGTAGTCGTACTGTCTAGGTTTTTCGCCTGCTGTTGCATTGGTGACCAGCGTGTCTGGAGGCTAGCGGGAGAACGTGTTCGCGACTGCGGGCCGCCCGTTAGTAGTCTCGTGTCGTAACCGTTGGTCTCGGGCGTTCTCGCCGCCAGAGTCGCTGGGGCCCACGTGGCGAGAGCGCGCGTCAAATCGCAGGTGCCCAGGGCCAGCATCGCCATGTGGAGGAGGAGAAGGAGGAGGAGGAGGAGGGGGAGGAGGAGGAGGAGGTGGGAGGAGGGAGGAAGGGGAGGGATGAGGAGGGAGGAGGAAGAGGGTGGGGGAAGAGGGAGGAGGAGGAGGCAGGCGAGAAAGCAGCACGGGAGCACCAGGACCCTCGACGACAGGCAGGGCGCGAGGCCCAGAGAGGGCGCTGCGCGGCCAGAGCCGGGAGCGCGCCACGGGAACGGGAAGGCGTCGGAAATGGCAGCGGGGGCCGAGCGCGCAGAGCGGGCCGAGGGCGAGGAGGAGGGGCGCAGGGCAGCCCGTGGCCGAGGGCCGAGCGCGCCGCGGGCGCCCGCTGCCACGCGCAGCGCGGGCGCGCACAAGGGCACGGGCACGCCTGCGTGCCAGACTCGCTTCGCTCCTCCTCCTCCTCCTCCTCCTCCTCCTCCTCATCCTCCTCCTCCCTCCTCCTCCCTCCTCCCTCCTCCCCTCCCTCCTCCTCCTCCTCCCCTCCTCCTCCTCCTCCTCGTCCTCCTTCTCCTCCTCCTCCTCCTCCTCCTCCTCCCCCCCTCCTCCTCCTCCTCCTCCTCGTCCTCCTTCTCCTCCTCATCCTCCTCCCGGTAACCATTCTGTCTCAAGACGGGAACTCATCCCCGCCCCGACTCCCGAGGCTCGAGGTCGAGGCGGAAGGGCAGCCCCTTCCTCGGGCCTGGCTGCCTCGGCCGGCTGCGCGCCGCGGCAGCCCTTTTCGCTGCCCCAAGGGGCCGCCGCCATAGCCTCCGCCTCCTTGCGGGCGCCTGCCCCCTCGCCGCGCTGGGGCGCGACGCACCGCCCGCGGGAGGCCGCCGCCCAGATCGCGAAGGGCGCGATCAACGTACGCCGCGGAGCAAGTCGAGAGCCCAGAGGAGCTACCTGGTCTGCAGTACACCGTCATGTGGGGGATGGTCGTGGGCAGATCTCCAGCGCCGCCATTGTGGAAACTGCGGTGCCAGTTTTGCAACCTCCTCGTCCCCGTCACCAGCCCCGACTCCCACGCGGTCCACCTCGACGAGCCGAGCCATGCGATGGTCTCGCAGATCAGTATCGTTCGAGGACCCCGTCGCAGACGTCTCAGATGGCGCCAACGAGTTGGACCCCGTCTCTGTCTGCATCAAGGCGGTCGCGTTCTGGAAGAGCATCGACAGGGGTCGGGGGAACGCGCTATCAGCAGGCGCAGGAGGAGCTTGAGGCAGCGAAAGCCGCGGCATTGGCTTCCAAGCCGCCAGACCAGCAAACGCAGAGCCTCAACGCCCAGCTCGCGGCCCAACGCGAGAGATTGGCGGGAACACAACGGGGCGCAGAATGGCGCATCGAGAAAGTGAAATCCCTCGCAGCCAAGTACCTGGAGACTGCCAGAAAGTGCACCGAGATCCAGACGGAGATCCAGCAGCTGGGGAGCCAGCTCAAGGTTGCGGCGACGGCGGCGGTGGCGAAGCACGCCACCCCCACGCCAGCAGCCGACGCCCTCGCGGCCTTTGTCCAGTCGAAGTCCGGCGGCATGGCCTACTCGGCCGAGCTCCAGCAGGAGATCGGCACCGTGGCCGCCAAGCTCAACGCAGAGTACAACAAGGCGGCCGCTGCTGCCGCCTCCATGCCGCCCCCGCGGCCTGCTACCGCCGCTAGTGGGCAGGTCTCGCAGCCGGCAGCCGCGGCGGCCGCGCCGCCCGAGAACCAAGGGGCACCCGCGCCAACGGAGGAGGCCACCAACACGCCCGCGGCGAAGCAGTCCGACGACGCCGAGATCACGGACACCCAGGAGCCCCGGGTCTTGGAGGTGGGAGTCAAGCGCATCTCGCAGGCGATCGACGCGGCGATCCTGCTCCAGGTCAACGGTGCCGCGGGCCCGTCGGCGGCGGATGCGGCGCGCCGCCTCCGCCGGCGCGGCCAGGAGAAGGTCTCCCCGCCAGCTGGTGCTGCGGCCGAGGCGAGCAGGCCGTCAGGCGGGTTGTTCCCGGAGGGGGCTATCATTAAAGGAACCGCCATCCTAATGCATCAGGGGTTAGATCTAGGGATTGTCAAGATCGATTTCGAGATCAATACGCCGTCTGGGAGAGTCGCTGCAGTGGCTCTGGAGGTGCCTGGTCACGCCCCGCTTCTATTGTATTCTGGCTACTTAGAAGACAAGGTAGGTTTGAACGAGACTAACCTCGCCTTGCTTGCGCGGGTCGCGCAGCTCGCGCAGGAGCACCGCCTGCCGCCGGGGGTCGCAGGCGACTTCAACCTCCCCCCTCCAAGCTCCTCCGATCCGATTATTGCGCGCGTTCGGGCGCATGTGCACTGGCTCCTTCGGAGCCGACCCTCTACGCCAAGAGAGCTAAGTCCCTCATCGATTATTTCCTAATCTCCAAGTGCTTCCCAGATTATGCGACGGGGGCCCGCGGTCCTCGCGCAGTGCCCCCATCAGCCCCCACAGGCCCGCGCGCTCTGACCCGCCCGCGGGGTCGCCTTTCTTAGTTCCCGTGCCGGTCAGGCCCCAGAAGCTCCCGAGCAAGACGCCTGTGGGCCCCTTGAAGCAAACGCAAGAATGGGTTATATCGAGCGCCGCCCTGGACCAAATGGAAGCTTTCCTGGGCCAGCAGTTGGATTTCAGAAAACTGGAGGGCGCCCCAAACGAAACCGACCAGACGCTTACCACGGACCTGGTGAACCATATCAGCACGATCATCAACGAGTAAGGGCCAAGAGCCTCAAATAAAATGGGCGCCAGCGCGGGGAGCCGAAGGGCATCGCAGATATACTTGGAGATCCTTCGCTGGGCCCCCCCGCTGGCTTAAGAACAAGCTGACGGACGCGCGCCGAGCCCTAGACGAGCTCGATTTCCAGAACCTCGACTTCCAGAATGCCTCTTAGGATCTCCAGTCCCGCCCGAGCGCGTTCGACGAGAAAGAGGACCTGGGACCCTCCTGGGAGTTGTCAAAGCTGCGGCCCAGACGGTGCTGCTGGACCACGCGAACGGCAACCTGAACTTACCTGTGGCCCGAGAAGTCTCCGACACGTTTTTCGCCGGCGCCGACAGAGGCCTCGACCGAGAAATCCAGCGAGACAAAACCACCGAAGCCGACAAGTGGAAGGACTGGGTAAGGACCAACATGACTCGCGGGGTAGGATGGGGCCACAATCGGTCCAAGGGTTTATCGACGTGGAGACCTCGGAGAATTTGGGAGCCAGATGAAGGTAGATGGACTGGGCGACCGTCCGAGCTGCTGTTCGCCGAAACTGACAGACTAGCCAGTATCTGGACGACCGAACCCAAAGAAAACCTGCAAAGACAAGAAAGACCCGACCCAGCTCACCCCGATCACCGCGGAAGATGCACCCCAGGCCTCCGGGGCCTTCAGCCACGACACGGCGTCCACCTATGATGGCTTTCATCCTGGGCAGCTCGTTGCCCATGTCCCCAACGCATGCGAGGAGGTGGGGGTCTTCCCGACGCTGGCGAGAGCCACCGTCACCACTTTGATCCCCAATCATAAGCAGCTGGAGGCGACAGAGAACCCCAGCGATCGTGGCATAAGTTTAAGGACAGCGATTTGGACCTGGGCCCGCACGCGTCAACCCGTGGCTAGAGAATGGGAGAAAAAGAACAGAAGACTTCATCTGGCCCACCAGTCGGGCCGAGGGATCCGGGATACCGTATACTTTCAAGCGTTTCAGGCCGAATCGGCCCACTACGAGGGAACCGCCAGGTACGCGGCAGCCATCTCATGAGTCTTCTTGAACTATTACAGCATATCGACCGAGATAAATGTTTTACTCGAGCTGTCGAAACCAATTCCAACCAGGCCATCGCCACCTTGATTTAGAGTCAGCACGGAGGTCCAAGGCTTGTGGCGAGCCAAGAACTAGCAACTTTTGTGGGCAGCCCGCAGTATGGAATCCCTGCGGGCTGCAGTTTCGCCGCGGTCATCGTCCAGAGGTTTAGCCGTGTCCCGCTCGACGTCTGGGTTCAAGACAATCCAAATACTTACCTCCACATGTACATAGATGACCTCCTCCTCCTCCAGAGCCAAGATAAGAGCCCCTCGAACCTGGTCGCTAACCCCTTCTCCGCCGCCATCAGCATGAAAGATTCGATCGAGATCGACCTGGGATGTAAAATCGCAAATCGGTGGCCCTCGCGTCGTCGCAGTCGGTCCGAAAGCCTCTCGTTCGAGCCCTGGGGCCATTGGCGGGGCTTCGGACGGAAGGGCGGATGGACTCGGCGGCCAACTTAGGCATCGATTACACGGCAGGAGGGAGGACCCGCTCTCGCAGGGTGCGAGCCACTCTCCGTGGGCGCTTCGCCAAGCTTCGCCTCCGCAGGCGCGAGCTGATGGCGCTGAAGCAGGCGGGCGCAGACATGCGCGAGCTGCACGGAACAGGCTTGGACCAAGCCAACCATTAGGAAACCGAGGTGGTAGGGCTCACAAACAACGAGGTCCGTCAAAGTCAAAGGCTATATCTTCGCATTGTGGGGCCACGGAGTCATGCGAGGCCCCATTCCATCAGCCTGTGTCTCTTGGGGGACCCGACGTGGAGGGCCGCTCTGGGGCCGGTCATCTACTATGGACTTTTGGCGTGGCGGCTTTCGACCCAGGCCGCGCTTTCGGGGGTGGTGCGCGGTGAGTTCCGAGACAAAGTCCTGGACATCATGAGGAGCCCCCCCAAGAAATGGACGACTTGCAGAGGACCCATAGGAGCCACGATATTGAGCCTCGCGGGAATCAGCCGGACCCTGAAGACTCCCTTTGAGATCGAGACCTCAGAGGGCCTGATCCTCCAGCTCACAATTGTGTCGCCGGCGCTACCTAAGTATCACATCGAGGAGGCCTAGAAGGCGAACCTCGAAAGACAGGCTGCTGAAAAGATGGGCAGGCCTCAGGAAAGGTTAGATGTCACTAGACGTCACTAGGCCTGCCAGACAGGTCCTAGATGATCCCATACTTACCAATTCCGAAAAGAGCAGCCTGATGTCCTACCTTACCCAGTGTTTGTGGACGAGAAGTAGGCTTGCCGCAGCAGGCTGTGACATTCACACGACGTGTCCGCGCGGGCATGAGCGGGGCGACATGGCGCATAGGTTCGAGTGCCCCCTCGTCTTCAACCTGAGAAGTGAGATGATGACACCCCCAGATGAATCTTACATGGAAGGGTACCCCCGAGGAGCTCCCCTCGCCCATGGTTTTCAGTTTCTTCCCCCAGCCTGCGTGACCCTATCCGAGGGATTTGGCTTCTCCTGGGAGTTTTGGTCCCGCAACGGTGGTCCGCTCGAGGTTGCGATGTCAGGGGAAGGTTTTGTTGACGAAAGTTGTTTCGAGCAGGGACCCCCGATCTGGCATCAGACTGGATGGGCCGTCGCTGTTTGAGATGAGGAGGGCGAGTGCAAAACGCATCTCTCGGGACGGACGGGAGAGCTGCTTCCGCCCACTTCACCTGCAGCCGAGCACCTTGCAATGGCCGTCGCCAATGTGTGCCCCCGTCTTACGTGCATCCACTCGGACCATTCAGGGGCCATAACAAAGTATGGCCAGGCGGATTTCGATTGGAAGAACATATTTGCGGGGCTAGAGCTGCCCGCCAAGGGTAAACATAGCGGGGGGACCCTTCTTAGGATATGTAACGCCAAGGCGCACCAGGACTTAGAAGTTTGGGCCCCAGGGTCCAGGGATAACTACCTGGCCACGAGAAACAATACCGCTGATAGACTAGCTAAAGCCGCTGCCAGTAAAGCTGGAGGCCCCTCGACCTCTGAGATCCAAGATTTTGACGCGAGCCACGGTTTCCTGTTGCGCTTGTTGTTTGTTTGCGGTTTCTCGCAAAAGGCCTGCCGACCTGGCCGGCGATGCCCGAGAGGAAACCCACGGTAGGCGCCGCCGTCCACGCCCCTCTCCTGTCTCCGACCTCCGACCTCCCTGAGGTCCTTGGGGCCGACGCTGGCGTCCCTCGCGGGGGCGACCAAGATCAAGGTGGCGCCCACCAGTGGGCAGAAGTGTCTGAAGGCCTCTGGGTGTGCGAACTCTGCAGGGACAGAGCGCGATCCGAGGCCGCCCGAGTCCGTAAAGACGCCAGGCCTTGCCTTGGGCATTGTGCGAGCTTGTCGGCAAAGGAACGGGCACGACATCTACGTTTTCGATCGCCTCGATAACGGTAGCTGTGTGTTGGCCTGCTGGTCCTGCTGCGCTTACAGCGAGTTTTATCCCAAGGCCTTTAAGAGTGAATGCCTTGGGCGCCCCACCAGCTGTAATAAGGTCACAGCTTTGAATTGCTTCAAGTCTTGCCGCCACCCCAAGGGAGACCTGAGGAGCAGGCCTTGTTTCAGCCCCCCCATACCCGTGATATGATGATCAGGGAAGCGCAGGTAGCGCCAGACAGACATGAACTCAGTCGGGTGCGCTGGTCCTCCTCCTCCTCCTCCTCCTTCTCCTCCTCCCTCCTCCTCTTCGGCTTCTCTATTCTCCCCCCTCCGCCGCAGGAGCCCGGGCTATACAGGTGGCGCAGGCCGATGCGTCGAGGATGACTTCATCAACACACGTTGAAGATACTGGTGCTCCTCCTCCTCCTCCTCCTCTTCCTCCTCCTCCCCCCGCCTCCTCCTCCTCCTCCTACTCCCTCTCCTCCTCTTGAGCTCCGACGACATACGCAAATTCCTCCAAAGCTTACATCAGACAAGTGGCGACGAAGCCACACGGAGTAACATTCAGGAAGCCACTTGTCCATGGCGATCTGTCAACCACGGCAGCAACGATGCAAGATGGGTGACGGCCGCAACGGACAAGACGCGGTGGTTCCCACTTGAACACAGCAGCACTGGCTGGCGGTGCAAACTTCCCATCACCAGCAGCAAAAGCAGCAACCACACAGGCGCAATACACCGATTATCCACCACCACCGCCAGCAGCAGCAAAACACCGACGGCACCGACTCAGCCCTGACCGCCAACACCGATGACCACCGGCCAACAGCACCAAACACCACGGACCACCATCGGCCAGATCATCAACCTCGACAGACCACAGCCGACAACCAGCACAAAACATCGACCATCAACACCGATCACAACACACGCACCGACCAACAGCACTAACCACCAGCAGGTAACACCGACCACAAGTACGATCCTGAACACCGCTTTCCTCATCTTCGATTTGCGCGGTGTCGTGAACTGTTTCACCCACGCCTTTCATTTGTGCCGGTCTATGCCCTATCTCAGCCACTCTTCCTATGCGTTCCAGCTTGTGTAGCATGTCAACCACAATTTCCACACCCACACGTTCTGAGGCTACGGCCTCCTACACCCCGGGGCACCCTGGGCATGGGTACTGGCGCCACTCCGCTCCGTTCCGCTCCGCTCTGCTCCGCACCGCTCCTCCACTTCGGTGGCTCGGAGATGCGGGCGAGTTCGCGTCGAAGCGCCGATGCCCTCGACCCTGCAGCCCCGCAAACGTTAGCGGGCTGGGGGGCGTGAGTGTGGGCCGCTTGCGGCCGCTGGTGGGGCCGTCGGACGGGACGAGAAGGAGACGGCACGAAGGGGGGACCGAAAGGGGAGGCGAGCGGGGGACCGAGCAAATCCTCGTCCACCTCCTCTTCCTCCTCCTCCTCCTTCCTCCTCTCCCTCCTCCTCCTCCTCCTCCTTCTCCTCCTGCTCCTTCTCCTCCTCCTCCTCCTCCTTCTCCTCCCCCTTCTCCTCCTCCTCCTGATCCTCCTCCTCCTCCTCCTCCTCCTCCTCGTCCTCTCCCTTCCTCTACCTCCTCCTCCTCCTCCTCCTCCTCCTCCTCCTCCTCCTCCTCTCCTCCTCTCCCTCCTCCTCCTCCCCTCCTCCTCCACCTCCTCCTCCTCCTCCTCCTCCTCCTCCTCCTCCTCCTCCTCCTCCTCCTCCTCCTCCTCCTCTCCCTCCTTCCTCCTCCTCATCCTCCGCCTCCTCCGGCACCGCCCGGCGCGGGCGGGGTCTGGGACACGAGGATTTCATCGATCCGCCCCCCCAGTGATCCGGCGGCTGAAAAGCGGCCGATGTTTTTCACAGTTGAACGATGCACGCTGTATCAGAGACCAACGCCAGGGTCGCCACGACACGAACCTACGGTTCTTTTTTGCGCTAGTTGCCCTCCTTCTGGGAGGGGCCCCGTGTGGTTTTCGTTGCTGCTGGCTGCAGCGTCGCCGCCTGTCCTTCACCACCTCCCCGCTCTGATTTCGTGTCCGTCTGGTTCTGCTGTGCCTCTGGCTCCGCCTCTGGCCTGAGTCTGCACTGCGCGTGGCCACCCTCCCGAAGTGGCAGCTGCTCTCCCATGGCTGCTGCAGCCCGTGTCGGCCTGCGAACCACGGCGGAGCAGCGCCGACATGCTGCGTCCTGCTCTGGTGCTGCGTCCTGCTGGGGTGCTGCGTCCTGGTGAAATGCTGCGCCCTGTTCAGGTGCTATGTCCTGTTGAACTGTTGCGTCCTGCCTAGGTGCTGGGTCCTGCTCAGGTGCTGCGTCGTGCTCGGCCGTGGCTTTGCTGCAGTGGAGCGACTTGCGCAAGCTCTGCGTCCTGCTCTGGTGCTGCATCCTGCTCCAGTGCTACGTTTTGCTCCAGAGCTGCGTCCTGTTAAGGTATTTCGTCCTGCTCAAGAGCTGCGACCTGTAGCGGTGCTGCGATCCGCTCGGGTGTTGCGTTCTGCTCGCGTGCTGCGTCGTGCTCAGGCGCTGCGTCCTGCTCTGGTGCTGCGTCCTGTTCTGGTGCTGCGTCCTGCTCCAGTGCTGCGTCCTGGTCCGCCGTTGCGTCCTGCTCCCTGGTCCAGTGCTGCAGGGTGCTGCATTCTGCTCCAGAGCCGCGTCCTGCTCAGGTGCTGCGTTGTGCCCAAGTGCTGCGTCCTGTTCTGGCGCTGCGTCCTGCTCGGGTGTTGGGTCCTGCTGCGGTGCCGCGTCCTGCTTCAGTGCTGCGTCCGCTCCTGGAAAGTTTTGACTTGGCCCGCTCGGGTGCAGCCTCCTGCTCAGGTGCTGTGTCCTGCCCAAATGATGCGTACTGTTCCGGAGCTGCGTCCTGCTGCGTTACTGCGTCCTGCTCCACTGTTGCGTCCTTCTCCGATGCCGCGTCCTACTCAAGGTCTGCGTTCCGCTCGGGGGCTGCGTCCTGCTCATGTGCTGCGTCCTGCTCCGCTCCAGTGCTTTATGCGGCGTTGCTGCCTCCTCTGCCGTGCCGTCTGCCGCCAGTGCAGCGGCCTCATCCCTGCCTCTCTAATTTCGTCTTCATTTCTGCCTCGTCATCTTCTGCCTCGTCCTCTGCATATTCTGCATCATTTTCTTCTGCCTCGCCCTCTTCTGCCTCTGCCTCATCCCCTTGTACCTCGCACCCTTCTGTCACGCTCTTTTTGCTGACGCTCTTTTGCTGAGCCTCCGGTTTCTTCTGCCTCGTTTTCTGCTTTGCTTCCGTGGAGGGCTGATCTTGTCGCTGCGCTTGTCCTTCGGAGCGTCCTGCAGGCCTCGCCGATCCCAACGCTGCCGCTATCCTCGGAGGGCCCTGGTGCGGGATCCCAGTCTCCCCGATCACCTCGCCCGTCCTGACACTCTTCCCCGCGCTCGCCCGCCTCATCGCTTGCACTTCTGGTGCCCGCCGGGCTCAAGATGGCGTGCCCACGGCGTCCGGCGGAATGCGCCACGACCCGATGGGGCGCCTCGTCGCACCATTCACAGAGAGTGCGGGCACCTCAGCGGTGCGCGGCTGTAGTGATAATTAGGTCGGGCATGCCCTCCTACAGACGGATTTTGGACGAAAAATAAAAAATAGTCAAACAAGATTCAACAATAGTCAAAACATGTTCAAAACATCGTCCCCCGACTATTTCTTAAATTATGTTTTCATATTCCTCTCGTAGAGGGACAAGCCTGACTTAACTGTGGTGATCTGCTTCCTTAGCCAGGAACGTCTCCGTATCCACGGCCCCGCTGTCCGTGCACCTGGGCCGCAGCCCTGTGGGAACGGGGCGTCATTTTTTCGCGGACGCACCGCGCGAAGCGTATCCATGTGACCGCGTATTCGGAGTCCAGACCGCGTGGGCGTGGATGGAGATACTCGAAGAAGAAAAACACTATAAACATAAGCTTTAAGTGCTCGCGCGGATTTCTCGGCTCCGCGCTGGGCCCCCCTGGCGGCGCCTTCGGCGCCGCCCCTGGCGCGCGGAGCGCGCCAGGGAGGCGGGTCCGGCGCAGATCCAAAAAATCTGCGCGGAGCGCCGCAAGCTTTAGGCTTATAGCGGCTGTTCTTCTTCTGTGGATGTGGATACGTTCGTCGTTCGTTGTTGTTCTCTTCTCCTCGTCATCTCGCAATTTCTAATGTCGCTTCCTAGAGCTACCCACCCCTACCATGTACCCCTCTATATACCTTGTGCGTCTCTCCCTATCAGCACCTCTCTCCAAACTCATTCTACGGCCCAATGGCCTACGTTTAGGTCGGGCATGTCCCTCTACAGGAGGAGCCTTCAAACATAGTCGAACAACAATATGGGGGCGATTTCTGAATACTTGTGTGTATTGTTGTGCACTTTTGTTGGTATTGTTACGGTTCGTCCAAGATGCCGCCTGCAGGAGGACATGCCCGACCTCAGCCTACTTCTAGTGAAGTGGGCCAGGCGGTGCTTTCAGAGCGGGCAGGTCGGGTCCGCGCATCCCCACGGGCCTGGACGAGCCCACCTCGCGTTGCTATAAACAGCACTGGGGCAGCGCCGCGAAGTAACACTGGGGCCACCCCTGACACGTAGCCTGTCCTGGCCCTGGGGTTAAGTCGGGCCTGTCGCTCCAGAGGAGGAATATTTAGACACAGTGAAATTCTTCACTGCGTGGAGCTCCCCATCTGTGCATCTATTCGCATGGACCTGTCCGCCGTGAGAGTCTGGGCGCAAGAGTTGTCGAATATGAGCGGACTTGAAGGGTGACGGTCTGCGTCATGAAGCTAGCTTCGAACGGTTTGGAGCGTGAATGAGTCTCGGTAGTACGAGCGCGTCTCTGCGCAGGAGCCTGGGGCCTCCTGGGGCCTCCAGAAACCTCCTGGGCCTTCCTGGGGCCTCCAGGAGGCTCTTGGGGCCTCCTGGGGCCTCTTGGGGCTTCGAGTGGCCTCCTGAGGCCTCCTGGAGCCTCGCGTAGCCTCCTGGAGCCTCCTGAAGCCTCCTGGGACCTCCTAGGGGGGATTCGTGCCCCAGGAGAAGCCCGGTCTATAGGAACAGACGTACATAAAGCATTGCGGATTGGAGCCGCAGGAGAAGGGCAGCCTACGGGAGCACACGTAAAACACCAAGGACTCGTGCCCCAGGGGAGGCCCATGTATATATATATATATATATATATGTATATATGTATATATATATATATATATATATATAGGAACAGACGTAAGACATTTAGGTTTGTATCCAGGAGAAGGACAATGTATAGGAACACACGTATAGCATCAAGGATTCGTGCTCCAGGCGAGGCCCAATCGATAGGAGCATACGTAAAACACATGGGATTGGAGCCACTCCTGTTGCCTTCTGAGGCCTCCTGCTCCTGGGGCCTCTCGGGGCCTCCTGTTGCCTGGGCCTCCTGGCGCTTCCTGTGGCCTCCTGGGGTCTCCTGTGGCTTCCTGAGGCCTCCTGGAGCTTCCTGGGGCCTCCTGGAGCCTCTTGGGACATCCTGTGGCCTCCTGAATCTTCCTGTGGCCTCCTGATGCCTTCTGGGACCTCATGTGGCCTCCTGGGGCCTCCTGAGGCCTGCTGGAGCCTCCTGTGGCATCCTGGGGAGAATATGTGCCCACGAGTCTGGCCACCAAAGCAGGCAAACCGATCGAGACATCCTCAACATCTGGCCCCCCTGGGGGGCGAAAATGAGCGCCTCGCTCGAGATTTCCTTCAAATCTGCTCCGAAAGCGGAGGATGTTGGGGACCAAAACAGGCAAACCGCTTGAGGCATCCCCGCCATTTAGGCGCGAACGGAGGCCGTGCAATACCCCTGGCGGCCCCCCCTTAGGAGGCGCCTCGCACGAGACATCCTCAAAGTCTGCTGCGAAAGCGGAGGATGCTGGGGACCAAAACAGGCAAACCGCCTGAGACATCCCCACCATTTGGGCGCGAATGGAGGCCGTGCAATACCCCTGGTGGCCCCCCCTTAGGAGTGCTAAAACCAGCAAGCCGCTCGAGACATCCTCATCATCTACTCATCGTCACCATCATCATGACCATCATCATCATCATCATCATCATCATCATCATCATCATCATCATCATCATCATCATCATCACCATCACCATCACCATCACCATCATCATCATCATCATCATCATCATCATCATCATCATCAGCATCACCATCATCATCATCATCATCATCATCATCATCATCATCATCATCATCATCATCATCATCATCATACTCATCCATCATTCACCATCACCGTCATACTCACATCATACTCTCACCATACCATGGCCATCATCATGAAATGGGTGGTCCGGCGCGGTCGGAGAATAACGAGAACCCCATCCTTTGGATATGGAGGAAAATAGTCTGGGGACGATGTCTGGAGCATCTGTTCACGATTTCTGCATAGTTACGCCGACATTTAATTTTTCGTCCAATATCCGCCTTTAGGGGGACATGCCCGCCAGCGCCGCTCCGCGGGGCAGCGCCGCCGCCCGCGCGCCACCTGCAGACTCAGAGGGCGCCGGCAGTGGGTGACTCCTCCCTGTCCGTCCTGCTCCTGCTCGTGCTCCTCCTCATCCTCCTCCTCATCCTCCTCCTCCTCGCCCGTGCCACTGTCCGACCCAACCCTGGGAGAGAGTGGGCCATGCCAGTCGCCAGCCGGGCGAGGCTCTCAGACCCTCTGTGCTGGCGCGCCGCCGGGCTCCTTGCGGCACGCCAGCGGCAGCAGGGCAGGGGCCCGTGACCGCCTCCGGTAGAGCGGCGGCGGTGGAGGTTACTCTCGCCGAGTGTTGTGCACCAGTCCTCTGGCACAGCTGTGCTCCAGAGCTCGGCGTCTTTAGTTTCGTCGTGGTTCGTGGCTCGTGGTGGTTCGTCCTCCTCGGCCCCTCCCCTGAGGGCCACCCACCCTTCGGAGGCTTGCTCCGTCCAGGCGTCCCAGGACAGCCCCCCCTGGCCGCGGACATCCTTATTGCGAAGGCCTTACGGCCGGTGCCGCCGACCCTGGAGGGCGACCCATGCGTTCTCTAATGTGGCGGGGGGGGCCTCTTGGGGCTTCCTGGGGGCCTCTTGGGGGTCTCGTGGTGGCCTCTTGGGGGCATCTTGGGGCTTCCTGGGAGCCTCTGTCGCCGAGGGCTCGTCGGGCCCCCCGTCTGGGCACCCTGTTGGAGCCGTTTGGGGAGCCTCTGGGGCCATCTTGGAGGCATCTTGGGCGGTCTTGAGGCTCTCTTGGGTCATTTTGGGGCTCTCTTGAGGCCTCTTGGGTTATCTTGGGGCAATCTTGGGGGCATCTGGGGCCGTCTTGGAGCGTCGGCAAGTTGAAACGGCGAGAACGCCAAAATCTGTCAAAACCTTAGGAAATCATTGATCTTTCCCTCTTCGTGCCCTCTTGGGAGTGCTCTTGGAGACTTCTTGGAGCGTCTTGGCAATCTCTTGGGCCGTCTGGAGGCTACTTTGGCGTCTTCGACCGATGGTTCGGCGATTCGGGGCCCTCTGGGGGTCTTGGAACCCTCTTGGGGCACTTTGGGGGTCTGGGGGTTTTCTAGGGATGGGGATCCTGGGGGGGATGCGTATCTGCCCCCCCCCCCGGGACCCCCCCCCCCCCCGGCGGGGAAGGGATCAAAGGGAAGGGGCTTCCCTTCGACTCAGCTACGACGTTGCTCAATTTCGCTTTGCCTTCGACTCAGCTACGACGTTGCTCGATTTCGCTTTGGTTTCGCTTTGGCTGGCGCGCCTGAGGGGAGGGCGACGACGACGACGACGACGACGACGACGACGACGACGACGAACGGAAGAGCATCGACGACGACGACGACGACGACCACGACGACGACGGCGACGACGACGACGGCGACGACGACGACGACGACGACGACGTTCACGACGAACGGAAAAGCATCTTCCACACGCCGACAGGGTCGGCGGATTTTCGTCGTGGTTCGTGGTTCGTCGTGGTTCGTCCCCCTCGGCCCCTTCCCTGAGCCTGAGCCCCAGCTCCCCTGGGCCACCCCCCCGTGGGACCCCCCCTCCGTCCAGGTTTCCCAGGGCAGCCCTTTGTGCAAGAGCCAGGGCACGCATGCCACTTGTATTTCAGACGCGATGGTGTTCGTGGCCTCTCGTTGGCCGCTAGTGTCGTACGCTGCTCCCTTCGAGCACCTGCTCTAGAATCTATAATCCGGCGCTGCCTTCTGATCGCCAACCCCCTCAGCTTGCCCATCCCTGGTAGTGTCTGTCGGCAGCGCCAGCTTCAGCCTCAGACGGCTCGGTGCCAGCCGGACTTGAATGTATCCCACGCTTTGTTTCGTCTTGTGGTCTGTAGTTGCCGCTTCCGTATTCCATAATGTCACTTGTTTGTTTCCTGTTTCTGCCACATGAACTCTACACGGTCCCATTGATGGACAACGGTGGAAAATAAAGAGACGCAGGCACAGAGAGGGACAGATGCCTTGAGGGGTGGGCGAGGGGATGATGATGCTGCTGATGATGACGACTACCATGATGGTGGTGATGATGATGATGATGATGATGATGATGGTGCTGATGATGATGATGATGATGGTGATGGTGATGGTGATGGTGATGGTGATGGTGATGAGGATGATGATGATGTTGATGAGGATGATGACGATGATGATGATGATGATGATGATGATGATGATGATGATGATGATCTTGGTGATCCTGATGATCCTGATGATCCTGATGATGCTGATGATGGTGATGGTGGTGGTGGTGACGATGATGCTGATGACGCTCATGATCGTGAGGATGCAATGATGATGTGATGATGACGATGACGACGACGATGAGGCTGAAGATGCGGATGAGGACGAGGATGGTGGTGGTGATGATGCGGTGTGCCATGGGAAGCCCGATGGGAGTGCAGGGAGGGGAGAGCACTCCCGCCGCAATCGCATAAGGTCCATGCCTGGCGCCGGGTCTGTGCCGCCGCTGCCCTGGCAGCCGCGTGCGCCTGGCCCCCAGTCATCCCACCTCGGCCAGTCTGCCGCTCTCACCGCTCACCGATCCCTCCTGTGTTGGTCGGCCGGATCCTTGCGTTCCTCGCCACGGAGCCAAGAGGTCCTGAGGTGTCTTTACCCGAGTGTTCGGCCTTCGGACCATCCTGGGCCGGGGCCGCCAGGAAACGACTCAGCAATGGAAGCCAGTCCCTTCTGACCCTGTCGAACAGGATGGCCTCAAGAAGGCTTCAGGACGGCCCCAAGATGCCTCCCGTCTTCCTCATCTTCCTCCGCCTCCGGCCGCTCCACAGCTGCGCCGTGCAATAGCCTTGGCATGCAGGCCACCTGGTGCCCTCCCTCAACAGAGAACCAGCATCGTGCAAAATACTGTCGGGGCGTTCGTTGAGGAATGTGCCCAGGAGGCTTCAGACCCTGGAGGACTCCTCATGGCATGAGGGCGGCGGTGACATTCGTGGCCAAGCCGCAATTGATGCTCCACCCGTTTCCAGACCCTGGATTCCTTCTCGAAGGGTTCCTTGTCCAACGCCCTGGCCGTTGCCCTGGCACAAGTGCCGACGTTGTCGCCTGGCCCACACGGGCGTTGGCACGCGCGTTTCGCCGCACGAGCCTTCCGAGAGAGAGGTTTATTCTCTTGCACAGGGTGTCTAGAGCTCCGACCACTTTATTTCGGCGTCGTCGTCGCTCCCCCCCAGCTGCCTTGTGCCCTTCATGTGTCGCTATATGTGTCGCTGTGTGCCTTGTGCCCTTCATGTGCCGCTATATGTGTCGCTGTGTGTCGCTATGCGTCTCCATGTGTGCGTCGCTATGTGTCGCTGTGTGTCGCTATGCGTCGATATGTGTGTGTGTCGATATATGTCTCTATATGTCGATATGTGTCGACATGTGTCGCTATGTGTCGCTCCCCAGCACCCCAGCGCACCGCCCCCTCCGCCCCGACGACTTTATTTCGGCGTCGTCGTCGCCCCCCCCCCCTCTCCCTCTCCTCAGCAGCCCAGCGCGCTGCCCCCTCCGCCCCGACCACTTTATTTCGGCGTTGTGTCGACATGTGTCGCTATGTGTCGCTCCCCAGCACCCCAGCGCACCGCCCCCTCCGCCCCGACGACTTTATTTCGGCGTCGTCGTCGCCCCCCCCCCTCTCCCTCTCCTCAGCAGCCCAGCGCGCTGCCCCCTCCGCCCCGACCACTTTATTTCGGCGTTGTGTCGACATGTGTCGCTATGTGTCGCTCCCCAGCACCCCAGCGCACCGCCCCCTCCGCCCCGACGACTTTATTTCGGCGTCGTCGTCGCCCCCCCCCCCCCCCCTCTCCCTCTCCTCAGCAGCCCAGCGCGCTGCCCCCTCCGCCCCGACCACTTTATTTCGGCGTCGTCGTCGCCCCCCCCGGTCCTTTTCCCCAGCAGCCCAGCGCACCGCCTTTTCCGCCCCGACCACTTTATTTCGGCGTCGTCGTCGCCCTTTTCCGGCGTTGTGTCGACATGTGTCGCTTTCCCCAGCAGCCCAGCGCACCGCCCTCTCCGCCCCGACCACTTTATTTCGGCGTCGTCGTCGCCCTATTGCGGCGTTGTGTCGACATGTGTCGCTACGTGTCGCTCCCCAGCACCCCAGCGCACCGCCCCCTCCGCCCCGACGATTTTATTTCGGCGTCGTCGTCGCCCCCCCCCCTCTCCCTCTCCTCAGCAGCCCAGCGTGCTGCCCCCTCCGCCCCGACCACTTTATTTCGGCGTCGTCGTCGCCCCCCTGATACCTGTTCCCCAGCAGTCCCACGCGCCGCCCTCATCCGCCCCGACCTCTTTATTTTCGATCGTCGCGCCCCCCCCCCCACCCTCCCCTCTCCCGAAGATCCCAGCGCGCCTCCCCCTTCCTCCCGACCACTTTAATTTCGCGTCGTCCTCGCCCCCCCTACCCTTCCTCCCCCCAGCGCACCGCCCCCTCCGCCCCGACCACTTTATTCTCTTGCACAGGGTGTCTAGAGCTCCGACCATTTTATTTCGCGTCGCTCCCCCCCCCCCCGCGTCCTCAGCGCCAGAGTGGGGCCCCCGCGCCGTGGCTCTCTGCCCCAAGCCCCCCCGCGTCCCCAGCGCCCCAGCGGGGGCCCCGCCCACTGCCCCCTCCGCCACGAACGCTTTATCCCGCGTCGCCCCCCCCGCCCCCCCGCGTCCCCAGCGCCAGTGTGAGGCCCACGCGCCGTGGCTTTCTGCCCCGAGCCCACCGCGTCCCCAGCGCCCCAGCGGGGGCCCCGCCCACTGCCCCCTCCGCCACGAACGGTTTCTCCCGCGTCGCAGCTCCCCCCCCTCCCCCGCGTCTCCAGCGCCAGTGTGGGACCCCTGCGCCGTGGCTCTCTGCCCCAAGCCCCACTGCGTCCCCAGCGCCCCAGCGGGGCCCCCGCCCACTGCCCCCTCCGACACGAACGCTGTATTACACGTCGCACCCCCCCCCTCCGCGTCCCCAGCGCCAGAGTGGGACCCCCGCGCCGTGGTTCTCTGCCCCGAGCCCCCCCGCGTCCCCAGCGCCCCAGCGGGGGCCCCGCCCACTGCCCCTTCCGCCACTAACGCTTCATCCCGCGTCGCGCCGCACACCACCTCCCCCACCTCCCTCCCCGCGTCCCCAGCGCCCCAGTGGGGACTCCGCCCCGTGCCCCCTCCGCCCCGACAATTTTATTCCGCGTCGCGACGCACGCCACCTCCCCCCCCTTTCCCCCTCTTTTCCCCAGCGCCCCAGTTGGACCCCCGCCCCGTGGCCCTCTGCCCCAAGCCCCGCCCAGTGCCCCCTCCGCCCCGACAGTTTATTCCGCGTCGTGGCACCCCCCCCCTCTTCTCCGCGCCCCCAGCGCCCCAGTGGGACCTCCGCCCCGTGCTCCCTCCACCCTCCCCACTTGGGACTTGGGCCCCGTTGCTGGGCCCAGAGGGCGATGCCTTGCCCCCTCTTCCCCCCTCCTCCTCCTCCTCCTCCTCCTCCTCCTCCTCCTCCTCCTCCTCCTCCTCCTCCTCCTCCTCCTCCTCCTCCTCCTCCTCCTCCCCCTTCCTTTTTGTGCAAGGGCTATGGCACACTGCCACTTGTATACATGACCACCGCCCGGAGGATCGATGTTCGGAGACCTCGGCAGGCGGTGGACATGGATGTACTCGGACCCCCCAGGCAGTGCGTGTCTGAAAGCTGGCAGAGTTCGATTGTCGGGCGCCCGGGCTCCCCCTGAAATTCAGCCGAAGCGCAAGTTCCGCAAGGGCATAAGAGGAAGATCGGGGCAGAGGTCAGACCTGAGAGCTGAGGCCTCCTCTTGACTTGTAGTGACGCTTCTCCGCCTGCCTCCGCCTTCCTGTTCCCTCTCGCCTTGTCCTCGTGTCGTGCTGTGTCCTCGTGTCCCTCTCTCTCTCTCCCTCGCTCCTGTGTTGTGTGTGCGCGTGTGAGCTGCGACGTTTGACTTCTCACTCTCGGGATCTAGTGCCACTGTGCACTGTTCGGGATGTTTTCGTTAGGCTTCTCGACCCGAACGGTTTCTATGGTGTTCCCTGGTTAGAAGTCTAGTCGTGACGGGAGTGCCGACTTTCAAGATTCGCGAGGGGATTTGCCCTCATTATGCGCACAGCGGTCAATTGTAATTGCCTCATCATTGCAGATTCGACCCGATGCTGAGTACCACCACCCCCTCCTCCTCCTCCTCCTCTTTCTCCTCCTCCTCTTTCTCCTCCTCCTCTTTCTCCCCCTCCTCCTCTTTCTCCTCCTCCTCCTCCTCCTCCTCCTCCTCCTCATCATCATCATCATCATCATCATCATCATCATCATCATCATCATCATCCCGAATGCTTGCATACCCACCGGCCCGCTGGGGCCACAGGACGTCTGCGCCAGAGGCGGTGGCCACGGATAGTATCCCCCCCTCGCAAAGGCCCGCACGGGCGCCACGCTCTCTCACTCGCCCGACGTTGGTCGGGGGCGGAAAAGAGGGGGGTGATGACTAAGGGGGGGGATATCATGGCGGGGGCCATGATATCTCCCCAGATCTCATGGCGCCTCTTTTTGTTTCTTTACGTCCCTGGCCCCCCCGCTGGGCCGCGCACATGCCGCCGGTCATGATTTGCACCCCCCCCTCTTGGACACCCCCCTCTTGGCCGCTCCCGAGTTGGAAACCAGGCTCGAATCTATTCAGAGGAGGAACAGGTACCCATACCTCTACTCTTCCCTCATTTCCCCCCGTTTTGGGCCTCTTGGAAGGCTCTCGTCGCCGCCGCTGGATTCGCCCCAAGGAACTAGTCAGAACGCACCCGGGAGAGTTCCGGGGAATGGCGGTGTCGCCCGACGTTGGTAACCAGACTCGAACTTACGTATCCCTATGCCCCCCTGGCGGCGCCTCCCGCGCCGCCCCTGGCGCGTTCCGCGCCCCAGGGAGGGGTGTCCAGCGCCGATCTGAGAAATCCGCGCGGACCTCCGAGTTTTTATGTTTATGTCATTGCTTGTTTCCCTAGAGATGGGCAAGCCAAACCAAACGTAGGGATAGGGACATATCGCCGCGCCGTTTGTTCTGACGCATGGCCTTCCGTCTTGGGGAGGTCGCCGCGGCCACCAGGGCAAACTCCGCCTCGGACGCAGGGCTTGCCGCGGGGTCTGCCGCGGCGCCGGCTGCGTCTCCTTGGGCGCGGGATGCAGGGTTTGCCGTGGCTCTGCCGTGGTGTCGGCGTCGTCCCCTCATGGGCGCGTCGAGAACAAACGGCGCGGCGACAGAATGCAGTCGAGCGTTTGATTAAGAAACCTCCTCCCGGAAAGCTGAGCCAGCGTTTTCTAGCCAACTTGCCGGGAAGCTGGCCCCGTCTGCTGAGCACCGTCGCCCCTCCAGCGTCAAGAACAGAGGTTGACCCAGGCTTGGTTGATGAAATGTTTGGGAAGCTGGCCCAGATGTTTCAAGTGATCATTTTCTTAATTTGGGACAGGAGGAGGAGGAGGAGGAGGAGGAGGAGGAGGAGGAGGAGTTGTGGAGGAAGGTGGAGGAGGAGGAGCAGTTTAAACCCAAGAGTCATCAACGATGCTGGCATAAGCCCTCCCTCGAAGCTCTTCATAGGCTCCACTCAGGGAACTGCCCCGTTGGAAGATAACAGTTTGAAGATCCTGGAGCATGCCAAAACATTATTCCCGGGATTCCAACGCCACGGGTCAACCTGACTGTTGCGTCTTGACGGTCCTGATCTTGCCAGAACGCCATTTTTGGGACTTCAACACCGCGAACCGACATAACTGCTGCATTATCATAATCCGGAACCTCTCCGAAGCACAATTTCTGGTACGTCGACCCTGGGAAGTAGAACTCTTGCAAGTGTTTAATAAAAGGAATGTGCGCGGCGCTATGGCGAGAGCCACAATTTGAAAACGAGCCGCCTTCAATCCGTGGAATTCTTGCAAATGTTTAAACGGAGTGTGCGCGGCGCTACATCGAGAGCCACATTTTTTTGAAAAGCAACCGCCCTCAATCAGCGACCCCCTTGCAATTTTGTTAAAACGAATGTGCGCGGCGCTAAGGCGAGAGCCACAGTTTGAAAACTACCCGCCCTCCATCTGTGGAACTGTTGTCAGCGTTTTCAGCTTCAGGGTCATAGATGATGAGGACGTCTCAGGCGAAACGCCCGGCCCGCCCTTCCGACCAGCCTCGGGGCGCGACACGGAGTAGTTATTTATAAGGAGAAGGAATGGAGGAGGAGGAGGAGGAGGAGGAGGAGGAGGAGGAGGAGGAGGAGGAAGAGAAGGAGAGAAGGAGAGGAGGAGGAGGAGGAGGAGGAGGAGGAGGAGGAGGAGGAGGTGTTGCGAACTGGCAAACTGTCGCCCTCGGAGAGCCGAGGGGCGCACCCGTGACCGAGCCCCCGCCCTCGGCCTGCCGGACCCCCCGGAAGGCTTCCAGCCGGTGCAACCGGAAAAAGCACGGATTCGGCCACGCGCAGTGGGGGGCGCTACTTGAAGGGGCAGCGAGGGCTGCAGAACAGGTGCCCTCCCGGGCCCCGAAAGGGGGCCCTGCCGGGCCCCAAAGGGGGCCGGCAGGGCCCGCAGAGGGCGCTTTTCTCCCCCCCCCTTTCTGTCGCCCGTCCAGTCATTCGCGCCCGCACGGAGAGAACAGAGCGCAGGGCCTCGGGCGATTCTTAACACGCCCCTGTTGGCACAGGTGCCGACGCGGGCGCCCTCCAAGGGCCAAGGACCACCTGTGAAGTCGGGCCTGTCCCTCTACAGGGGGAATATCCAAAAATAGTTTTAAAAATAGTCGGGGGACGATGTTTTGAGCATTTGCTGGCCATTTGGGAGCATTAAAAAAATACTTAGCAGCTTTTTCTAGTGGGATCAAAAGAGAGCATCTTGACGTCCCAGGGGGGTCTGGGCCGGATCCGGACAGATCCGGACAAGGAACTGGACAAAAGGCTCAGCCCCAGGAGTCCTTAGGAGTCCTCAAGAATCCTTAGGAATCCTTAGGAATCCTTAGGAATCTATTCCCAGAACGCCACTCCCAGGCCACATTTTGAATGCCCGGAGCCAACTGTAGGCCACTTCGTGTTCTTCGTCTTCCCATAACACCATTCCCAGGCCACATTTTGAATGGCCGGAGCCAACTGTAGGCCACTTCGTGTTCTTCGTGGTCCCGGAACACCATTCCCAGGCCACATTTTGAATGCCCGGAGCCAACTGTAGGCCACTTCGTGTTTTTCGTGTTCCCACAACACAATTCCCAGGCCACATTTTGAATGCCCGGAGCCAACTGTAAGTCACTTCGTGTCCTTCGAAGTCCCGGAACAATTTTCCTGTACCATTTTTTGATATGCCCGGAGCCAGCTGTGGGCCACTTCGTGATCTTCGTGGTCCCAGAACACCAGTCCTGCGCCATATTTTGAATGCCCGAGCTGAGGCAGGCTGAGACCGAGGCAGGCTGAGGCCGAGGCAGGCTGAGGCTGAGGCTGAGGCACGCCGAGGCAGGCTGAGGCTGAGGCTGAGGCAGGCTGAGGCTGAGGCTGACGCAGGCTGAGGCCGAGGCAGGCTGAAGTTGAGGCTGAGGCTGAGGCTGAGACTGCGGCAGGCTGAGACTGAGGCTGAGGCAGGCTTGGGCTGAGGCTGATGCAGGCTGAGGCTGAGAGGCTGAGGCTGAGAGGCTGAGGCTGAGGCAGGCTGAGGCTGAGGCTGAGGCCGAGGCAGGTTCAGGCTGAGGCTGAGGCAAGCCGAGGCAGACTGAGGCTGAGGCTGATGCTGAGGCAGGCTGAGGCTGAGGCTGTGGCTGAGGCTGAGGCAAGCTGCGGCTGAGGCAGGCTGAGGCTGAGGCTGATGCAGGCTGAGGCTGAGGCAGGCTGAGGCTGAGGCCGAGGCTGAAGGCAGACTGAGGCTGAGGCTGAAGCAGGCTGAGGCTGAGGCTGAGGCAGGCTGAGGCTGAGGCTGAGGCAGGTTGAGGCTGAGGCAGGCTGAGGCTGAGGCTGAGGCTGATGCAGGCTGAGGCTGAGGCAGGCTGAGGCTGAGGCCGAGGCCGACGGCAGACTGAGGCTGAGGCTGAGGCAGGCTGAGGCTGAGGCTGAGGCAGGCTGATGCTGAGGCAGATGCCTGAGGCAGGCTTAGGCTGAGAACTGACCGTGAGGCCAGTGGCTGAGCTGAGGCTGAGGCCGAGCAGGCTGAGGCTAGGCAGAGGCAAGCGAGGCAGGCTGAGCTGAGGCTGAATTGAGGCAGGCTGAGGCTGAGGCTGAGGCATTGGCTGCGGCTGAGCATGCGAGGCTGAGGAGGCTGATGCAGGCTGAGGCTGAGCTGACGCAGGACGCTGAGGCTGAGGCGAGGCAGGCTGAGGCTGAGGCTGAGGCTGAGGCTGAGGCTGAGGCCGAGGCAGGCTGAGGCTGAGGCAGGCTGAGGCAGGCTGAGGCTGAGGCTGAGGCTGCGGCAGGCTGAGGCTGAGGCAAGCTGAGGCTGAGGCTGTGGCTGAGGCTGAGGCAAGTTGCGGCTGAGGCAGGCTGAGACTGAGGCTGATGCAGGCTGAGGCAGGCTGAGGCAGGCTGAGGCTGAGGCTGAGGCTGAGGCAGGCTGAGTCTGAGGCTGAGGCCGAGGCAGGCTGAGGCTGAGGCCGAGGAAAGCCGAGGCAGGCTGAGGCTGAGGCTGAGGCTGATGCTGAGGCAGGCTGAGGCTGAGACATGCTGAGGCTGAGGCTGAGGCAGGCTGAGGCTGAGGCAGGCTGAGGCTGAGGCTGAAACTGAGGCAGGCTGAGGCATCCGTAGGAATCCATATGAATCCTTAGGAATCCCCAGGAATCCCTAGGAATCCGTAGGCATCCTTAGGAATCCGTAGACATAGTTAAGCATCCTCAGGAATCCTTAGGAATCCTTAGGATTCCATTGGATCCTAAGGCCGTTGCCACTGCGACTGTCATTGCTAATGCGACTGCGACTACGAGAACAGCAGAATTCTACAACTGTATTCTCACCTGAATATTAAGGGGAATGTTTCCAGATGTGCTTATGCACATCGCTCTTAGGTTGCTTTGCCGGGATAATTTTATCTTTCCAAAAAAATACCCCTGTATGGGGGACAGGCCCGACCTAAAACAAGCCCTTTTTGGAACAGTATGGGAAACTGTGGGAAGTGGGGGGGAGATATGGGAAGTGGGAGGGGGAGATATGGGAAGCGGGGGGAACACGAAAAACTTAGAAACGATGGGACAAGATGGAGCATCCTGCTATTTGTGTGTACTTCTCTGTGTGTCCCAGGGCCCCTTTCACTTGTTGGCACGGGTGCCGACGCGGGCGCCCTCCGAGGGGCCCCGAGGAGCACCCGTGAAGTCGCGCCTCCGCCCCGAGCCCGCACGGGCCTCCCTGGGCGCCACCCGGCGGCCGCCGCGCACGGCAGGCCGCCGCGGCGGAGGCCCCCCGAAGAGGCACCCCGCGGCACGGCCTCCTACCCCGACACGTCGACTACCCCGACGCGTCGACTACCTCCTGCCCTGACACGTCGCCCACCCTCCAGAAGGGTGGACAGGCCTCCTGCCCTGACGCGTCGATTCAAGGAATGGGCCGTTTTGGGATCCCGCGAGGGCGCCGCGGCCGCTACTTTTGCGGGTCCGGGTCCGTCGGTTTCGGTCCCGGGCCGTGCTTTCACGAAGGGGAGGTGTGCTAAAGGGAGGTTTGTCCTCCGCCGAGAGAGGCACCCCCGGCGGCCTCCAGCGGGTGCGGTCGGGACGGGCACGGAGCGAACGTGAGCAGACAATCTCAATCGGGAGGGAACAAACACACACAGACACACACACACACACACACACACACACACACACGCACGCACACACACACACACACACACACACACACACTCACACACACACAGACACAATGAATCGTCGACTCCTTCAAAAACATGGGAAAATATGGGAGGTGGGGGGGGAGACAAAAACTCTGAAATTATGGGGAAATGCCCGTCCCGACCGCACCGCTCCAGCGGGTGCGGTCGGGACGGGCACGGAGCGAACGTGAGCAGACGACAGTCTCAAGGCAGCGCTTAAGTCGGGCGTGTCCCTCTACAGAGGGAATATTCAAAGATAGTCCAAAAATGTTCTGGGACTCTATTTTTGGCGGATTGTTTGACCATGTTGGAGCATGTTTGGAGTATTTTTTGTAGTTCGTCCATAATTCGCCTGTAGGGGGACACACCCGACTTAAGGCAACGCGTTTTATCAGCGCACGGCGCACGGGCACTCGTTCAGCAGCTGCCGGTGTCGTGCCAGCGGCTGCGGTGAGCGGGCGGACGAGGAAGCATGCACGCGCGGAGACCTCGGGCAGACTCCGCGGGTACGCAGTGCGTCGGGCGATTCTCCACAAGCCTCGGCACAGGTGCCGACGTGGTCGCCCTCAAAGGCCTCCGGCCAGTGCGATAGGAAAGGGCACAGAACGAATGGGTTACGTAGGGCTTTGGTCGGCCACGCGCAGAGGGGGGCAAGGGGAGGGCGGAAGGCTTGCTAGGAGCACCCCCGTCTCTTGCAGAAGGCGCGGGTCTTGTCTGTGTAGTGTAGTGCTGGCGCCTCCTAAGAAGCAGCCTTCTAAGAGGCCTTCCTCCTCCCCCTACAGTCGGGGCCCTGAAGAAGGAACCCTTTTGGTTGGGGAGGGGCTCCGCGTTCCTTAAGTGTTTCATAGCTTGCCTCAGGTTTTCCTTATGTTTTCGACAGGAAATCGAAGGTTAGCTTGTGGAAAAAAGGGGCCTCGTTCCTTGTTTAGGGTTCCTTAGGTCAACGCCCCGACTGTGCCCCTTTGTGAGCGCCGCCAACTTGGGTGATTCTGAACTTCCATTTTGGAACCGGCTGGGGGTCTGAGCCGGCCGTGCACTGGCTCCAGCGAGCAGGAAGGGGGGGGAACGGTTCGGGGCGTTGGACTCCTCCTCCTCCTCCTCCTCCTCCTCCTCCTCCTCCTCCTCCTCCTGTTCGGCCTCTGACGGCCGTCTTCGGGCCCAGGGACGGTGCACAACGGATCCGGGGTGAAAAACTACACCAGGTAAGCCCCCGTGGGGTCTGGGGTACGATTTTGAGCGGATTTGGCTTCGTCCCCCATCCTGGCCGGTGTTCTGGTGTCCCAGCCAGATCAGACCCCCAGGCCGCCTCCAGCACTCCTCCGGCTCTTCTGCGAAGGCTGGAGCCCGCTCAGGCACCCCGCTTTCAGGCCCCCACGCCCTGGCATTTCGCAGAGACCGCGCGTGGCGTGCTCCCGCACCCATGGAACTGCCACGCACCGTCTTGGACATCTTGGCGCACAGAAAAGGGAAGAGACAAAAGCGAAACAGGTGCATGGGGACGAAGACCGACAACTGTTTCTGTCCATTCTGAAGAGGAATCGATGTCGGTGCCGCCGCGGGCGTTGCCCATTGGAGACACCAGGTCGCCTGCCCAACAGCGGCCGCTGTCGATTTTGCACGAGATGTCGTGCTGCATCGTACTCATACACGCCGTTCACTGAAAGTAGGTATTTCTGGATTCCCAGATCCCAATCAACTTCAAGCGCCTTCCTACTTCAAGAATCGGCATGCTTTTGCTGTGTTTTGTGGTTCTCTGGGAGGGCCTGGACCCAATTCACTATATCAGCCTTCCTAATTCATGTTTTTTTACCTACTTCTTCCGACCCACGCGTACTTGTTTCCGTACCCATTCTGGACGTCCGAATTCGACAGGGCCGTAAGAGCGAGGCAGAAGTCGTGGAGACCATGATCCAGAAACCGAGTCGCTCTTGAGTGTGCCTTCTCTCCGTGTGCGTGGCCTCGCGCCGCATGGTTGCCAGCCTTCTCCGTCGTCGCTCGCTGGTCGTGTACACTGGTTTTTTTCCTAGCGCGATGGCAAGCCGCACGGCGATTCGAAGAACAAGGTCGAGACAGCCGTTCGGGAGGGATTGGCGAGCTCGGTGTCGGGGCAATCGCGGACTCGGAAGGACGAGGTAGAGGATTGTGGGATTGTGGGCGACATGCGTGTCCGTCTCCGCGGCCTCGCGGGCCAGGCCCCTCTAGGCCGCGACCATTGTCGCGGATGCCCCGCGCGGAGCGTCACGGTACGACCGCGCGCTCCGCGGGATCGTGCCCCAGAGCCCAGAGCCCAGACCGCGAGCGCGCGGACACGGATACGCTCGCCACTCTCTTGAGACGGTGAAGCGACGAACGAACAACACGCGCCCATACCCACAGGGAGGTCGCGGGGAGGAGGACCGGCTATGGGCATGGGCTGCGGGCTGTCGGACCCCTGGGGAGGCTCCCGTGCGAGCGGGGACCCCCATCCGACAGCACGCACCCGTAGCCCCGTCGGTCCCCCCTATGGGCACGGGCGGGGCCGCAGGCGACCCGAGGAGGAGGAGGAGGAGGAGGAGGAGGAGGAGGAGGAGGAGAAGGTAGCGGGAGGAGGAGGGAGGAGGAGGAAGAGGAGGAAGAGGAGGGGGAGGAGGAGGAAGGAGGAGGAGGAGGGGAGGAGGAAGAGGAGACGAGGGGAGAGGAGGAGTGAGGACGGAGGAGAGGGAGGAGGAGGAGGAGGAGGAGGACGAGGTGGAGGAGGGGGTGGAGAAGGAGAGGAGGAGGAGGGAGAGGGGTGGAAGGAGGAGGGAGACCGCACTCTGGAAGCCTCGACGACCGCGGTGCGGAAGCCTCGGAGCCTCGCCCCGCCCCCTCGTCCGTCCTCGCTACCACGCCGCCCTCCCTGCCGCGGGGCGCGCGGCCAGCCCAGGGCCCCCCCCCCCTCCCCGATGGGGGGGAGCGAGGGAAGGGGCGCCCAGACAATAGGACGGATCAAGACCATGACCATTCTGAGGATCGTCATTGTCAACCTGTCGCCAGTGCCACAAAGAATGCGAGTGAGAATCAAAATAATGTGATGAATTGGACGATGATGCTGATGATGATGGTGCTGCTGATGATGGTGATGATGACGAGTACAGGTAGCACTGTTATTTGTAATATATAATAGCAATACTAACAACAGTAATATTAATGCTCATACTGATACTCATCATCATCATCATCATCATCATCATCATCATCATCATCATCATCATCATCATCATCATCATCATCATCATCATCATCATCATCCTCATCCTCATCCTCATCCTCATCCTCCTCCTCCTCCTTCTCATCATCATCATCATCAGCATCATCATCATCATCATCATCGTCATCGTCATCATCGTCATCGTCATCGTCATCATCATCATCATCATCATCAGCATCATCATCAGCAGCACCATCATCATAATCATCACCATTACCATCATCATCATCAGCAGCAGCAGCAGCATCATGATGACCATCATCAGCATCAGCATCACCATCGTCACCATCATCATCGTCACCATATTGGGCATAAGAATAATCATCCAAGAAAGAACAGCGGTCGTACTAGCAGCAATGGAGCGAAGAGTATCAGGAGAGTCGCCCGCGTGGGGGGGGGGGGGAGAGGGGGGCGCTGCCTGGGGGGGGGGGGAGCGCCCCGCCGCTCCGCCGTCCTCCCAACGACCCCTGCCAACGAGGCGAAGCAGCATAAGACGAGAGAGAGCCATGTGGTCGTTTTTGTTTTTCGCTGTTTCGCCGATCGGCGCGGGCCCTCGCACCTCCCCCCTTCCCCCCCTCCCCTGGAGTGGATCTTGGCCGTTTTTGTTGGCGCCTGTTTCGAGCAGGCGGAGTCTCCCCCACAGGACGCCCGGTTCCAAGCAGCCGCACTAAGCAGAGGTCCGGCGGAGCCAGACCCCCCCCCCTCCCCTCCCTGTACCCAATGTCGAAACGCCGAATAAAAAACGCTCACCCGATGGAAAATAATCACAGTAGTGACAGGGTCGGATCGAGGTAGAAGATCGAGGTCGGCTCGGGGAGGGCACCCTGATGTTCTTCGTGCTTGTTGGGTGTTCTTGTGCTTGTTGGGCCCTCGAATGCTCTTTTGCTTGGCCGTCGGAGGGCCCCATGCTCTTCAGGGATGTGATTGTGCTTGAGGGCTGGCCGTAATCATAGTGATAAGAGGAAGAAGAAGCGGCTGGGTGCTGCTAGAAGTACCCCTGGCCCGAGGTACCCCCAGGATTCCCGGGGTGGCCCAGACGGCCTCCAGGGCACCCCTCACGAGGCCCAGAGGGCCCCGGGGGCTCCAAAATGGAGCGAAGAGCTGGGGGCACGTTGGGCCAGGGGCACTTCTAGCAGCACCCGGAGCGGAGGAGCTGAGCAGCAGGAGGGGGAGGAGGACCCAGACCCCCGACGCCATGCTCTCCTGACGCCGACCCTGGGAGGTCTCGACCCAGTTCGCGGGACCAGCTTTTCATCCTGAGTCTTGCTTTGACGGCCCTGGGGCCTGGCAAGGACCACCAGGGGCCCAAAATGGCCAAAAGCCCTCCATCGTGAACTCTTCCACTCGAGCAGCGGCGAAGCCTCCTGGCTTGCCCCAGGCCCACCAAGGAATGTGCTAAGACATGTGTTGTGGATTGCGCGAAATGCTCTCAGAACATTTCTGTTTGAGACCGTTTTGTTTCAGCACATCGGCGTTTCGTGTTCTTACAACCTTTAGTAGGGCATTCTTTTGCTCTAAGAACAATCCGTGGTTTGCCTATAGGAATGCCGGGTCGGTCGGTCTCTGTTCAATTCACGGCTCGAGTAGGCCTTCTTTGCCCTTCCCTAATCCCCTCCTCCTCCTCCTCCTCCTCCTCCTCCTCCTCCTCCTCCTCCTCCTCCTCCTCCTCCTCCTACGTGGCTCCCTGCGCGGCTCGCCTGGCGCGATGCCGACAGCGCACGTGCTGCCCTCTGTGCGGCCTCGCTGTCTCGTGCCGCCCGACGCCGGGCAAGGGGGCGCTGCAAGGCGGCTCGCCACGCACACGCTGCGGCTGGCGTGCTCGCTGCACTGGTGCGGCCACGGGACTCGCCCGGCATGGTCGCGGAGGGCGAGGCTCCATGCGTGGCCGAAGGCCCACCGCCCTTCGTGCCAGGGCTGCTTGGCGGAGGCTCCGAGGGCGCGGTGCTGATCAATCCCCTGGGCCTGATCGGCGCTCCCGGGTGCTGATTGCTGCGCTCGTACCCGGCCAGCGCCGGCTGGCCTGGGTTCGCCGTGCCGCTGGCGCCTGGGTGCTGGAGTCCTCCAGGTACTTGAGAACGGCGTGGAGACGGTGGACCTGCTGGACTCCTTGTTGCATGTGTCTTGCCCCACAGGTGGCGCTCTGCCGCCGTCGGTGGGAGGCACGCCCGCCGCGCAGCCTCCGCCTGCTGGACCTCATCGTGTTCGGTGCGGTGGGAGTCCACGAAATGCCGCTCGAGCTTTTGGGGATCGGCCTGGAGTCGCTGGACTTTGTCTGAACGTGCGCGCTGATGGTCCACGCATTCTCGAGCCTGCCGATGTCGCCCTCCCTCGTCCAGTTCAGTTCCTGGGCCGGGCGGGCGAGTCTTCGGTGCCCGACCTTTGGGTGGCCCCTTCGCCCGCTTCCTGGTCAAGGTTGCGCCCCAATACTTTGCTGAAGAAGTCGTTCTTCCCTGACCTGTTCCTGGGCCTCGTGGGCGTCTCTTCGGCGCTCGGCAGCGGCATGGTGTTCCTCGGCAGCTCGTCGGGCCTCGAGGGGACGTGCGCCGCGGCAGAGCCCAAGAGCGACGGACACCGCGTCAGCGACACGGCGAATCTCTGGGGGTTCTACGCTGAAGGCTCGCTGGATATTTTCTGTCGCCCCAAGTCGTGCACGGTGGACGGTGGTGCGACGATTGGGGCTTCTGGGCCGGTTCCGACAGTGAGCCTTGGCACCGCCTCAGATGTATTTCTTGGCGAGCTGTGGCGCCGTCCCCAGTAGCCGTCAGGAGGAATTCGCTTGGCCGTACAAGCATTTCTTTCTCTTCGCCTGGTGAGTTGGGACGCCGCCTCCAGTAGTCGTCCGAAGGGACTCCCGGCAGCCAGCCCCAGCGACCAGGGAGTGGTTCGGTGGGCCCCCCTCGCCTGGAGTGGGGCGCGGCCTGGCGGATAGCACACGCCCTGCTGTCCCAGGTGATGCCGCACACCTGGTCCATGGGTTGGCCTCTCGAGGGGGTGGCTTTGGTGAATTTCTTGCGTTTTGCAGGAGGCACGGCCTGGAGGATAGCACGAGCTGCGCCGGCCCAGGTGACGCCGCACACCTCCGCTCCCCGGGAGTGGCTTCGGTGGACTCCCCTCGTTTAAAGGGGGGCACAGCCTGGAGGATAATGCAGGGCGCTGTCCCAGGTGATGCCGCAAACCTGATTGAGGCACTGGGCTGGTGCTGCGCTCGGCCTCCGCCCAGTCCTCCCCCCCCCCTTTCTGGATCTGGGCGCTCCCCCCTCGATCACTTGGGTGGGGGAGCGCGTCGCTGACAGGTTCCGAGGCGGGCAAGGGACCTCCCTGCCTCCTTCTTCTGTGCATGCTGGGCACCCTCTGGAGCACGGCGTCCGCCAACCAGCGTCGCATCCTCCTCCTCCTCCTCCTCCTCCTCCTCCGCCTCCTCCTCCTCCTCCTCCTCCTCCTCCTCCTCCTCCTCCTCCTCCTCCTCCTTCTCTCTCCTCCAACTCCTCCTCCTCTCCTTCTCCTCCTTCTCCCCTTCCTCCTCCTCCTCCTCCTCCCTCCTCCTCCTCCTCCTTCGTGGGGGTGGTTTCCCCATTCGTAGGGGGCGGTTTCCGTTCGGGCGAGGCTCCCGCCTGCCTGTGAGGCGAGGCCTTTTTCCCCGTCTTGCACGGGCGGGCTCGCCCGCCGCCCGCGTGGGCGGGGCGCCGCGGCCGCGCCGCGCGGCCGTGCGCGACACCCGCGGATGCGCGGTTTGGGCTGAAACGCGCTGTGAACAAATCCTCATACTTTTCCTCCCCCGCCGCCCCCTCCTCCTCCTCCTCCTCCTCCTCCTTCTCCTCCTCCTCCTCCTCCTCCTCCTCCTGCTCCTCCTCCTTCTCCTCCTCCTCCCCAATTCCTTCTCATTATAGATAATTTCTCCCTGTCGCACCCCGAGGCAAGTTTTTAGGGCGGCCCGGGCGTTTCGCCTGACACGTCCCCACCATTCATATTTTGAAGCTTAAAACGTGTCAACGGCTTCACACATGGAGGGTGGGTGGTTTTAAAAATATGGCTCTCGCCATAACTCGGCGCACATCCGCTTTAAGCATAGGAAGTATTTCACGGATTGAGGGCGGGTGGTTTTCAATTGGTGGTTCTCGCTTTAGCGCCGCGCACATTCTTTTTAACCAAATGCAAGAGCTTCACGGATTGATGGCGGATGGTTTTCAAAATGTGGTTCTCGCCTAAGCGTCGCGCACGTTCGTTTTTTATCAAAAATTGCACGGGGATCACGGATTGAGCACGGGTTGCTTTCAAAATGTGGCACTCGCCTTAGCGCCGTGCACATTCGTTAAAAAACCAGAGCTTCACGGATTGAGGGCGGTTCTCTTTTTCAAAATGTGGTTATCGCTTTAGCGCCGCGCGCATTCGTTTTTGAGATGTGCAAAAGGGTACCACGGATTCCCATGATCAACGTGCCAGGAATGGTGTGATGGACGTATTCAGGAGCATGCGGGCGCAACCGGTATGTTGATTCGCTGGGTTGCACGGTTTGGGATCGTCAAGACGCAGCCGTCAGGTTGATACGTGGCGTTGAAATCCCGCGAACAATTTTTGGGCACGTTTCAGGATGGTCGAACTGTTGTCTTCCAGAGAGGCAGTCCCTCAATGGAAATGAACCGTTGTAGGCGCTTGTGACATGGGAGTTTGGAGGGGTGGCAATTCCAACATCGTTGGTGGCCCTTGGGTTTCAACTGGTCCTCCCCCTCCTCCTCCTGCTCCCCCTCCTCCTCCCCCTCCGCCTCCTCCTCCTTTTCCTCCTGCTGCTCCCCCTCCCCCTCCCCCTCCCCCTCCTCCTCCTGCCCTTGCTTCTTCAAATCCTCCTCCTCTTCCTACTAGTACTACTACTATTACTAGTACTAATATTACTACTACTACTACTACTACTACTACTACTACTACTACTACTACTATTACTACTACTAGTACT
>CAUYUJ010003413.1:72371-79399 GCA_963575745.1 Prorocentrum cordatum | reverse complement strand
TAGTAGTAGTAGTAGTAGTAGTAGTAGTAGTAGTAGTAGTATGATAGCTATGAGTATCATTATTTCTATTACTCCTATTTCTCTTCTTCGATGAGCAGCCGGACTCCGACGTTGCAGCTCAAGACGTCGGAGACGTTCGAGGTGCGGTCTAGCAGGGCCCTCGCCAGCGCGCCGCGCGCCGCCGCGCGCTCGCCGCCGTCGTCCGACGCGCTGGCGCGCGCGGCGGCCTCGAAGGCCGCGTGGTAGTCGCGCCAGCCCTGCCGGCGGAGGTCGCACGCGAGCTCCGAGGAGGCGTCCTCCCACTGCGCCTGCTGGGGCCCCCCCCGGCCAGGGCACCGCCGGCCAGGACTCAGGAAGCTCCACCCCGCGGGGGACGAAGGAGGGCAAGTGCTGCCACCCAGGCGCCCCGCGGCGCGCTGCCGTCAGAACGCAAATTCAGGGCGGGTGGTCAGGGCGCGAAAGGCCCTTGGAGGCCGAAGCTGGGATTCTTTGGGCGGCGGGCGACCAGTGAAAACGGCAAAGTGAAGGGGCCCTGGGACACACACACACACACACACACACACACACACACACACACACACACACACACACACACACACACACGCACGCACGCACACACACACACATAAATAGACACAAATAACAGGATCCCCCATGTTGCCCCATGTCTTCTGGGTTTTCGTCTTCCCCCCCACCTCCCGTGTTTTCCCGCACTCTCCTGGGAGTCGACGACTCCTTGTGTCTGCGTGCTTCTTCCCCTCCTGAGAAGGGCGGGCCGCAGAGGCAAGGACACAGAGGGTGCCCCAGACGAAGGGCGCGCGCGCCCTCGCGTGGCGCGTCGGCCGTGCTGCCTTCGCGCCCCCGCGCCGTCGGCCGGGAGCAGGTCGCCTGGCCGACCCAAGCCGCGGCGCGCGAAGCGCGATCCTCTTCGCGCCCCTGGGGGGACCCAGGAGTCCTCCTCCTCCTCCTCCTCCTGCTCCTCCTGCTCCTCCTCCTCCTCCTCCTCCTCCTCCTCCTCCTCCTGCTCTCCTCCTCCTCCTCCTGCTCCTCTCCTGCTCCTCCTCCTCCTCCTCCTCCTCCGCTCCTTGCTCATCGCTCCTGGCGCCCTCCTTGCCCAGGGGCGCCCAGGTATCGAGGAATGGGCCCGGCGGCGGGGCGAAACCAGCTGCATGCAGCAGAGTTTCGTACCCCCCCCTTTCCCAAACCCCCCTTTCGCCCGACCCGATAGGATTAGGTCGGGCATGTCCCCCTACAGGCGGATTTCGGGCAAAAAGGTAAATCACAACTAGTCCAGAAAGGGCCCAACACATGCTCAAAATTACCCCCCGCAAGGATCTTCCCCCGACTGTTGCTGGACTGTTTTTGGAACACTCTCCTGTACAGGGACACGCCCAACTCAAGCCTAGGAAAAATGCACACGTCCGAGCGGTGCCGAGGTTTGGGGGGCCCTAAAACAGGGCTAGGATCGGGATAAATCGCTCCAGAGCGTTCCGGAGCGCTCTCAGAGCGTTCCGGAACGCTCTCAGAGCGGCCGCGGCGCCCAATACATCCTCCAAACTGGCCGATTCTCAGAGATTTCGAGTTCTCCCGATCCGATTTTGCCCCGATCTTCGCGTCGTTTTAGGCCCTGCGCCTGGGGACTGCCGCCGGCGCCGGCCAGGCCGCTCCACCACACGGCGGCGCCCGCGGCCAGGCCCGGCAGGCCTCCCGCGCGCGGGCGCCGCGCCCGCGCAGCGGCCATCGGCAGCGCCTGGCATCCCCGCCGGCCCGGGAGGGCCCGCGGAGGCAGGGCCCCGGAGGGCCTCGAGGCGAGAGCGCGCCGCGAGGGGGGAGGGCCTCGAGGCGAGGCGAGGGGGCCTCGAGGCGAGGCGGGAGGGTCTCGAGGCGAGGCGGGAGGGCCTCGGGGCGGGAGCAGAGGGGCAGAGAGCAGCGGCACGAGCATCGGCCCGTGGAGCGCCGCGCGGGTCTCTCGCGTCGGCGCCGGGCGCCGCCCCGCCCGGCGCGCGGCGCGCGCCGAGGGAGGGGAGGAGCGGAGCACGCCCAGGGGCAGCGCTCGCCCCTCCCCAGCAGGCCAGGGGCGCAGAGAGCAGATCTTTCTTCTGCGAGGAGGGGGGGCAACGGCAGCAGCGGCGGGGGCGGAGGGGGGCGCGGCGAGACGGGCTGTGCTGCCGCACGGCGAGCACGCGAGGTAAGAAGGGCGGGAGCACATCGCGAGAACCAGAGCCCCTGCTGAGCCCAGCGGTCATCGCTTCAGCTCCCTGACTGTACGGGGGAAGTTCGCGTGTCGGCTCACGCCAAGCACCCGGACACATGAGCGCCAAGGCTCTCATGCTGAAGCCTGCCATGGCTCCTCCTCCTCCTCCTCCTCCTCCTCCTCCTCCTCCTCCTCCTCCTCCTCCTTCTCTTCCTCTTCCTCTTCCTCCTCCTCCTCCTCCTCCTCCTCCTCCTCCTCCTCCTCCTCCTCCATCATCGTGCAAGAGGCCCCCAGGGGGCCTCAAGAGGCCCCCTAGAGAGCTCAAGAGGCCCCTTGAAGCCCCACGAAACCTCCAAGAGGCCCCGAAACGGCCCCCAAGAGGCCTCAAAACTGCCTCTAAAACGCCCCCGAGAGGCCTCCCACGATATCGAAGCGAACATCCAAGAGGCCTCTAACCCACAACCCAGGCACGGTGGCGGGATGGGCCGAAGGCCACTAGATAACTTCTACGATCGTCGCAAGCTCTCCCTCCTTCCAGGGGTCGGCGGAATGGCGTAAGCCACTTGGGTATATTTGTGGCAGGACCACTAACAACAACGCAGCGAACACATCATACCTTCCCATCCATGGCGGTCTGTCCAGTACCGTCTGAAGCACCCCACAGTTGCGCTTGCTGCGAGCGGCTGCAGAGTAAACTGCGAAGGCGGAAGACGTGAGCTGGTATCCCAGAAGCTGCGCCTGCTGGGGGCGAGCCAGAACGTGCCCGTGCTATCCTGCAGGTAGCTCAGTCAGTGGGGTCACGCCCTGGATGGGGATTCCAATTGTGTAGGCACGGTGGGCTGGTGAGCAACAACAAAATATAGAAGGAGGGCATCCTGTATAACAGGGCCTTCCTAATCTTGTTCCTGCCATCGGAGCGCAAGAGTATGACATAGCACGAGGCACGAAGCACGCCCGCACATGGGCACCGTCTAGGGTGCTGCGGGTGCGGCGCCGGAGCGCCGGAGTGTCGGAAAATTATTCCCGATCAGAAATCCGAGTCGACCTTGTTCCTAAACTCCTCTGTGGCAACTATAGGCTGGCCATGGGTGAAACCTTAGCCCTGTAAAAGGCTTCGAACTTCACGTGCGGGTAAGCGGTTGTGTCGTTCGGCCTGCACACAAGTCACAACCTAAGTAGATACAGGCTTGTATACTCCTCCACCGCCACCACCCCAACCTGCAGTAACATCCACCTCCCCTGAACTGCCATCGGAATGCAAGAGTGAATATAGAGAGACGTAGGCTGGCCGTGGGTATAGCCTATAAAATAGGTGTCGCTTTTGTTGGGGCAGTCTAGTATCGAAATGCACGAAAAGAGTAAAGCCTGTCTAAGTACAGGCTAGCCGACATGTAGGCGTGTGCAGAATTTGTGAAAAGCTGGGCCTGCAAGCAAATTATCCCGGCAAAGCAACCTAACAGCGATGTGTAGGAGCATATCTGGAAGCATTCCCCTTAAGATCCAGATGAGAATCCAGTTGTAGAATTCTGCTGTTCTCGCAGTCGTGGTCGCATTTGCGATGACAGTCGCAGTGGCAACGGCAGTCGCAGTCACAGCCTCAGCCTCAGCCTGCCTCAGCCTCAGCCTCAGCCTGCCTCAGCCTCAGCCTCAGCCTGCTTCAGCCTCAGCATCAGTCTGCCTTCAGCCTCGGCCTCAGCCTCAGCATCAGACTGCCTCAGCCTCAGCTCAGCCTGCTGCTGCCTACCTCAGCCTGCTCTCAGCCTCAGTCTGCCGTCGGCCTCGGCCTCAGCCTCAGCCGCTCGCCTCAGCCATGCATCAGCCTCGGCCTCAGCCTCGCCTCAGCCTCAGACTGCCTCAGCATCAGCCTGCCTCAGCCTCAGCCTCAGCCTCAGCCTGCCTCAGCCTCAGCCTCAGCCTGCTCCAGCCTCAGCCTCAGTCTGCCCTGCAGCCTCGGCCTCAGCCTCAGCCTGCCTCAGCCTCATCCTGCCAGCCTCACCCTCAGCCTCAGCCTGCCTCAGCCTCAGCCAGCCTCAGCCTCAGCCTCAGCCTGCTCTGCCTCAGCCTCAGCCTGCTTCGCCTCAGCCTCAGTCTGCCTTCAGCCTCGGCCTCAGCCTCAGCCTGCCTCAGCCTCAGCCTGCATCAGCCTCAGCCTCAGCCTCAGCCTGCTCAGCATCAGCCTGCCTCAGCCAGCCTCAGCCTCCTCAGCCTCAGCCTCAGCCTGCTTCAGCCTCAGCCTCAGTCTGCCTTCAGCCTCGGCCTCAGCCTCAGCCTGCCTCAGCCTCAGCCTGCATCAGCCTCAGCCTCAGCCTCAGCCTGCCTCAGCATCAGCCTGCCTCACCTCAGCCTCAGCCTCATCAGCCTCAGCCTCAGCCTCAGCCTGCAGTCCTGCCTTCAGCCTCGGCCTCAGCCTCAGGCTGCCTCAGCCTCAGCCTCATCTGCCTCAGCCTCAGCCTGCTCAGCATCAGCCTGCCTCAGCCTCAGCCTCAGCCTGCCTCAGCCTCAGCCTCAGCCTGCAGCAGCCTCAGCCTCAGCCTCAGCCTTCAGCCTCAGCCTCAGCCGCCTCAGCCTGCAGCCTCAGCCCTCAGCCTCAGCCTCAGCCTCAGCCTCAGCCTCAGCCTCAGCCTCAGCCTCAGCCTGCCTCAGCATCAGCCTGCCTCAGCCTCAGCCTCAGCCTGCCTCAGCCTCAGCCTCAGCCTGCTTCAGCCTCAGCCTCAGTCTGCCTTCAGCCTCGGCCTCAGCCTCAGCCTGCCTCAGCCTCAGCCTGCATCAGCCTCAGCCTCAGCCTCAGCCTGCCTCAGCATCAGCCTGCCTCAGCCTCAGCCTCAGCCTGCCTCAGCCTCAGCCTCAGCCTGCTTCAGCCTCAGCCTCAGTCTGCCTTCAGCCTCGGCCTCAGCCTCAGCCTGCCTCAGCCTCAGCCTGCATCAGCCTCAGCCTCAGCCTCAGCCTGCCTCAGCATCAGCCTGCCTCAGCCTCAGCCTCAGCCTGCCTCAGCCTCAGTCTCAGCCTGCTTCAGCCTCAGCCTCAGTCTGCCTTCAGCCTCGGCCTCAGCCTCAGCCTGCCTCAGCCTCAGCATCAGCCTGCCTCAGCATTCAAAATGTGGCCCGGGAATGGAGTTCTGGGAACTCGAAGAACACACACGAAGTGGCCTACAGTTGGCGCCGGGCATTCAAAATCATGCCCAGGACTGGAGTTTTGGGATCTCGAAGACCACGAAGTGGCCTACAGTTGGCTCTGGGCATTCAAAATGTGGCCCGGAAATGGAGTTCTGGGAACTCGAAGAACACGAAGTGGCCTACATTTGGCTCTGGGCATTCAGGATGTGGCCCGGGAATGGAGTTCTGGGAATTCGAAGACCACGAAGTGTGTAACTGTTTGCTTACAACGATTTCCGCGGATTCTCCCCGGCACCCGCCCAGACCCCCCTGGGAAGTCAAAATGCTTTTTTTTGACACCACTAGAAACCTATCAGTCTTCGCTGTTAGGTAAAAACGGGTATCGTGGTCTGGCATACTTTGGGCTGTGACCTAAGGTTTCTTGATTGACCCCGAACCGACGAAATCGGGAAGGGAAAGACCACCAACATGTCAAGAGAGCGGGAGGGTGTCGGCAGCAACAGTGCAATGTAGGACGGATAATAAAAGGGTGTGGCGGCCACGGTGTGTATGAGCAATCTGGTCTTAGTAATGCAACAGCAAATTATGAAAAGTGTATCAGTAATTAATGCTCTGCTGTAATTGAAAAGCTGCGGGTACGTGTGGTGGAAGTCGTGGTATGCTGCTGCCGTTGTGTTGTTCCTCCTCCTCCTCCTCCTCCTCCTCCTCCTCCTCATCCTCGCCCTCGCTGGCGCGCAGTGACTGCGCCCCGCTGCGCACAGCGACCCGTCTGCTTCACGGCGGCCGCTGCGCTGCGCCCTGCAGCACAGCACCCGCTCGGCATTCGCCGGGGCGTTGGGTGGCCTACTGAGGGCAACCTGCGCATGGCACCGGGAGTTGGCTGCTCTCAGCTTCTCCGCACTGGCCTGGAGCTCAATGCCCCATGCGCACGGAGCTGGGGCTAGAAGGAGCAGGCGGAGGAAGGTAGAACAAATGAAGGCCCGCTGGCGTGGACAGTGCTCATACCACGCCCTCCAAGTCCGGAGCAAAAAAAACAAATCATGGACACCATGGGCAGAAAGAGGGAGAGAGAGGGCGAGGGAGCGGAGGGGGAGGGGCGAGAGGGAGGCGAAGAAGATGAAGGAGCCGGGGCGGTGGACTGGCGAGGAGGGACAGAGCGTGGAGGAAGCAGAGGAGGTTGAGGCATCACGCGAACTGCCGTACGGGGAGTACGTGCAGAGACGCCGCGGTGCCCGCGGCCTCGATCCTCGAACATCGATCCTCCACCCGTCGTCATCGTCGTGGTCCTCGCCGTTGTCGTCGTCGTCATCGTCGTCGTCCTCCTCCTCCTCCTCCTCCTCCTCCTCCATCTCCTCCTCCTCCTCGTCCTCCTCGTCCTCCTCGTGCTTCTCGTCCTCCTCCTCCTCCTCCTCCTCCTCCTCCTCCTCCTCCTTCTCCACACCGCGAGCCTACCGTACGCAGGCACGACACCTCGACGGGCGTGGGGCGGCACGTCCCGGCGCCGACGGTGGGCGGCCCGAGCGCGCTTCGGGCCCAAGAACGAACGGCCCTGCGGCCCATGGCGCGCAGAGGGGCCACGGGGCGCAGAGGGGCCACGGGGCTATGGGCCTCCTCCCTCCTCCTTCCTCCTCCTCCTCCTCCTCCTCCTCCTCCTCCTCCTCCTCCTCCTCCTCCTCCTCCCCGACACCGCGAGCCCTGCGGCCCATGGCGCGCAGAGGGGC
>CAUYUJ010003413.1:59871-69871 GCA_963575745.1 Prorocentrum cordatum | reverse complement strand
CCGTCAGCATCATCATCACCAGCATCATCATCAGCACCACCATCATGAACATCATAATCATCATCAGCATCGCCATCATCATCAGCATCATCATCACCATCAGCATCATCATCATCGGCATCATCAGCAGCATCATCATCACCAGCATCGTCATAATCATCATCAGCATAACCAGCATCATCAGCACCATCCCCATCATTACCATCAGCATCATCCTTATCATTGTCATCATCATCATCATCAGCACCACGATCAGCATCATCAGCATCACCATCATCAGCATCATCATCAGCACCATCATCACCATCATCATCACCACCATCATTATCACTACCATCATCCGCACCATCGTCAGCACCATCATCACCGTCATCATCATCAACACCATCGAGATCATCATCAGCATCTTCATCAGCCACACCGTCATCATCATATCATCACCACCACCGTTATCATCACCATCATCACCATCGCCACCACCGGCATCACCAGCATCATCATCACCATCATCAGGACCATCATCATAAATATCATCGCCATCAGCATCATTACCATCAACATCAGCACCATCATCATCAACATCACCATCACAATCATCCACATCATCATCAGCAGAATCATCATCATCACCATCGTCATCAGCATCATCATGACCATCATCATCATCATTATCAGCATCATCATCAGCAGCATCATCACCATCACCATCAGCATCAGCATCAGCAGCACCATCACCATCATCATAATCATCAACACCATAACCATCATCATCATCACCATCACCATCATCAGCACCGTTATCATCACCATCCGCATCATTATCATCACCATCATCCTCATCAGCGTCGGCATCATCATCATCACCATCACCCCCATCATCATCAGTATCATCATCATCAGCATCATCTTCGGCATCATCATCATCATCATCATCATCATCATATTCACCAGCATCATCATCAGCATCATCACCATCGTCATCACCATCATCATCATCACCATCATCATCTGCGTCATCATCAGCATCATCATCAGCATCAGCCTCATTATCCTCATAACCATCATCGTCACCATCAGCATCAGCACTATCGTAGCCATCAGCATCATCATCATCAGCATTAGCATCAGCATCATCATCGCCATCCACATCGCAATCACCATCATCATCAGTATGATCATCAACCCCACCACCATCATCAGCATCACCATCATCATCCGCATCATCATCACCTTGACCATCATGATCATCAGCACCATCATCATCAGCAGCATCATCATCATCACCATCAGCACCATCACCATCACAATCATCAGCACCATCATCATCACCATCATCATCATCATCATCACCATCAGCATCATCATCACCATCATCAGCATCATCATCATCAGCAGCATCATCACAATCACCATCACCGTCAGCAGCATCTTCAGCATCATCATCATCACCACCATCATCATCACCATCATCATCAGCATCGCCAGCATCACCATCACCATCACCACCATCATCATCATCATCAGCATCATCATCATCGCCACCACCATCAACAGCATCATCCTCATCACCAGCCTCATCAGCAGCATCATCCACATCATCAGCAGCATCACCATCATCGGTATCATCATCATGGCCATCATCATCATCAGAAGCATCACCATCACCATCATCAGCATCACCATCAGCATCACCGTCATCATCAACATCATCACCAACATCATTATCATGATTACCGTCATCATCATCCTCAGCATCATCACCATCAACATCAGCACCATCATCATCACAATCACAATCATCCACATCATCATCATCAGAATCATCATCATCATCACCATCGTCATCAGCATCATCATCATGACCATCATCATCATCATTATCAGCATCATCATCAGCAGCATCACCACCATCATCATCAGCATCAGCATCAGCAGCACCATCACCATCATCATAATCATCAACACCATAACCATCATCATCATCACCATCACCATCATCAGCACCGTGATCATCACCATCCGCATCATTATCATCACCATCATCCTCATCAGCGTCAGCATCATCATCATCACCATCACCCCCATCATCATCAGTACCATCATCATCATCATCATCAGCATCATCATCACCACCATCATCACCATCACGATCATCATCGGCCTCATCATCATCAGCATCATCAACACCATCATCATCACCACCATCATCATCACCCTCATCAGCATCATCATCAGAATCATCATCATCAGCATCACCACCATCATCATCGTCATCGTTAGCACCATCATCAGTATACCATCAGCACCATCGCCATCACCATCGCCATCGTCATCATCACCACCGTCATCACCATCATCATGGTCAGCATCGTCATCACCAGCATCATCACCATCACCACAAAGCATCAGTCCCATCGTCGTCACCATCATCACCAGCATCATCATCAGCATCATCATCATCAGCATCACCATCATCAGCATCATCATCAGCATCGTCACCACCGTCATCAGCATCATAACCATCACCATCCGCATCACTATTGTCATCATCATCATCATTCCCATCATCATGGGCATCATCATCATCATCACCATCATCACCATCAGCATCATCATCACAATCAGCGTCACCCTCATCAGCATCATAAGCATCATCATTCCCATCATCATTCCCATCATCATCATCACCATCATCATCATCAGCATCATCATCACAATCAGCGTCACCCTCACCAGCATCATAAGCATCGTCATCACCAGCATCATGATCATCATCGGCAACATCACCATCATCATCATCATCACCATCATCATCAGCACCGTCATCATAAACTTCATCATCATCAACATCATCAACATCAGCATCACCACCGTAATCATAAGCATCATCACCATCATCATCATTGGCATAGCATCAGCATCACCATCAGCATCACCATCACCATCATCATCAACCGTCTCATCATCATCATTGTCATCATCCGCATCATCACCTACATCATCATCATCATCATCATCATCACCGCCATCATCATCAGCATCATCAGCAGCAGCATCATCAGCATCACAATCATCACCATAATCAGCAGCGTCATCATCATCATCAGCATCATCACCACCAACATCAGCATCATCATCCACATCACCATCATCACCATCACCATCATCATAATCATCATCATCAGCAGCATCATCACCATCATCACCAGCAGCATCATCACCATCACAATCATCACAACCATCATCAGCATCATCATCAGCAGCATTATCATCATCGCCATGATCATCATCATCAGCATCATCCTAATCAGCATCACCATCATCAGCAGCATCGTCAGCATCACCATCATCATCAGCATCATCATCATCAGCATCATCATCAGCATCACCGACATCAATATCACCAGCATCGGCACCACCATCATCATCACCTTCTATCATCGCCATCATCATCAGCATCACCATTATCATCAGCATCATCTACACCATCATCATCATCAACACCATCATCGTCAGCATCATCATCACCCACATCAGTACCAACATCATCACCATCAGCAGCATCATAATCATCATCACCATCACCACCATCATAATTTTTATCATCAGCACCATCGCCATCATCATCACAATCATCATCAGCGGCATCATCATCAGCATCATCATCATCAGCATCATCAACATTAGCAACATCACTTTTTTTTTCGCCATCATCATCATCACCATCATCATCACCACCATCACCACCACAATCACCATCATCATCATCATCATCAGCAGCACCACCATCATCAGCATCATCATCAGCATCACCAGCATCTTCGCCATCATCATCATCATCACCCTCATCATCAGCATCATCATCAGTATCATCATCATCAGCTTCATCATCAGCAGCATCACCATCATCAGCATCAGCAATATCGTCAGCATCATCATCAGCATCATCATCACCATCACCATGATCAACACCATCGTCATCAGCATCATCATCATCACAATCATCACGACCATCACCATCATCATCATCATCATCAACATCATACCCATGATAAGCATCATCACCATCATTATCACCATCACCACCATCGTCAGTATCATCATCATCAGCATCATCATCACCGCCATCACCATCACAACTAGCACCAACCGCATCACAATCATGGGCGTCATCATCGTCATCATCACCATCATGATCATCATCAGCATCATTCCCATCATCACCACCATCACCGAAATCATTACCATCATCACCATCATCAGCATCACCATCCTCACCATAATCATCATCAGCATCATCACCATCAGGATCATCATAAGTATCATCATCACCAGCATCACCATCACCATCAACATCATCATCATCACCATCATCAGCATCACCAACATTATTATCATCAGCGTCACAATCATCATCAGCATCACCATCAGCATCATCACCATCATCATCAGCATCATCATCAGCATCATCACCACCATCACCACCACAATCACCGTCATCATCATCATCATCAGCAGCACCACCATCATCAGCATCATCATCAGCATCACCAGCATCTTCGCCATCATCATCATCATCACCCTCATCATCAGCATCATCATCAGTATCATCATCATCAGCTTCATCATCAGCAGCATCACCATCATCAGCATCAGCAATATCGTCAGCATCATCATCAGCATCATCATCACCATCACCATGATCAACACCATCGTCATCAGCATCATCATCATCACCATCATCACGACCATCACCATCATCATCATCATCATCATCAACATCATACCCATGATAAGCATCATCACCATCATTATCACCATCACCACCATCGTCAGTATCATCATCAGCATCATCATCACCGCCATCACCATCACAACTAGCACCAACCGCATCACAATCATGGGCGTCATCATCGTCATCATCACCATCATGATCATCATCAGCATCATTCCCATCATCACCACCATCACCGAAATCATTACCATCATCACCATCATCAGCATCACCATCCTCACCATAATCATCATCAGCATCATCACCATCAGGATCATCATAAGTATCATCATCACCAGCATCACCATCACCATCAACATCATCATCATCACCATCATCAGCATCACCAACATTATTATCATCAGCATCACAATCATCATCAGCATCACCATCAGCATCATCACCATCATCCGCATCAGCATCATCATCACCATCATCATCATCAGCATCATCATCAGCATCACAATGATCAGCATCATCACCACCATCATCACCACCATCATCATCCTCGCCATCATCCTCGCCATCATCACCATCATCAGCAACATTATCATCAGCATCACCAGCATCATCATCAGCATCATCATCACCATCATCATCAGCATCATCAGCATCAGCATCACCATCAACATCAGCACCATCATCACCGTCATAATCAGCATCGTTATCATCATCATCACCATCACCATCATAATCGTCATCATCATCAGCAGCATCATCACCATCATCACCATCACCATCATCACCATCACCATCATCACCATCATCAGCGTCATCAGCCTCATCACCGTGATCATCATCAGCATCATCATCAACATCATCATCAGCATCACCATCACTCATCATCGCCACCATCATCATCAGCATCATCACCATCATCATCGTCACAACCAGCATCATCATCATCAGCATCATCATCACCAGCATCACAATCACCAGCATCATCGGCATCATCATCACCAACATCGTCAGCATCAGCATAACCATCATCACCATCATCACCATCAGCATCATCATCAGCATCATCACCATCATCATCACCATTATCATCAGCATCATCATCACCATCATCATCATCACCATCAGCATCATCATCAGCATCATCAGCATCATCATCAGCATCAGCATCAGCATCATCATCAGTATCATCATCATCAGCATCATCATCAGCATCATCATCGCCATCATCATCAGCATCAGCATCATCGTAAGCAGCATCACCATCATTATCATCATCATCAGCATCATCATCACCATCAGCATCATCATCAGCATCGTCAGCATCAACATCATCATCACCATCATCATCGTCAACATCATCACCATCATCATCAGCATCGACATCATCATCATCAGCATCATCATCACCATCATCATCATCATCAGCATCACCTCTATCATCAGCATCATCACCATCATCATCACCAACAGCATCATCATCGGCATAATCATCATCATCATCATCATCATCATCATCATCATCATCATCATCATCATCTTCACCAGCATCATCATCACCATCATCATCACCAGCATCACCGTCATCATCACCATCAGCATCACCAGCATCATCACCATCACCATCAGTATCATCGGCATCATCAGCGTCATCATCAGCATCATCATCACCATCATCAGCATCATCATCATCATCAACATCAGCATCATTATCACCATCATCACCATCACCCGCATCATCATCACCATCATCAACATCATCACCATGACCATCATCATTACCACCAGTATCATCGCCATCATCGCCTTGATCATCATCATCATCATCAACATCATCATCATCATCAGCATCATCATCAGCATCATCATCATCACCAACATCATCAGCATCATCAGCATCATCATCACCATCATCACAATCATCAGCATCGGCATCAGCATCAGCATCGTCATCACCATCATCAGCGCCATCATCAGCGTCATCCGCATAATCACCATCATCACAATGACCATCATCACCATCACCGCCATCATCAGCCTCATCATCATCACCATCGTCAGCATCATCATCACCATCAACATCAGCATCAGCATCTTCATCAGCATCATCAGCATCATCATCACCATCATCATCGTCATCATTACCATACAAATCACCATCATCATCATCCTCAGCGTCATCATCATCATCAGCATCATCACCCTCATCATCAGCATCAGCATCACCATCATCATCAGCATCATCATCATCATCATCATCATCACCATCATCACCATCATCATCATCACCATCGTCATCGCCATCACCATCATCATGAGCATCAGCATCATCATCAGCATCATCATCATCATCAGCATCATCACCATCACCATCATCAGCCGCATCATTATCACAATCATCATCATCATCAGCATCATCAGCATCATCATCACTATCACCATCATCAGCATCAGCATCATCATCATCATCATCATCAGCATCATCATCACAATCATCATCACCATCATCACGGTCATCATCATCAGCATCATCACCATCATCACCATCGTCATCATCATCATCATCATCATCACCAGTATCATCATCAGCAGCATCAGCAGCATCATCACCATCATCATCATCACTACCATCATCAGCATCATGATCACCATCATCATCACCATCATCACCATCATCGTCATCAGCATCATCACCATCGTCAGCATCACCACCATCATCATCACTCGCATCACCATCATCAGCCTCATCATCATCACCATCATCATAAGCATCATCATCAGCATCATGATCAGCATCATAATTACCCTCATCATCATCACCATCATGATCATCAACATCATCGTCACCACCATCATCACAATCAACATCACCATCATCATCACCGTCATCATCAGCACCATCATCACCATCATCAGCACCACCATCATCACCATCATCATCAGCATCATCACCAACATCATCAGCATCATCAGCATCACCAGCATCATCATCACCATCAGCATCAGCATCACCATCATCACCATGATCACCATCATCACCTTCATCAGCAGAAGCATCATCATCATCATCATCATCAGCATCATCATCATCAGCATCATCATCAGCATCATCAGCAGCATTATCACCACCATCAACTTCATCACCATCATCAGAATCAGCATCAGCATCATCATCACCATCAGCATTACCATCATCATCATCAGCACCATCATGATCACCACCAGCATCATCATCATCACCATCAGCATCATCATCATCATCATCACCATCATCATAAGCATCATCATCAGCATCATCATCAACATCCTCACCATCCTCACCATCATCATCATCAGCATCATCACCATCATCATCATCATCATCATCATCGTCATCATCACCAGTATCATCATCGGCATCATCAGCATCATCACCATCGTCATCATCCTCATCAGCATCACCATCAGCATCGACATCATCATCATCAGCATCATCATCACCATCATCAGCATCATGAGCACCATCACCATCATCAGCATCATCACCATCATCATCAGCATCATCACCATCATCAGCATCATCATCATCATCACCATCATCATCAGCATCATCACAATCATCATCATCAGCATCACAATCATCGTCATAACCTTTATCATCATCACCATCATCAGCATCATGATCATCAGCACCATCATCATCAGCGTCATCGTTAGCATCATCACCATCATCAGCATCAGCATCATCATCACCAGCATCATCATCACCATCATCATCAGCATCATCATCAGCATCATCATCAGCATCAGCATGATCATCACCATCATCATCACCATCATCACCATGATCAGCATCATCACCATCATCATCATCAGCATCATCATCACCATCATCAGCATCATCATCAACATCAGCATCATCATCATCAGCATCATCATCAGCATCAGCATCATCATCACCATCACCATCATCATCAGCATCATCAACACCATCATCATTAGCATCATCATCACCATCATCATGATCACCATCACCATCATCATCATCACCATCAGCATCACCATCACCATCATCACTATCAGCATCAGCATCATCATCATCACCATCATCATCACCATCAGCATCAGCATCATCACGTCTCAAATGTCCACCCCCCTCCCCAGTCACCACCCCCCTCTCACAGCATCGCCAGTCATCACCCGCTCCATGACTGCCGGGGTTCGCGCTCGGCCCCCCTCCGCCTCTGGCAGCACCCGCGCCGTGGCCGCCACCGCCGCGGCCTTCACCGACCGCATGCGGACCACGCCCAGCCCTCGTCCGACGGCCGAGGCGCGCCCTGCCCCGTCGGGGCCATCACCAGCCTGGCCCTCGCCGAGCGGCAGAGCTTGCGCTGCGCCCGGCGCCGCTGCGTGCGCGAGGCCTTCCCCTCGGAGGGCGGGGGCTCGGCGCCGAGGCGGGCGCCCGCCGGGTGCGCCAGGCGCTCGGGCCACGGGATCTCGCCATCGCGCGGGTGGAGGGCCACTCTCATCGGCTCCTGCTGCCCCGCGCCCTTGGCGGCGCCCCGCGCGGCCATGGCGCTCGGGTCGAAGCTCACGGGAGTCACCCAGTCGGGCATGCACGCCAGCGGCATCGGCACGGCTGCTCGGCGGCCGCCTGCTCGTCCACGGGCCTCTGGATGGTCGGAGGGGGAGAGAGATGCGCAAATATCTGGTACACGGGACGCTCCTCAGCCAACTGCCTCGAGACAAAATGGCTGCAGACTCCTCCTCTCTCCTCTCTCCTCCTCTCTCCTCCTCTTCGTCCTCCTCCTCCTCCGCACTCCTCCTCCTCCTCCTCCTCCCCCTCCTCCTCCTCCTCCTCCTCCTCCTACTCCTCCTCCTCCTCCTCCTTCTCCTCCTCCGCTTCGTCTCCTCGCCCTCCGCGACAGGCCGTCGCCGCTCCCTCCGTCGCCCGCAGGAGAAAAGAAAAAAAAAAAAAAAACGCGCCGCTCGGGGGCCGCCACGCCGAGACCACGAGCACGCCCAGGGCCGATCTCTGCGATGGGCCCTGCGGCCATCCGAGAACGACTCAGGGGATGGAGGAGGAGTGAGAGAGGAGGAGAAGGAGGAGAAGGAGGAGAAGGAGGAGAAGGAGAAGAATGAGGAGGAGGAGGAGGAGGAGGAGGAGGAGGAGGAGGAGGAGGAGGAGGAGGAGGAGGAGGAGGAGGAGGAGGAGGAGGAGAGGAGGAGGAGGAGGAGGAGGAGGAGGAGGATGATGAGGAGGAGGAGGACAAGGAGGAGGACGAGGAG
>CAUYUJ010003413.1:37371-57371 GCA_963575745.1 Prorocentrum cordatum | reverse complement strand
CACCACCACCATCATCATCATCGTCGTCATCTTCATCATCATCATCACCACCATGCTCATCATCATCATCAACATCAGCATAATCATCATCGTCATCATCAGCATTGCTACCATGAGCACCATCATCGTCACCATCATCATTATCATCATCATGGTCATCACCGTCATCATCATCATCATCATCATCATCATCATCACCATCATTATCATCATCATCATCGCCATCATCATCAAGCCTGTCCTTATAAACAACGCCTCCCTGTCGCACCCTAGGCGGGCCGAAAGAACGGGCCGGGCGCTTCTCCCGAGACTTCCCTGTTACCTATGGAACTGAAGATCCGAAGTTGGCAACAGCCTCACGCTTCACAGCCGGAGGGCGGGTCGCTTCCAAGATGTGGCTCTCGCCTTCGCGCCGCGCACATCCGCACTACAAAGTGCAACAGCGTCACGGATGGAGGACGCGGTTCCTCTTCAAAATGTGTTTCTCGCCTGGGCGCCACGCACATTTGCCTTACGAAATGCATGAGCTTCACGGATTCCTATGGACACCCTACCAGAAATGGTGAACCGGAGCGACGTAGGATCGCCAGGGCGCAACAGTAACAGTGTTTCGCGGTGTTGAAATCCTAGGAAGGATGTTCTGGCACGGTTCAGGATCGTGAAGACGCATCAGAAAGGTTGATTCGTGGCGCTGAAATCCGATGAATAGTGCTTCGGCACGGATCAAGATTTTCAAGCGGGTTGTCTCCAAACGGGGCATTTCACCCTCTGGAAATGAATCCTTCTAGGGGCCTGTGAAGAGGGAGCTTGGAGGGAGAGTTGACTGCAACATCGTCGATGAATATTGGGCTTACAACGGTTATTATCTTCCTCCTCCTCCTCGTCGGTCGTCGTCATCATCGTCGTCGTCGACGTCGTCGTCGGCGTCGTCATCAACATCAACATCAACATCATCATCATCATCATCATCATCATCATCATCATCATCATCATGATCATGATCATCATCATCATCATCATCATCATCATCATCATCATCATCATCATCATCATCATTAGCATTATCATTATTATCATTATTATTGTCATTACCATCATCATCAGTATTATCATCACCATCAGCAGCAGCATCATCATCATCATCACCATCACCATCAACAACACCAGCCTCATCATGATCACAACCACCATCACCACCACCACCATCATCATCATCATCATCAGCATCATCAGCAGCATCAGCAGCATCATCATCAGCATCAACATCATTCCGCAGCCACCGGCGCTGCCGACGCCTCCGAGGTCGTCGTCGTCATCGTCTCCCTTGTCATAATCATCATGGTAGTCATCGCCCTCCTCCTCCTCAACATCATGCCTTGCCTGCGAGCGCTTTGACGCAGCGTCCCCTGATTCTCGTGACTCCTCCTCCTCATCATCCTACCTCCCTCCCTCCTACGTACCCCCTCCCTCCCTCCCTCTCCTTGCCATCCTCCTCCTCCTCCTCCTCCGCCTCCTCGTACTCCTCCTCATCCCTTCAGCGGAGGCGGTGCCACATAATCTGCGGCACCAGCCTTCTGCCCCCGTGCTTGGGATCGCGGGTCCTCTTCCAAGACCGTGCGTCTCCCCTCCTCCCCCCCCAGGGGTGGCAGGACGAGCAGCAGGAGCAGCGGCGGGAGGCGCAGCAGCCGGGGCGGCCGAGAGAGAGGGGGCCTCCTCCTCCTCCTCCTCCTCCTCCTCCTCCTCCTCCTCCTCCTCGCTCCTCGCTCCTCGCTCCTCCTCCTCCCTCCTCCTCCTCCTCCTCCTCCTCCTCCTCCTCCTCCTCCTCCTCCTCCTCCTCCTCCTCCCCCTCCTCCTCCTCCGTCTGCTCCCGGGAGCCAAGGGCGGGGCAGCTGGCCTGCCGGGAGCGCCCCTGCGCAGGAGGCGGCCGTGCTGCGAGGCAGGCGCCCCAGCGGCACAGCCAGCGGGCAAAAGCGCTGCACGGGGCGGCTTCTCTTGCACGCCCGGCCTGCGAGGGCCACGCGGGCAGGCCTGGGAGAGCCAGGGCCACCTCGATGGGGCCCGGGGACACACGAATAAACAGACACGAATAACAGGATTCCCCATCTGTTCCCATATGTCCTGGGTCTTTGTCGTCCCTACTTCCCCATGTTTCCTTCGTGGGGAATCGACGATGAATCGTGTCGGTGTGTTTTTTCCCTCCTGAACCTGGTGGGCTACGACGGCCACAACCTGAGCTACGCGGGGTACAGGAAGAACTGCGAGAGCCTCCTGCACGGCCAGGAGGGCGACGAGCCGAACGGCAGGCAGGAGGGGGAGGAGGACCAGAGCTGAACTACTGACGCTGCATCAACGATGCTGCACCACAGCCTGCCACCCCAAGCCCCCTCCAGAAACACGGTGTGACAAACCCGGATTCACGAGCGGTCTGCTTCTGCGCGCAGCGCCCCCTTGAACGAGAGGTGCCCCCGTGGGCCGCACAACTCGGGTGGGAGGTCCGGTTGGAAAAGGGGCTGCCCCCCGTCACTCTAGCTATGAGTCGCCGGCGAGACTTCTCGGGAGGCGGCGGGGCCTCTCAAAGGCCCCGGCGCCTTCCGGGAGGCTCCTCCTCCGTCTCCGGGGAAGGCCCAGCACACTTCTCGGAAGGCTGGGGGGGCTTCCGAGGCTTCCGAGAGGGCCTCCTCCCTCTCACCTCCCCCCCTCGCTCGCCGCCGAGCGACGAGCGCGACGAGGCCGAGCCCCAAAGCTCGGGGGTTGCCCGGCGGCGCGGGCGGCCCGCAGGTTTCGCAGCAGAGCCAGGGCGTGCCACCCGGCGCGCCTCGGCGGCAGCCCGATCCGTCCGGCAGCGCTCGGGAGGGCCTGGTGAAGATGTCGACTCGGCTACAGTGAAGGGGCCCCAGGACACACAAACAAATACACACAAATGAAAAGATTCCCCATATGTTCCTACATGTTCTGGGTTTTTGTCTTCCCCCCCACTTCCCGTAGTTTCCCATATTTTCCTGGGGATCGAGGATTAATTGTGTCTGTGTTTTTTGTTCTCCCTCCTGAGTCGACTCGGCAACAGTCGGGCCGCTGAAAGAAGGAACGCCAAATAAGGAACGAAGCCCCTTCTTTGACCCCCAACCCGCCTGCGGTGGACGAGGAGCGCCAGAGAAACAGCCATGGAGGGACCTGCTAAATGTAAGACACGTCGGGCCCCTTCCCAATCCGAACTTTCCCCTATTTCAGCGCCCTGGCTGTACACGCAAGAGTCACCCTGGGCAAGAAGCGACCTCTGGTGCGCGGCTTCCTGAGGGCCGCGTGGGGAACAAGCGCAAGCGAGCAAGAGGCTACCGTCGCACCGCACGCGACGCTCGGGGGGCCCCAACGGCCGCGCGCCAAAGGTCACGCCGGCGAAGGGTCCCTCTCACGTGCGGTCGACCGACGGCACGGCCGCCCTCGGCACCAGGCCACGCCCGGCTCGGAGGCGCCCGCGACCCCTGCCAGCGCTGCGCCGCCTGGGGCGTCGGCGTGCTGCCCCGCGCTTGCGACGAGCTGAGCCGCTCCCGGTGTCGAGCCAGGTCGACCGGATTGCACCCTCTGCCGCACGCAGCCGGCTCCGCGGCCGAGACGCGCAGTTCAGGCTGGCTGGATCCACACGTCCAGCAACACTGCCGAGCGCAGTGCCACTTTCCGCGCCCTGGCGCGCGACTGGGGCCACCACCGCGGCCAGGATCAATCAGCATCGAATCCGAAGATCGAACCAGATCGGAATGTATGTATCGGATCGGGCCATGACGTCACGGAGTCCGAATCGACTCGGATCGGCCGCGCCAGGATGCACAACAACGCCACGCAAGCATCGGGCCGCATCGGACCGTCGGAATTACTGAAATCAAGTTGGACCGAGCCGGCCAGAATCGATATGGGATCGATATGGGTCCTGCGCCGCAGTGCGGAAGACCGCTTGCCGCGCAATGGCGCGAGACTGGGGCCACCACCGCGGCCCAGAGCTGCGGGCCCGCCTCACGCTCGACCCGACCCGCCTTCGTGCGCGCTGAGGGGCGTCTCATGGCGGGCGCATTGCTCGGGAGGAGGGACGAGGAGAGATGATCAGACGCTTCAGTGGCCATGGATGGGGGCCTTCCTCTTGATAGCTACCCCCACACATGGCCGTCCCACTCGCTTTCCATGTGCACTGCTGGGCAGTGGCGTTTTGAGGAAGATGGCTGTCGGGGATGCTAAGTCACTTTCATTTGCCTCTGGTCGCTGGCGTTGGCGGCGATGCTCTGTGTCCGTCGAAGACTGTCGTCGCGCGCCGCACGCTGAATGCGCCCAGAGCGGCCATCGCAAGGTACCAAGATTCATTGCTGCCTACCTACCTACCGTTAGGTTGGGCATGTCCCCCAGGCGGATTTTGAAAGAAAACCAAACATAGTCCGAAAGCAATCCAAGCATAATCGACAGAGCAAACAAGAATCGTCCCCAGACTATTTCTGGACTCTTTTTGAATTCTCCTCCTGTAGAGGGACCAGCCCGACTTAATAAACCGACCAGTCCTCCACGACGATGGCAGCGCGAGCTGCGCGGAGGTTCCGGCTTTCTTGGGCTGCGCGATGTGGCCACAGTTGAAAGATGTGTTGGTCGATGATACGGTGAGGGCATTGGACAAGGAACCCTTGGATAAGGAATCCAGGGTCTGGATGCTGGTGGAATACCACGTGGGACTTGACCATGCAAGTCATCGCCCTTGCCAGGTGAGAACTCTCCAGGGTCTGGAGCCTCCTGGGCACACACCTTCACCAACGCCCCCACCGTGTAGTCGAGGTCCAGTCCAGGTGGCCCGCGAAGGGCAGGACCCTGCGTGAAACCCTCAGGAAGCAGAGCGCGACTTCACAGACTACGAAAGGAACACTGACGGCACACACTGCCACCCATCTGCGCCCCCAGCAAGCAGTTGCCACGCCCCCGATCCCCGGCCTCTGCTCAATCTCCGGAGGGAGCCCTCACAACGCATCCGCCTGCGACTCGACGGCCGCATCGGGTGGAGCAGGCCACACTCGCCAGACGCAGCCTGCCAGGAAGAGTGTCTCCACGACGTGCCGCTGTCGAGCCACCCCGATGGCGCTCACACCGGCCGCGCGCCCAGGCCAGAGCCGCTTCCTTCGGAGATGAGCTCTGGCGCACGCTCCTGGAGTCCAGTGCTTTTGGCAAGGTGGCGCACCCGTCGGGCGGCTCCTTGGACCCAGTCATCCCACGGTTCACCGCCGGCGCAGCCGCAGCGCACGGATTCTCGACAGCAGCAGGTTCTGAGCCACGGTCAGTTTTCTCGGCTCCTCCGCCCCGGGCGCCCCTGGCCCGCAAGCCTGCAGCGCGCATTCCGTGACAGCAGAACTGAATTCGCAGGCCCAACGGGCCAGAGGCGTGCTAAGATCTCCGGTAACTACTAACAATATTCCTAGTTCGCGCGCGCGGGGCGGCCCCTGGGGGCCCCCGGACGAAAAGTACCCCAGCCGATCCCTGGCTGACCCCCGGGCGATCCCCAGGGGGGAGGCTATTTTTCGCCAGCCCTCACGAGGATCGTGGCCTCCGAGGGGGTGGCTGCAATCGACTACCCCCCCTCCTGCCCCAAGGGGCCCCCAAGAGCCCCCCAGGAGGCCCCAGGGGAGCCCAAGGCGCCGCCGAGGAGCCCCAAGAGACCCCCAAGAGGCCCCCAAGAGGCCCCCAGGAGGCCCCAAAGAGGACCCCAAGAGGCTTCAAAGAGGCCCCATAGAGCGCTCGAGGGCCGGCGGAATGAGCGAAGCGATTAAATAAACGTAATATGTTCTTCAATGAATCTGGCAAGTTCAGGAACAACCTCTGCGACGCCCAAGATCTACGCCATCCGCAGGCGATGCGATTCTCCACTTCCTGCCCCGTCGGGTCTTCAAAAAAAAGCCACTCGTGCCTATGAATTCCCAGTGCTCGACTGGCCCCAGCACTCCGATTGAAGAACCAAACATCATTACGACGGCGCCTCTGCGCGTGAACTCAATCTGGTTCGACTGTACCTTGCACTTCGTGGAATGTAGATCCAAGCCCACACATGTGAAATGCCCCAAAGACACACCAATAGACACAAGTCCCAAGACCCATTCTATTTTCCATATTTCCTGGTCTGGATGTTCGTCTCCCTCCCACTTCCCATCGCTCCCCGTATTTTCTGGAGGATCGACGATTATGCTTGGCTGGGAAATTCTGTCCCTTCCGAATTTGCCAGAGCATCAGGACCATTCTTGTCACAGGAAGCCAGCCTCTGGCCACGAGTGTCTGGCCATCCGAGAAAACTAATAATAACGTGCGCGGGGCAATCTCCGTTGATGCATTGTCCCCCCCCCCCTTGACGTGCCATACCCTCTCGGGCCCCACGCGTTGCTCGCATCGGATAAAAAAACGGGCTCCGTACCAGAGAAAAGCAATGCCGGTGGTCGCGGGCCTCTTTGTTTCGCGCCCTGCTGCGCGCCATTCTTCTCCCGAAGAAGCATCCCTGAGAACTCTGACCCACGCGACCTAGGCACGGTGGCGGAATGGGCCGAAGGCCACTAGCTGCCAGATCAAACGATGCCGGCGGCAGCGGGTCTCTTTGCGTCGCGCCCCGCCGCACGTCATTGCTTCCCCCGGGCAGCCAAGCAGAGGAGAAGGTAGAACCCGCTGCCCCTCAGGGGGGCTATCCCGAACGCACAGACGCACAGCGCGAGCGAGGCCGACCGGCAGGAGCTGCTTCCCGCCCCATCCCACAAGGCACGGGGAGGTGATCGGGAGGAGGCGGAGGAGAGGAGCCTGCTCGCGCCGCGGCTCGCCGCCCTGCACGCCCCTCTCCGGGCGACTGCCGTGCGGTGTGTGTCACGCCCGTCGCCGCTGAAGGGGTGCCTCCGTGGCTTGGCGGCCCCACGCCCTCGAGAGGCATCCCCCCCCTCTTCGTCGGGAGGCCTCTCCCCCCTCTTCTCCTGAAGGTCATCCTCAACGCAGCCCACGTTGAAAAACCATGGCCCCGCGAGCCTCAAGCCCATAGCAGGAGGAGGAAAAGGAGGAGGAGGAGGAGGAGGAGGAGGAGGAGGAGGAGGAGGAGAGGAGGAGGACGCGGAGGAGAGAGCAGGTGGATAGATGAGGACGAGAGGGGAGAGTGAGAGAGAGAGAGATAGGAACAAAACAAACAAAAAAGTTATCCCGGCAAAGCAACCTAACAGCGATATGTAGAAGCATATCTGAAAGCATTCCCCTTAAGATTCAGATGAAAATCCAGTTGTAGAATTCTGCTGTTCTCGCAGTCGTAGTCGCATTCGCGATGACAGTCGCAGCGGCAACGGCAGTCGCAGTCACAGCCTCAGCCTCAGCCTGCCTCAGCCTCAGCCTCAGCCTGCCTCAGCCTCAGCCTGCCTCAGCCTCAGCCTCAGCCTGCTTCAGCCTCAGCCTCAGTCTGCCTTCAGCCTCGGCCTCAGCCTCAGCCTGCCTCAGCCTCAGCCTGCATCAGCCTCAGCCTCAGCCTCAGCCTGCCTCAGCATCAGCCTGCTCAGCCTCAGCCTCAGCCTGCCTCAGCCTCAGCCTCAGTCTGCTTCAGCCTCAGCCTCAGTCTGCCTTCAGCCTCGGCCTCAGCCTCAGCCTGCCTCAGCCTCAGCCTGCCAGCATCAGCCTGCCTCAGCATTCAAAATGTGGCCCAGGGAATGGAGTTCTGGGAACTCGAAAAGCACGAAGTGGCCTACAGTTGGCTCCGGGCATTCAAAATCATGCCCAGGAATGGAGTTCTGGGAACTTGAAGAGCACGAAGTGGCCTACAGTTGGCTCCGGGCATCCAAAATGTGGCCCGGGAATGGAGTTCTGGGAAATCGAAGAGCACGAAGTGGCCTACAGTTGGCTCCGGGCATCCAAAATGTGGCCCGGGAATGGAGTTCTGGGAACTCGAAGAGCACGAAGTGGCCTACAGTTGGCTCCGGGCACTCAAAATGTAGCCCGGGAATGGAGTTCTGGGAAATCGAAGAGCACGAAGTGTGTGACTGTTGACGAAAAACGAGCCTGGCTCTGTTCCCGGTTCTCCAAAATGTGGCCCGGGAATGGAGTCCTGGGAAGTCGAAGAGCACGAAGTATGTGACTATTGGCGAAAAGCGAGCCCGGCTCTGTTCCCGGTTCTCCAGAATGTGTCCCGGGAATGGAGTTCTGGGAGGTCGAAGAGCACGAAGTGTGTGACTGTTGGCGAAAAACGATTCCCGGTTCTCCTCCCCGGCACCCGCCCAGACCCCCCTGAGGAGTCATGATGCTCTCTTTTGACCCTACTAGAAACCTATCAGCAAACGCTGTTAGGTAAAAAAACGGGGAGGAGGCAGTGGCAGGGGGCAGCCCGAGGCAGCCGCATGAGGCGCCGCCGACCGCTGCTGCTCGAGCGCGTCGTCCTTCTGCTCGTCCAAGTCGTCGCCCGTGAGGCCCGGCGACCTGGCGCTGGAAAGGAGACGACGACCGCTCGGAGACGATGACGACACCTAGCGCCGGAGCGGAGACGACAACCGCTCGGAGACGACGACGCCGACGACGACGACGACGACGGCGATGACGGCGGCGGCGACGACGACGACCACGACGACTACGACTACGACGGCGGCGGCGGCGGCGAGGCTGCGGCGGCGGCGGCGACCCGAGATTCGGGGGCGCGCAAACATGGATCAGCGATCCATGGATTTAGCGCGCGGTCTCCAAATCCATGGATCCCCTCCCCAAAATCAGGCCGGTGCCGCCTCGCTCGGCGGCGGAAATCCGTAGTTCCCCATGGAAACGGGACCCGTCGCCAATCCACGCCCCCCTTGATCCATGGTTGCGATCGCCTGAGAGGTGCCAGCCGACATGTCGCCTACTCCTCCTCCTCCTCCTCCTCCTCCTCCTCCTTCTCCTCCTCCTCCTCTTCCTCCTCCTCCTCCTCCTCCTCCTTTCCTCCCTTCTCCCTGGCCTCCGCATCCCTTCCTCCCCCGTCCCACGCCTCCATTCCTCTGCTCACCTTCGTCCCGTCCTAAATCCTCCCGTCCTCCCCTCACTCCGTCATCATCATCTCCTCCCCTCCTCCCTCATCCCCCTTCCACTCCTCCTCGTCATCGTCTACTACTCCTCCTCATACTCTCATCCTCCTCCTCCTGACTCCTCATCCTCCTCCTCCCTACTCCTCCTCTTACTTTCCTCCTCTCCTCCTCCCTCTCCTCATCCCCTGCCCTAATCCCTCCTCCTCCTTCCCATCCTCCTCCTCTCCTTCTCCCCCTCTACTCCTCCTCTCCTTCCTCTCTTCCCCCCTCCCCTTCCCTGCTCCTGCTTCCTGACTCCGATCCTCTCATCCTCCTCCTCCTCCTCATCCTCCTCCTCCTCCTGCTCCTCCTCCCACGCATCCTCCTCCCCTAACTCCGCAATACTCCTCCTCCCCTCTCCTCCTCTCCTCCTGTCCCCTCTTTCTCCTCCTCATCTTCCTCCTCCTCCCTACTCCCCCTCCCCTCTCCCCACTCCCCCACCACCACCACCACTTCCACCACCACCACCACCATCATCATCACCATCACCATCACCATCATCATCATCATCATCATCATCATCATCATCATCATCATCATCATCATCATCATCATCATCACCATCAGCAGCAGCAACAACGACAACAACAACAACAACAACAACAACAACAACAACAACAACAACAACAACAACAACAACACTTTACCCGAACGCTCAGTGTTCTCACCAGTGCCAGGGTTTTCATGCGACGCCAGCCAATACCCCCACTTTGTGGGGGGGCAGTGCAAGCTCTACCAAATATCCACACGACTCTTCGCCACCACCCACACCCAGCTTCCCGCCCTATGACGTTCGGACACTTCACTTCGTGGCCTGCGGACGACCGTGGCTACTACACTGGCGTGGAGTACACACCCACAGAAGTTGTTAAGCCTACGTTCGTACACCCACAGAAGTTGTTAAGCCTTGTTAACCCACAGAAGTTGTTAAGCCTTCCACAGAACATCTGTTGCATATGATGCATATGGTACATGATACACATGATACACATGATACGTACTCACAAGATAGTTGATCACATCTTTAGGGCAAATTCCTGAGGGATGTGGGAATACACAAGAGAGAGAGGATATGGTTGTCCCGATGGTTGTCTCGATGGTTGTCCCGATGGTTGTCCTGATGGTTGTGGTTGTCCCGATCGTTGTCCCGATGATTGTCCCGATGGTTGTCCTGATGGTTGTGCTTGTCCCGATCGTTGTCCCGATGACTGTCCCGATGATTGTCCCGATGGTTGTCCCGATGGTTGTTCCGATGGTTGTCCCGATGGTTGTCCCGATGGTTGTGAGCGATGCCGGATCCTCACGCCCCCCGCCGGAGGAGGAGGAGGAGGAGTAGAAGAAGGAAGAATTAAAGGAGCAGAAGAGGAGGATGAGGATGATGCGCGGTGCTAAAATTCTTAAGAAGCCCAATGGTTTTTGGAGATTTCGGCGTGCGCGCGCGAAGAAAAAACGAATGTGTCCCGCATGGTATTATTTGACAGGGATGATGGCCCTGGCAGGTGCGCAACCGTTGTCGCAGAAGTTCGAAAAAGTTGCTCGCAAAAGCCCGTTTGACAGAAATGTTTAAAAAGTGTTGGGTTTCCTACGAATCCGCAAGAGCGCGCGGGATGAGATTTTGACATTTTTTTGTTGAAAAACCATTGTTTTTTTTTTATGTTTTTATGTTAAAATCGCTCCGAACACTAAGCTTTTGGAAGGATTTCGTCTTGCGCGCGCGAATGTCCACTTTACCTTATTTTTTGCAAGGGATTCTTGAAATTTGATTATATTAGAACAAGAAATGTCATTTTCTATTGTTTTTTGCAAGGGAAAGCGGATTACAACAAAACAACCGGATCCTGTACACACCCTCTTTTCTGAGGCTTCCTCACGAAAATGATGAACATGTAGCTGCGGCCTAGGCGGCGCAGGGGGGGCGCGCACCAGGGGGCCCAACAATAATTATTCTTTAAAATAAATAATGTTCAACAACAACAACAACAACAACAACAACAACACCAACCAACAACAACAACAACAACAACAAGAAGAAGAAGAATAATAATAATAACAACAACAACAAGCAGTTTAAGTATGTTCGCCCTTATCTGCTCGAGTGTCGAATAACGCGAATTTCCCAAACCCTCGATACCCGCCCTTTTCGTCTTCGATCGAACCCTTTTTGGAGGGTATACCTTTCTTCCCTGCAGGCCGGGCCCCGGCAAGCGGCGGGGCGGCCGCGGACCGTCGGCCTGGCCAGCGGCAGCGCTGATCGGCGGGGCGGCCGCGGAGCGTCGACCCGACCCCAAGAGGGACGGACAGGTGACCGACCACGACGACGACGACGACGACGACGACGACGACGACGACGACGAGCGAAAGCGAGAGCGAGAGAGAACGACAGCAGAGCCACGAAGGACACGAAGTAGGCCACGAAGGGCGACAGCGGGGACACGAAGGGAATGCGTATGGGGCCACGAAGAGCGCGAACGAGCGTGGGCCACGAAGGGCAGAAAAAGCGAGGCCACAGAGGGCAACGATGGAGCCACTGAGGGTAGCACCTGGGCCACGTAGGACAATGAGGGGGCCACAAGCGGCGACAGCGGGGCCACGAAGGGCATGCACATGGGGCCACAACGAGCGCGAACGAGCAGGGGCCACGAAGGGCATACGTATGTTGGGCCGCGGAGGGTAAGGACGGGGCCACTGAGGGCAGCGAGGGGGCCACGAAGGGCAGCGAGGGGGCCACGAAGGGCGACAGCGGGGCCACGAAGGGCATACATTTGGGGCCACCACGGGCGCGAACGAGCGGGGGCCACGAAGGGCATACATATACGGGGCCACGAAGGGCAGCGAGGGGGCCACGAAGGGCTGCAACGGGGCCACGAAACAAAGCGAGGGGGCCACGAAGAGCTGCAACGGGGCCACGAAGGGCTGCAACGGGGCCACGAAACAAAGCGAGGGGGCCACGAAGGGCTGCAACGGGGCCACGAAACAAAGCGAGGGGGCCACGAAGGGCTGCAACGGGGCCACGAAGGGCAACGAGGAGGCCACGAGGGGCTGCAACGGGGCCACGAAACAAAGCGAGGGGGCCACGAAGGGCTGCAACGGGGCCACGAAACAAAGCGAGGGGGCCACGAAGGGCTGCAACGGGGCCACAAAGGGCAGCGAGATCCAGATTCCTAGGTCATCTGTGATGGGGTCCTAAGCGTGAGCGCGACTCCTGGGTGCCTTGGTGTCGGGAGCGCGGCGCTGGAGTAAATTGCAAGAAATTCCAACGCAAGGGCGCTATTCTTCAGTAAGTTGCAAGCATGTCTCCAGCGAGAGCGCGACTCCAGAGCGCAGGAGGAGCGATTCCTGAATAAATCGTAAGGAAGTCCCAAGCGAGAGCGCGATTCTTGAATAAAATGCGAGGAAGTCTCGGGCGGGAGCGGGGGTCCTGGCTAAATTGTGAGGAAGTCTCAGGCGGGAGCCGTTGTTGTTGTAACCCAGGGGCCAGGGGGCCAATTTGAGCAGGAAGACTTTCTTTGACAAAAAACAAAGTGCGAGCCCCGGGAGGGGCACTTCAATCGAAAAAACCAATGTGCACGGGTGAGGGGGATCAACAATACATATTGTTCAAGAATGAGAGTTCAACAACAACAACAACAACAACAACAACAACAACAACAACAACAACAACAACAACAATTACTAGCACGTGGGGACACTCCGTTCTCACCAGTGCCAGGGTTTTCATAGGAGGCGGGCAATACCCCCACTTTGTGGGGGGGCCGGTTCAAGCTCTACCAAATTTCCAAACGACTCTTCGCCACCACCCACACCCAGCTTCCCGCTCTATGACGTTCGGACACTTCACTTCGTGGCATGCGGACGACCGTGGCTACTATTCAGGGCCCCGCGGCCGACGACGACGGCGTGCGCGCGCGAAGAAAAAACGAATGTGTCCCGCATGGTATTATTTGACAGGGATGATGGCCCTGGCAGGTGCGCAACCGTTGTTGCAGAAGTTCGAAAAAGTTGCTCGCAAAAGCCCGTTTGACAGAAATGTTTAAAAAGTGTTGGGTTTCCTACGAATCCGCAAGAGCGCGCGGGATGAGATTTTGACAATTTTTTGTTGAAAAACCATTGGTTTTTTGATGTTTTTATGTTAAAATCGCTGCGAACACTAAGGTTTTGGAAGGATTTCGTCTTGCGCGCGCGAATGTCCACTTTACCTTATTTTTTGCAAGGGATTCTTGAAATTTGATTATATTAGAACAAGAAATGTCATTTTCTATTGTTTTTTGCAAGGGAAAGCGGATTACAACAAAACAACCGGATCCTGTACACACCCTCTTTTCTGAGGCTTCCTCACGAAAATGATGAAAATGTAGCTGCGGCCTAGGCGGCGCAGGGGGGCGCGCACCAGGGGGCCCAACAATAATTATTCTTTAGAATAAATAATGTTCAACAACAACAACAACAATTACTAGCACGTGGGGACACTCCGTTCTCACCAGTGCCAGGGTTTTCATAGGAGGCGGGCAATACCCCCACTTTGTGGGGGGGCCGGTTCAAGCTCTACCAAATTTCCAAACGACTCTTCGCCACCACCCACACCCAGCTTCCCGCCCTATGACGTTCGGACACTTCACTTCGTGGCATGCGGACGACCGTGGCTACTATTCAGGGCCCCGCGGCCGACGACGACGGCGTGCGCGCGCGAAGAAAAAACGAATGTGTCCCGCATGGTATTATTTGACAGGGATGATGGCCCTGGCAGGTGCGCAACCGTTGTCGCAGAAGTTCGAAAAAGTTGCTCGCAAAAGCCCGTTTGACAGAAATGTTTAAAAAGTGTTGGGTTTCCTACGAATCCGCAAGAGCGCGCGGGATGAGATTTTGACAATTTTTTTGTTGAAAAACCATTGGTTTTTTGATGTTTTTATGTTAAAATCGCTACGAAAACTAAGGTTTTGGAAGGATTTCGTCTTGCGCGCGCGAATGTCCACTTTACCTTATTTTTTGCAAGGGATTCTTGAAATTTGATTATATTAGAACAAGAAATGTCATTTTCTATTGTTTTTTTGCAAGGGAAAGCGGATTACAACAAAACAACCGGATCCTGTACACACCCTCTTTTCTGAGGCTTCCTCACGAAAATGATGAAAATGTAGCTGCGGCCTAGGCGGCGCAGGGGGGGCGCGCACCAGGGGGCCCAACAATAATTATTCTTTAGAATAAATAATGTTCAACAACAACAACAACAATTACTAGCACGTGGGGACACTCCGTTCTCACCAGTGCCAGGGTTTTCATAGGAGGCGGGCAATACCCCCACTTTGTGGGGGGGCCGGTTCAAGCTCTACCAAATTTCCAAACGACTCTTCGCCACCACCCACACCCAGCTTCCCGCCCTATGACGTTCGGACACTTCACTTCGTGGCATGCGGACGACCGTGGCTACTATTCAGGGCCCCGCGGCCGACGACGACGGCGTGCGCGCGCGAAGAAAAAACGAATGTGTCCCGCATGGTATTATTTGACAGGGATGATGGCCCTGGCAGGTGCGCAACCGTTGTTGCAGAAGTTCGAAAAAGTTGCTCGCAAAAGCCCGTTTGACAGAAATGTTTAAAAAGTGTTGGGTTTCCTACGAATCCGCAAGAGCGCGCGGGATGAAATTTTGACATTTTTTTGAAAAACCATTGGTTTTTTTGATGTTTTTATGTTAAAATCGCTACGAAAACTAAGGTTTTGGAAGGATTTCGTCTTGCGCGCGCGAATGTCCACTTTACCTTATTTTTTGCAAGGGATTCTTGAAGTTTGGTTATGTTAGAACAAGAAATGTCCACTTTAGCTTATTTTTTGCAAGGGAAAACCGATCGTAACAACACAACCGGATCTGGTACACATCGTTTTGCCTGAGACTTCCTCACGAAAATGATGAAAATGAGGCTGCGGCCTAGGCGCGGCGAGGGGGGCGTGCACCAGGGGGCCCAACAATAATTATTCTTTAGAAGTAATAATATTCAACAACAACAACAACAATCATTTTAAGACTGTTCGCCCTTATATGCTCGAGTGTCCAATAAAATGTATTTCCCAAACCCTCGATACCCGCCCTCTTCGTCTTCGATCGAACCCCTTTTGGGGGGTATACCTTTCTTCCCTGCAGGCCGGGCCCCGGCAAGCGGCGGGGCGACCGCGGACCGTCGGCCTGGCCAGCGGCAGCGCTGATCGGCGGGGCGGCCGTGGACCGTCGACCCGACCCCAAGAGGGACGGACAGGGGCGACGACGACGACGACGACGACGACGTCGAAGACGACGGCGACGACGGCGACGACGAGCGAAAGCGAGAGCGAGAGAGAACGACAGCAGGGCCACGAAGGGCACGAAGTAGGCCACGGGGCGACAGCGGGGACACGAAGGGAATGCGTATGGGGCCACGAAGAGTGCGAACGAGCGGGGGCCACGAAGTGCAGATAATGCGGGGCCACAGAAGGCAACGATGGGGCCACTGAGGGTAGCAACTGGGCCACGTAGGACAATGAGGGGGACACATATGGCGACGGCGGGGGCACGAAGGGCATGCACACGGGCCCACAACGGGCGCGACTCCTGGGTGCCTGGGTGTCGGGAGCGCGGCGCTTGGGCAAATTGGAGGAAATTCCAACGCAAGGCTATTCTTCAGTAAGTTGCAAGCAAGTTTCCAGCGAGAGCGCGACTCCAGAGCTCCGGGAGAGCGATTCCTGAATAAATTGTTAGGAAGTCCCGAGCGAGAGCGCGATTCCTGAATAAAATGCGAGGAAGTCTCGGGCGAGACCGGGGGTCCTGGCTAAATTGTAAGGAAGTCTCAAACGGGAGCCGTTGTTGTTGTAACCCGGGGGCCAGGGGGCCAATTTGAGCAGGAAGACTTTCCCTGTCAAAAAACAGGGTGCGAGCGTCGAGGGGCACACTTTGATTGAGAAAAAACAGTATGCACCCGTGGGGGGGATCAACAATAATTACTCTTCAGAAATGAGAATTCAACAACAACAACAATAACAACAACGACGACAACAACAACAACATCAGCATCATCATCATCATCATCATCATCATCATCATCATCATCATCGTCATCATCATCATCATCATCATCATCATCATCATCATCATCATCATCATCATCATCATCATCATCATCATCATCATCATCATCATCATCATCATCATCATCATCATCATCATCATCATCATCATCATCATCATCAGCATCAGCATCATCATCACCATCATCATCATCATCACACCACCACCATCATCATCATCAGCAGCATCATCATCATCATCATCATCATCATCAGCATCATCATCATCACCATCACCATCACCATCACCATCATCATCATCATCATCATCATCATCATCATCATCATCATCATCATCATCATCGCCACCACCACCTCCTCCTCCTGCTGCTGCTGCTCCTCCTCCTCCTCCTCCTTTTCCTCCTCTTCCTCCTCCTTTCCTCCTCCTCCTCTTCCTCCTCCTCCTCTTCCTCCTCCTCCTCCCTCTCTTCCGTCTCCTTCGACAGCTATGTCCTATGTCATGGCCTTCGGCCCAACCCGCCACAGTGCCTGGGTTGTGGACCAGACGCCTCTTAGATTTCATTTTGGGGTCTCTCCAAGGACGCCTCTTGGAGGCGATCTGAGGGCATCTTGGGACTCTCCTGGAGGCCTCTTGTCGGGGGCCTCTCGGAGGCCTCTTGAGGGCCTCCTGGCGATCTCGAACTCCATCTTGAGGTGGGAGGCTCGAAATTTCAGTTCGAGCTTCCCCTCTTGGGCCTGTCTGGGCTGCTGGGGCCCTCTCGGGGGCATCGGGGGCCCTGTTGGAGCGTTCTTAGAGAGAACGTGTTTCACGGGCGCTTGCCTTGGGAACATTCGGAGGCGCGTTTCAAACCGGGGGGTGGGGCCCCCTCCCCCAACACTCGGCGCCGTCGCTCAAAACCAGGTGGACTCCCCTCCCTCCCAAACCTCCCACCTCCCGAACCCCCCCCCCCTCCCAGGGGGGGGGTTCAAACCCCCCCCCCCCGGCGCCTGCGCCAGCGCCGGCACTGGCGGCCGCCAGCAGCGCCCACGGCGGGAACGCAGCGACGACGACCAGAGGCAGCTCAAGGGGGGGGCGTGAGGGGTTCGGGATCCCCTGGCGCCGGGGGGGAGGGGCGGTTCTAACTCCCTCCGCCCCCCTCGCGCCCGCGCCGGCGTTGGCGCCGGCCAGCAGCGCTGGCGCTGGCGCCGGCGACGGTGGGGACGCAGCGACGATTACTACCACTACCATCACCACCACCACTACCACCACCGCCTCAACCCACCACCACCACCACCACCAACAACAGCACCACACAACCACCACCACCACCACCACCACAGCCACCACCACCACAACCACCACCACGACTCACCATCACCACCACCACAAAAAAACAACCACGAGCACCACCACCACCACAATCTACCACACCACCACCACCACCGCCACAACCACTTACCAGCAGCACAACCCACCACCACCACAAACCATCACACCACCACCACCACCACCGCCACCACCACCACCAGCACCACCTCCACAAAACACCGCCGCAACCACAACCCACCACTACCACCACAAACAACCACCACACCACCACCAAACCACCACAACCACCACCACCACCACAACGAACCACCACACCACCACCACCACAACCAACACCACCGCTACCACCACCACCACCACAACCCACCACCACCACCACCACCACCGTCGTCCTCGTCGACGCTCCCCGCCCGCGCCGCCCGCCGCCGCAGGCGCTGGCCGGCGCCGGCCCAAAAATGGAAATCGTCGTCCCCGCCGCCGTCGCCAGCCGCCGCCGACGCAAGCGCCGGCCCGAGGCCCGAGGAAAGGGGAAGCAGGGCCGGGGGGGGGTCCGGTTTTAAACTCCCCCCCCCCTCCAAGCGACGCGACCACAGAAAGCGCTCTTTCCGTTCTTAGGGGCCTTTTTGGCCGTCTTGGGCGCTCCCGAGACCGAACCAGAGAGCATGCCAAAACTCCCAAGCGGCAGTTGAAAAACTCAGTGCCTCAGTGATTTGGGCCTCTTTGGCCAGCTCCCAAGGTGTCAAAGGCGGCCCAAGACGTGCCCGAGAGGACTCCAGCATGGGCCTGGAGGCCATCTTAGGCCACGAGGGAAACATTGAATCCGAGCCGCGCTTCCGAGGCCTCGGGAAAAGTCGCGCGGAACACCCCTGAAGTCACACGGAACTGCCGGCCGACACTTCCCCACTCCTCCTCCTCCTCCTCCTCATTCTCCTCCTCCTCCTCTTCTTCCTCCTCCTCCTCCTCCTCCTCCTTCCCCCTGCCTCCTCCTCCTCCTCCTCCTCCTCCTCCTCCTCCTCCTCATCATCATCATCACCATCATCCTCCACCTCCTCCTCCTCCTCCTCCTCCTCCTTCTCCCGAGGTCTCCTCCGGGCCTGCGCGGGACACCACTCCGCTGGACCTCCCCGCACACAGGCGCAGCGGAGCGGCGACGGTTGCAAGGGGCAGGCCCCGTGGTACCCGGGGAGATCACAAGGCACGATACGGTGTGGGCATTTGTTGCCGACACAACCACGCAGGAACTACAATTCGAGGGAGAGGGAAGAGGAGAAAGAGAGAGAGAGAGGGAGAAATAATGAGAAAGAAAGAGGCATGCAGGCTAGAGCCCCTGAGAGCGCCGTTGGCTGCTCAGGGCCGTAGGCGGCCTGCGTTCCCAGCATACTGCAGCAGACGCCGCATCTCATCTGCGAAGGCAGCCGACGCAAAACTAAGAGGCCCCGCTATGCTCCGACAAAGAGCAGAGCGCGCCCCCGAGAAGAGAGGAAAACCCGAGATAAGGAACCCTTAGATAAGGAATCCAGGGCCTGGAAGCCAGTCGACCTCCAATCGTGGATCGGCCACGGATATCACCGCCGCCCTCATCAGATGAGGCACCCTCCAGGGCCTGGCGCCTCCCGGGACTATTCCTCGGCAAGCGCCTCCACCGTGGCACGCGTGCGACAGGAGGATACGGCAAGAGGAGCGGGAGGCGCGGTACGGGACGACCGCCGCGCGGCCGTGAGGCAGGGACGGCCCAGACTGGAGATGCTCCGCTGCCGCCCGAGCAGCACCGCTCGCTCGCCCTGGGCCCTGGGCCTCGGTCGGGGGGGGGGGCGCTGGCTTCGACCCCCCCCCCCACGAGGTGCGGCTCCCGCAAGCAGCGACAACCCCCCCCCCTCCCCTAGCCATCACCAACCCCTCGCATCTGGTTGTTCCAACCTACTTGAGCCACGGCCACCAGGAAGACTGTCGAGCCCCAAGAAGAAGGTGCGGAAACCTGAGGGCGTTCACGTATCGGGCCCCGGGAGGCGAGACTCGTTCGACACTCCTTCGATCTGCTCGGGGTGCCCGAAACTATTTCTGGGACGCGGTCCTTAAGCACGCTGGGAGCAACATAGCCCTCGCCTCCCCTGCCCCCACCCAACAAAAAAACCAGGCCAGCCCTCCGGATCCCAGGGTGGCCCATCCAGCGGCGCGGCGCAGGTGCAGGGCAAAAGGGGCGCGGCGCCCCCGCCGATCTGCGACCGCAGGCTCGCACCGGCACGCCCACCCACTCCTCCCTCCTCCCTCCTCCCTCCTCCCTCCTCCTCCTCCTCCTCCTCCTCCTCCTCCTCCTCCTCCTCCTCCTCCCTCCTCCTGCTCCTCCTCCTCCCTCCTCCTCCTCCTCCTCCTCCTCCTCCTCCTCCTCCTCTTCGCTCCTCCTCCTCCTCCTCCCACACCTCCCCGCCGATGTCCCCATCCCGCCCCCGGCGGGGCCTCCAGGTGCTGCCGTGCGAGAGGGGCACGCGCTCGTGCACCTCTGGCGCGCCGCGCGGGGAGCGGCGAGGCAGCCGCCCCGCTGCAGAGAGCCGCCACCACCACCGGGAGCGCAGTCATCGCCGACGACT
>CAUYUJ010003413.1:29871-34871 GCA_963575745.1 Prorocentrum cordatum | reverse complement strand
TCGCATACATATTTACCGGCCACGACCCGAGGTGGCCCTGGATGACCCCGGGGGAACTCCTCCTCCTCCTCCTCCTCCTGCTCCTCCTCCTCCTCCTCCTCCTCCTCGTTCTCGTCCTCCTCCTCCTCCTTCTCCTCCTCCTCCTCCTCCTCTCCTCCTCCTCCTCCTCCTCCTCTCCTTTATCTTCTTTCTCCTCTTCCTCTTCTTCCTCCGCCGCCGCCTCCTCCTCCTACTCCTCCTGCTCCTCCTCCTCCCCCTCCCTCCTCTTCCCCTCCTCCTCCACCGCCATCCTTGTCGAACCCCCAGGCGTGTCGGGACCCGGGAAAAAACTCGGCCAAGCGAAACTCGTCCAGCCGAACTCGGCCGGGCCGAGCTCGGCCAATCTGAACTCGGCCCAGGGCCGAGTCTCGTCTGGCCGAGTTCAGCGTGGGCCGAGTTTCTCTGGTCCAGCTTATCTGGCCAAATGCTTCCGCCCGAGCTTCCCTGATGCGAATCCGTCGGGCGAGTTTTGCGAGCGACCTCCCGCTGCAACCCCGCAGCGGCGGCCGGGGTTCGGCGGCGGGGCCGCGCTCAGCTTTTGCCCAACTATTCACCAGCCGAGTTTTTCCGGCCAAGCTTCTTCAGCCGACTTTTTCCTGGTCCGAGCTTGAGAGTGTTTCTTTATGTTCGGCGATGACGGGCGTCATGGGGGGGGTGGGCGGGGGGGATATGACGTAACGGGGCCCCCCCCCCCCCCAGTGTGGCTCTGGTACCACAGCCGCACCCGCGCGCACGACGCGACGAGCGACAAACCAGAGAGTTCGGCTCGGACCAGTTGTCCGAACCGAACTCTTTCCGAGCCGAAGTTGTCTGGCCGAGCTGATCGGGCCGATGTCGGCCGGCCGAATGTCGCCTGGCCCAGGTTACCGGGAATTGTTCTCGGGAGCCGCAGCGGGCGTTTAGCGCGCGCACTGCCCCCCAAAAAGGCGAGCCCGCACGAGGCGCATCAGGCAGGCGAGCCACTGTTCAAACACGCGCAGCCTGCACAAGCAAAGCGAAGCGCCGGTACCATCCTTCGAGCGGACTGGGTTTCAGCATTGCTACACGCGGGTCCCCCACGAGAGCCGGGAAAACCATCAGGAGGGACGATAAGAGCGTAACCGAAACGAGGAGAGCAGAGCCGAGCAAAGAAACTCCAAGACCAACAGCATAATGAACGAAGGCGAACAGCAAATCAATGCTCGAACTCTGTGTGGCCTAGTCACGTAAACCCCTTGCCCTGGTGCAACCACCCCGAATGAAAAACAACAGGTGAGCTGGGCCAGCGCAGACGCCAATCTTGCGTAACTCTAGAAGTGGCTGTAGTCACTTAATTTTCTGCCCAGTTTCGGTGTATCACAGTGGCACCGCATACTTGTTCACACTGTTCACGCCTTGTCTCTTCCGGGATGGCTTCCCCGGGGCAATAAATTTGCGTGACTACAAAACGCTTTGTAGTCACGTGAACTTCCTGCCCTAAGGCAACTTTCTTCGCCCAAAACAAATCTCGCCTGAGACAAAGAGTAAGCTAGGCCACCGCAGAAACACAATCAGCGTGACCACAAAGAATTTTTGGAAGTCACCCCACCCCCTCCCCTCCTTCCCCCCATCCCCCCCCTCGTCTCTCCACGCCCCCGCAATCCCTCAAGGCAACGTCCCGCATCCCCCCTCAGCCGACGCTTTCTGGAGACAGGGTCGCGCCTCTTCCACCAACGCCGAGGGTGAAAAGGCGTATGTGATGATTGCTTGTCACTCCTCCCTATGTCCCCTCCCCTCCAGTGAGACAAGGGCGAGGAGGAGGGTAGGGGGGCTGAACTCACCAAGACCCCTCTGAGGCCCTCCTGGCCTCAAAATCCATCCCCCGTGGCCGCCAGGATGCCCCAGCTGCCCCGTGTGGCCGGCTTTCTCTGGCGCCGAACTTCTCCCGGGCCGAGCTTACACAGCCAACCAAGCTCAGTGTGGCCGAGCTTCTCCGGCCGAGACTTTCCTGGGCCGCCTTTCTTCAGGAGGGGAAAAAACACACAGACACAATTCATCGGCGATTCCCGGAAAATATGGGAAACTATGGGAAGTGGGGGAGAAGACAAAAACTCAGAAAATATAGGAAAATATGGGGAATCTTTTCATTTGTGTGTATTTATTTGTGTGTCCCAGCTCCCCTCCATTGCTCTGGCCGAGCTTCTCCCGCCGAGGTCGTCCGGTGCTCCCGCTGCCGCCGGGGCGCCGGGGGCGGAGGTCCGAGGGCCGAGAGCTTCGCTGCCAGCGGGCCGACGCCCGCGGGGCCGAGCTCGGCCAGTCCGAGCTCTTCCTCGACCGAGCTCAGACTGGCCGAGCGAGCCTCAGGTCGGGCCTGTCCCCCCTGCGGGGGTAGCGTGGACGACAGATAGAAAAGTAGCCCAAACAGACCCCCCCAAGATGGCCAAAGAGTATGCAGCACATCGCCCCCAGACGATTCTTAGACTATTTCTTGATCTTCCCCCTGTCGAGGGACAGGCCCGGCTTGAACCGAGCTCAGACTGGCCGAGTTGGCCGGCCAAGCTCAGAGTGGCCGGGCTCCGTGGGCCGAGTGCAGCCGGCCGAGGTTTCCCTGGCCGACTGTGATCGTCGCCTCGGCAGGGCGGGCTGCGCGGTTCGACGGAGAGGTCCTTCCAACCTGTGCTGTCGGAGCGCGGGCTTGTGCAACAGCTTCACGGGTGGAGGGAGGGCCGTTTTCAAGAAGCGGCTCTCGCGTGAGCGCCGGGCGCAGTGGTCTCAAGAGTGTGCAGCAGCTTCACGGACGGGTGGGGGCAAAATGTGGCTCTCGCCTCAGGGCCGCTCACGTTCGGCTTTGAAGTGTGCACATGCTTCGAAGATGGCGGGGGGGTTCGTTTCCAAAGTGTGATTCTCGCCTTAGCGCAGCGCGCATTCGTCTTACAGGGTTGCAGTAGCTTCACGGATGAAAGGGGGGTCGTTTTCAAAATGTGGCTCTCGCCTCAGGGCCACTCACATTCGTCTTGAAAGTGCGCAATTCAAGGATGGAATGGCAACTACTTTTCAAAATGTGGCTATCGCTTGAGCGTCGGGCACATTCGTCTGGCGTGCGCAACACCTTTACGGATGGAGGGATGCTGGCTCGTTTTTCAAATGTGATTCCCGCCTGAGCGTCGCGCGCACTCGTCTTAAGAATGTGCAACAGCTTTACGGATGGAGGACGGCTCTTTTTCAATGTGGTTCTCGCCTTAGCGCTGCGCACATTCGTCTTTCACGTCTGCAAAAAGTTCACGGATGGAAGGGCGGCTCCTTCTCAAACGTGGCTCTCGCCAGAGCGGCGGGCGCATCCGCTTTAAAATGCAACGTTGGGCAGGATGGAGGAGTGCTTTGAGATGGAGCTCGCGCCCGAGACTTCGCAGAAGGACCCGAAACTCCAAGGCACGCAGCGCTGCACTGACCCAGGGAGGCTCGCTTGAAAATTGGAGCTGTCGCTTGAGACCGCCCGCTGGAAGGCGTTTCTTTATGTTCGGCGATGACGGGCGTCTGGGGGGGGGGGGGTATGACGTGACGCCCCCCCCCCCCCCGCCGTGCGGTTCCGGCACCCTAGCCGCGCAGCCGCGCGCACGACGCGACGAGCGACGAGCGACGAGCGAGGAGGCAACTGGGCACTGCCCCCGACCTGGCCGGCGCCCGTCGGGTGTTGGCGAAAGGCCGCGAACCAGCTCACACGGCTGACTTTCTCGGGCGCCCCCCGGCGCCACATGGAGAGAGCGCCCGGCGGCCGGGCCGGGACCAGCTGCGTGCAGCGGAGTTCGTACCACCCCCCCTCTCTCTTTCACGGTGCCCCCCTCTGCCGGGAGCGGCCACGAGGGGGTGTCCACGAGGGGGGAGGGGGGGAAATCATGGCCGGCGGCACGTGCGCGGCCCCGCGCGGGGGGGGGGGGGGCCAGGGACGTCAGGGAAAGAAGAAGCGGCGCCATGAAAATCCGAGGAGATCTCACGCCCCGCCATGATATCCCCCCCCCCCCCTCCTGGTCAGCGCCCCCCTCTCTGCCGCCCCCGACTCCGGGCTGACCCGGCTGGGGAGCTCCCCGGAGAACACGCCGCGGAGCTGGCCCGCGCCGGGCGGGCGCTGCCGCCGCCCCCGCGGCCCCCCCTGGGCCCCGCGGGCCGCCGAAGCGGGCGGACGCCGCAGCGTCGGGGCGAGGGCCCTCGCGGGTTCCTTTTCGGTCGTCCGTTCTGGGTCCTGGGTCCGCCCCTCGCCCCTCTCGGCCCCCTTCGGGCCCGTCTCGTCGCTCGCGAGGCCTGAGGCGTCGGGGCCGCTCTGGTCTCCGGCGGGGGGGGCCTCGGGGCTCGCCGTGCCCTCGATTCTGCTGTTGTCTCTCCTCGGGCGCTTCCAGAGCTTCTGCGACGAGGACGGGATCGGTGGCTGGAGAGTATAGCAGCCAGAGACGCACGTGCTCGGAAGTGTACGACCGGAGAGTTCCTTCACCACATGAGCGCCTGCTAGTTTTCGCCCGCCTGTGCCCTAAGCGGCCGCCCCTTCGCGGGCATACAGGCTTGACCTTGACCTTGACCTCTTTCCTCGGGCGCTCCTCGCAAATCTGGGCGCATCTGGGGCCAAGGAGGGGCTTCGATCTCCGTTCGATGGCCCCCGCAGGCCCAGCTGGGACCTCCACCCCGCCAGTGAGAGGGATCCCGCCTCCACTGGTCGCAGCGGGACTCCCCGCGAAAGTCCCCGGTCGCAGCCGAGGAAGAGCAGGAGGAGAGGATATAGGAAGGCGGCAGGGCGACAAGGAAAGTGAGAAATGGGAGGAGGCGAGGTGTAGGAAGAGCAAGAAATGAGGACGATGAGGGAGAGGAGGCGCCAGGGAGGAGATGGAGGAGAAGAACGAAACTCTCGGTGCTGACGGTGTGGCCGGAATCTAAGCTGGCAGTAACCTCCGTCGCCGCGGGTCACCTCGACTCGCCCTGAGGACGATGAGCAGGAGGAGCTGGGGAGGAGGCTGCTG
>CAUYUJ010003413.1:25000-29771 GCA_963575745.1 Prorocentrum cordatum | reverse complement strand
ACTGGGGATAGAAGTGGTGGGTGGCGCACACGTTATCCCATGTGGTGGGATAAGACGCTGGGAGCAGGGTTAATTCGATCGCGGGTCAAGTGCAGGTCTAGGCGCTGGCATCGACGTCGGGTTAGGCGTTGGCATTGGTGCTGGCGTCGGTGTTGGCGTCTGTGCTGGTGTAGACGTTGGCGTCGGTGAAGGCAGAGGCACAAGCGTGGGTGCTGGTGTCGGTGCTGGCGTCTGCGCTGGCGTAGTCGCCGGTGGTGGTGCGGGCGTCGGAGCTGGGCGTCGGTGCTAGAGAGTCGGAGCTGGGGAGTCGGAGCTGAAGGTAGAAGTGATGGGTTGCGCACACATTATCCCATGGGGTGGGATAAGACGCCGGGGGCAGGGTTCATCCGACCGCGGGTCGAATGCTCGTCTGGCGTCGGTGCCAGTGTAGGCGTTGGCGTCGGTGAAGGCATATGCACAAGCGTGGGTGCTGGTGTCGGTGCTGGCGTCTGCTCTGGCGTAGGCACTGGCGGTGGTGCTGGCGTCGGAGATGGGGAGTCGGAGCTGGGGATAGAAGTGATGGGTGGCGCACTCGTTATCCCACGGGGTGGGATGACACCCTGGGAGCAAGGTTTATTCGACCGCGGGTCGAATGCAGGTCGAGGCGTTGGCAATGGTGTCGGGTTAGGCGTCGGCGTCGGTGCTGGCGTCGGTGCTGGCGTCGGTGCTGGTGTAGGCGTTGGCGTCGGTGAAGGCACATGCACAAGCATGGGTGCTGGTGTCGGTGCTGGTGTCTGCACTGGCGGAGGCGCCCGCGGTGGTGCTGGCGTCGGAGCTGGACGTCGGAGTTGGGGGGTCGGAGTTGGGGATAGAAGGGGTGGGTGGCGCACCCATTATCCCACGGGGTGGGATAAGACTCCAGGGGCAGGGTTCATTCGACCGCGGGTCGAATGCAGGTGTAGGCGGCATTGGTGTCCGGTTCGGCGTCGGCGTAGGGGTTGGTGTCGGTGCTGACGCATGAATCCTCTGGTGCGTTGTCGTCAGATGGCCGGCGTTGGTGCTGGAGTCGGTGCTGACGTCGGTGCTGGTGTAGGCGCAGGCGTGAGTGCCGGCGTCGCAAGTCCAAGCGCTGGTGTGATGCGGTGCTGGTGTGGTGCTGGTGCTGATGCGGTGCTGGTGTGGTGCTGGTGTGGGCGTCAACGTCGGTGTCGGCCTTGTTGTTTTGGAGCGGCTTTCCAACATCGGCTTGGTTGTTGGCGTCGGTGCTGGCGTCGGTGCTGGTGCGGGCGCTGGCGTCGGTGCTGGCGTCGAGGCTGGTGTGGGTGCCGGTGGTGGTGTCGGTGTAGGCGCCGGCGTTGTTGCTGGCGTATGGGCTGACGTCGGCGTGGGGGTGTTGGTGCAGCTGCAAGTGGTGCTGTCTGGGGGGGGGAAGAGTTGTTGGGCGCACGTGTGGTGCTGTGCCTGGCGCCCTCCTGCCGGGGGGGGGGCAGGATTTGTCCGCCCACGAATTGTGGTGACTGGCGGATAACTGCCCGAATTTCCGCCCCACCAGCAGGGCGGCCAAGCGAACCCTACTGTGTGGTGCAAGCTTTGTGGTGCAAGCCATCGTATCCCAGCCGCATGACCGATGGAGTGCCCAGCCGTAAATATGTAACACGCTGCCTGGTATTCATGTGTCTGGCGTGGGGATGGCGTTAGTGCCGGTGTATGCGCAGGCGTTGGTGCTGGCGTAGGCGCCGGCGTCGGTGCTGGCCTCGGTGCTGGCGTCAATGCCGGTGTCCGTGCGGCTGTCAGCGATGGCATCGGGGCTGGCGTAGGCGCTGGCTGTGGTGTTGGCGTAGGCGCAGGCGCTGGTGCCTGCGTTGGTGCTGGCGTCGGTACTGGCCTCGGTGCAGGCGTCGGTGCCGGCGTCGATGCTGATGCTATCGATGATGTCGGAGCTGACGTAGGCGTTGGGGCTGGTGCTGGCGTAGGTGCATGTGCTGGCATCGGTGCCAGTGTAAGCGCTGGCGTTGGTGCTGGCGTTATTAGGTGCCGGTGTTGGCGCTGGTGGCAGTGCTGGCGACGGCGCTGGTGTAGGCGCAGGCGTTGGTGCTAGCGTCGGCGCTGGCGTCGGAGCTGGCGTCGGTGCTGGTCGATGGTGCTGGTGTAAGTGTTGGTTTTGATGTTGGAGTCGGTGATAACAACAGTGCTGGTATGGGCGCTGGTGGAGGCGCTGGCGTTGGCGCCGGCGGTGGCGCCGGCGTTGGTGCTGTCGCCGGTGCTGGGCGCTGCGCTGCGACAGAGGACAGGTCGGAGTGTCGAGTTGGTGGAGTCGGTGGCGGTTGGAGGTCGGATCGCTGAGGTTGCGGAGGCTGGAGGTCGGCTGGTGGAGGTGGCAGGGCGAACCCCGAGGGCAATTGCTACTGGAAGTGGTACTGGAATCACGGCACCCGGGGGAGCGGATGGGAGTCGTGCGCAGTCCAGCGCCGGGTAAGGACGCGGGTGGAACGGCCGTGGCCTCGAACACCTTCCCGGACCCATTGTGTCATTGCGTCGTAAAGTGCTGCCGTCGGCAGGGGGGTCTGGGCGTGTCGCTGGTAATTGGTGCACCTGTACGTCGCATAGACCAGAAGGGCGATGGTCGCGAGCATCTCCGTGGTGTTGGCCAAAGGATTTACCAGAAGAAAAGAATGGAGGTTCACGAACAGGTGCGGGTCGAGGTGCAAGAACTGCGCAGCAAGCCGCTTCACCACCGGGCACTTCGCGCAATGCTCAATCGCGTCCTGTGTGTGGGGCACTCTGCACAGGAGGCATGGTCCACCATGTTGTTGAAAACGACGGGCCGTCGTCCATCGATTCCACATCGTGCTGAAGACCGCCGACTGTGCCCTTGGAGCCACCAACTTGTTCAACTGCTTAAGGTGATGGAGAGCTGCCCGGCCATGCCAATTCTCTGTGCGCTGCCGGACTGGAAACAAGCTAGTGATGTAAGCGTGGTCGGGCATGTTGAGGTACCAGCGTCGGTATTTGTGCCGGATGCGGTGTTCGGCTGGCGGGGCGCGCGCCTGTAAGAGTCGAGCATATACGGTGGCTTGGAAACGAGCGCGGATGCGGCCCCATTCTTTCACGGAGTAAGGAGTGGGACGCGTCGGTGCCATGGAGCGGCATAACTCGGTGGGTGTCCCCAGAAGCGTCGTCATGTCCGACAATGTGGTGTCCAAGCGTAGGTGGTAGGAGTGCTGGAACCATTGATCCCACATTGCTTTTTCCTGCAGGCGGTCGGTGGTGCCCAAAAGTGATCTGAGGAACCGGGTGCGTCGGTTGAATGTGCCATTGTAGTTTGTGTTGTTGGGGGCGTGCGGGGGAAGGTCGGCAGGGTTAGCGGGGCGCGCGCCGTCGCCGGGGAGGTGGAAGTCCAAGGGAGTGCCTGGTTCCGCGGGGTGGTCGCCGCAGGCTGTGTCCCACAATCGTACTCGTAGTTGTGCTGCTTGGGCGGCAAGCCGGAGACTCCGGAAAGCGCTGGGAAAATTGTACGAATGTTGTAGCCACCATAAATCCTCTGGCGTGGCCCAATTACCGGGGCCGGGAGCGGCTCGTCGTAGACATTGTAACTCCACGGTGAGAACGTCATCCGTCGGGTCGCTGAGCTGTGCCACGAAGGTCAACACCGAGATCCCAAAGGTATTGTATGCGAGCGCAGCGCAATGAAGTCCCAGCGGGTGGCCTGCCCATAAAGATGCGCGTTGTTTGAACTTTGCCTGCGGGTCCTTCCAGAGCAGGTCGCGGCTGCCCGGCCCAACGTAGAATCCTAGATACTTCCCTGCAGGGGCCAACTGCGTGGTTGACCAGCTCGGAACAAGGGCGTCGAGGTGAGTCCTCACCGTCAAGAGCGGGGATGCGAACAGTGGAATGATGACCGTCTTCTGCAGATTAAGCCTCAGCCCAGAGATTGCTGTGACAGAGGTAGAGGACTGGGAAAAAGTGAAAAGGGGAAGAGGACGTAAAGAGAGAAAATCGAAGAGGGGGAGGGTAAGAAGAATAAGGAAGTACATGGGAAAAAAGATGGGAAAGAAAAAGAGGGCAATACAAAAGTAGAAGGGGGAGCATCCTCCCACAAGTTTGCGGAAAAGCAAGAGATTGCTGCGAAGTCGTCGAAGAGGGCTGCCAGTCGGGGAGCATCCTCCCACAAGTTTGCGGAAACAACGGCGGTGTCGTCGGCGTACGCGCGTACCAAGATGCCCGGACAAGTTGCCTGGATCTTGTCTAGTAATAGTTCCGCGCAGATGGCGTACAGTAGAGGGGACAATGGGCATCCTTGCCGGACGCCTGCCGTCAGGGGGAAGCCTGGGAGTGTCTGTCCCTGGCTCACAATTTGGCATCGGTTGTTGTCGTACAGGTGTTTCACAAAGCTCCGGGCCGACTCCGGTAATTCCAGGTGGCGCAGCACGTCGTGCAAATACTCCTGCGAGAGCGACGGGAACGCGGACGCGAAGTCAAAGAGTATGATGGCGCCGGAGTCCGATTGGAGTGCGGTGGCCATGCTGGCAAAGTCGACGTCGAGCACGTTATTCAAAAGTGATCGGTGTCGAAGAAAGCCTTGCTGCGGTGGGCCGACCCACGCGTTAATGACCGGTTCCCAGCGCAATCGGGCTGCATTCGCAATGATCCTGTTGTCTGTGTTCACGATAGACAACGGACGTGTGCTGTCCGCCGTGTAAACGTCTCCATGGGTTGGGTCGCAAGTCAATTTTTTCTTGCCCAAGCACACGAGGGTGCCCAAGTTGAAGTCGTGGCCGTCGGGGTCGCTGCC
>CAUYUJ010003413.1:0-20000 GCA_963575745.1 Prorocentrum cordatum | reverse complement strand
CGCCCCCGGCGCGCTCTGCACTCCACGGGAGGGGGCCCAGCGCCGATCCGAAGGATCCGCGCGGACCTCCGAGGCTCGATGCTTGTGCCGCCTCTATCCTTCGAGCACCTCAGGTAGATGTCCCACAGGAGCGCCCACTCGAGCACCGCGCCTGCATGTGCTGCGGTGCCGTCGGCGCCGATCCGGCTGTGGCAGAAGAGGAACTGGTAGGTCGGCGGCTCCAGCATGGCGCTCATCGTCTCCAGCACGTGCAGAGGGATCGTGCACTGCTCTGCAGGACTGCCGCTGCCGGCCGGGCGGCCCGGGCTCGGGGCGCGCTGGGCCAGCATCCAGCGGTAGGAGGCCTCCTTCTGAGCGTCCGCCTGCCGCAGCCTGCGCAGCAGGTCGAGCAGCTCGCTGCGCGCCCATTCGTCGCCCCGCGCCTCGCGGAGCTGGGCGAGCCGCTTCACGAGGCCGTCCTGGTCGTCTGCGCCATCGGTGGAGTCATCTGGCGGCAGCTTGCCTATTCTGCCTAGGGCGCAGTCGAAGACGGCGCTGCTGAAAGCCGCGGGCGCATTGCCGAAATGCGAAATGGAGCGCAGGATCATAGCACCAACGGCCGCCCACGTCTGCCTCCACTGCTGCACGCTCTTGCCGGAAGCCTGCCGGTCCGCAATGAACAACGTTGGTGGTGCGCCCTCGGCGCATACATGCTGCACCAGGCCACTCTGCTCAAGCTGCTCGAAGAACAGCGAGACCACCTCTCGCCTGAGACCACCACCATCCACTCCGCTCTCATTGTTGAGCATGACTCGCCACTCGCCGAGCAGCGCCTCCTCTCCCCACTCGCCCACGCGGGAGCTGGAGATAGCCTCGAACACCGCGTCGCGCGAGAACAGGAGCGGGTCGTCGACGCGGCGCCCGCGGTAGTCTTCGCGCAGCTGCTCCGCCGCGCTCAGAAGCGACTCCGCGGCCGTGCGGCCGCGGGCGCCGGTGCCCAGCATCCCCCGGCGCCGCAGGAAGGAGGCCGGCTCGAGCGCGCGATGTGCCGCGGCCGCAGCCGCGGTGGGCCGTGCCTGGGGCGCCTGCGCGACGGCCAGCTGGATGAGGTCCGCCAGGTCCGCGTCCGTGCGCCCGTCGGGGAGCCTGCGCAGGCCCGTGGTCGGATGGACGGGGCACGCGGAGACCTGGACCTGGAGGCCGAGGAACGCCTTCGCCATCATCACCCCGGCCGCGTACACGTCCGCGGGCTGGGTGGGCAGCGGCAGCTCCCCGCTCTCGTCGGGCAGCTGCACCTCCGGGGCCGCGTAGTCCGCCTCCGGCGGCCACGCGCGCGCCGCACTGCTCAGGCTGCCACCGATGGCGCAGCGCGAGAAGCCCGCCAGGACCGGGCGGTGGTCCACGGTGAGCAGCACACTGGCCAGGGCGACGTTGCCGTGCGCGGCGCCGCGGAGGTGGACGTAGTCCAGAGCCTGCCAGACCTGCCGGAAGAGCCCGAGGCCCAGCACGAAGGCCTCGGGGTCCTCGGCGTCCACGGCGCCGCGGTGCTGCTCGCACCAGCCCTGCAGGGTGCCGCCGGCGCACCAGCCCAGCTCCAGGTAGAGGAGCGACCCGCTCTCGCTCTGGAACGCCCCCTGCAGCGGCACGACGCCTGGCCCGTAGAGCTCCTTGAGAGCGGCCAGCTCCGCCTGGTACGCCTCGGCGTCGGCGTCGGTGTACACCTTCAGCGCCACTGGCGTGCCGTCGCGCCGCGCAGCGAAGATCTTCGTCCTGCCGCGCAGAAGCTCGCGGGTGCCGTCGTACGTGGCCAGGCCATGTGGGCGGGCGAGCTGCGCGTCCGTCGGGGCGCGCTCCCTCCGCGGCAGCGCGGCGTCCTGGGCCGCAGCGCGAGTCGCGTCGGGGACGTCCTCCACCTGGCAGTCCGCTTCCCCCTGCGCGCTCGACCACCTAGGAGGACGCCGAGTACAAACCCGCACAGGTCCTGGCCCAGGATCGGCGCATACGCCCTCCTGGCTTGGCCAGAAAGCAGATACACCGATCCTGGGCCCAGGATCGGCCTGGCCACGATCGGTAAACACCACAAGCATAAACTGTCGGCGCTCCGCGCGGGTTTCTTGGATCTGCGCTGGAACCCCCTTCCCTGGCGCACGGAGCGCGCCAGGGGCGGCGCTAGAGGCGCTGCTGGGGGGGGGCCCAGCGCGGACCCAAGAAATTCGCGCGGAGCGCCAAAAGTTTATGATTATGCCGTTGCTTATTTGTCTTATTCCTCTTCTTTTTCTTCTTCGTCTTCTTCTTCTTCCAGGAGTAGGTGTATAGTTTGTGCCCTCCGACCACCTGGAGGAGGAGGAGGAGGAGGAGGAGGAGGAGGAAGAGGAGGAGGAGGAGGAGGAGGAGGAGGAAGAAAGGGAGGAGGATGAGGATGAGGATGAGGATGAGGATGAGGATGAGGATGAGGATGAGGATGAGGATGAGGATGAGGATGAGGATGGGGATGGGGGATGGGGATGGGGGATGGGGATGGAGGCGGTGAGTTGGTGCCCTCCGACCACCTGGAGTGCCGCTGCAGGCTCTCGAGGAGCGGGTCGGCGTGGCTGCCGCCGACGGCGCGCAGCGAGCGGGCCAGGCCGTCGAGGCCCACGACCTCCACCAGGCCGAGCTGGGCCCGCGCGGCCAGGTGGCGCAGCTCGGCGATCAGCGCCGCGTGAGCGCGCGCCAGGCCCTGCCGGAAGAGGCAACACCGGCAGGGGCACAGACTGGTGGCGCTCCGCGCTGGGGTTTCTTGGATCATGCGCTGGACCCCCCCGTTCCCTGGCGCGCGGGGCGCACCAGGGGCGGCGCCGGAGGCGCCGCCGGGGGGGGGGGGGGCCGGGGCGGATCCAAGAACTCCGCGCGGAGCGCCAAAAGCTTCTGTCTCTGATGCCCTCTTTGTTCCTCTTCGACCTGCTTCGCCAGGGTCAGCTCCATGCACGGCGGGGGCGGCTCGCCTCTGCGCCGGCACCGCGCCGCGAGGCGCTTGTGCACCACGCCGGCGGCGAGGTACCTGTCCTCGGCTTTCGCGAAGGCCTCCTCGCACTCACGCAGCGTCCGTGCGGTGCCCTCGGCGGCGCCGCCGGCGATCAGCTCGCACAGCGACGAGAACTTGGCCCGCGCCTCGGTGAGCGGCGGCGCCAACTCCCGGCCTGCAAACCCGGCGGTGTCGATCTCTCGGTCCAGCGCCACCAGGCAGCGCGCCGCGGCGGCGTCCCGCTGCCGAGTCGCGTCTGGGTCCTCTACGCGACCTCGCTCATCGAACTCGTCCCAGAGCCGGCGCTCGATGGCCTCGTAGACGGTGAGTTCGTTGAAGAGGGGGGCGCTCTGCTCGCTCATCACGGCCCGCACCCTGTCGAGGCGCAGCCGCGGCGCTGCCGTCGAAGCGGACGGCAGGACCACGCCCACCGCCGCCGCGGCCGCGGCCAGGGCGGCCTCGTCGCACTGGCCCTCCACGAGCAGGTCCAGCTCGGGGAAGTCCGCCGTGGAGCTGATGGAGCGGCGCAGCGGCTGAGGCAGCCTGGGCGGGGAGTCCCCGAACTGCAGCGCCCTCGCCGCGCGGTCGGGGTCGTGCCCGCCGCCCGTCGCGGCGTCGGCCCCGCCGGCGCCCTGCGGCCGGGGGGCGCGCCTCTCGGGGAAGAAGAACTCCACGGACAGGGGCGGCAGGTCGTCGTCGAACGAGGCGGGGCAGAAGATGGAGGCGTAGGCCAGGCTCAGCTCCGGCGGCGGGCTCGGCGCCGCCGCCAGCGGGGCCAGCAGGGCCGAGCGGGCCAGGGGCTGCGCCAGGAAGGCCAGCTTGAAGTACTGCATCGACGAGGCCGGCAGGGGCACCCCGAAGACGGGGCGCACGATCATCCGCGACCAGAGGCTGCCCACCTTCGGCTACACGCAAGAGTGACCCTGGGTAAAGAGTGGCCTTCGGTGCGCGGCTTTTTGGGGGCCGCGTGGGGACCAGACCTGGGCGCGCAAGCCGCTGCTCCTGCTTCGTTTTCAGCCATCTGGGGACCCATCTGTGCCCGCACCAAAGGTCACTCCGGCGAAAGGTCACTCTCACGTCTAGTCGACACCTGCGGCGTGGCAATCTGCGCGCCGGGCACGCGGAGGTGGCACGCCAGCGCGCCGACCAGGGCAGCGACCCAGACCTGCGCACTGGGCGCGCCGAAGGGCGCCTCGGCACCCACCGCGGGCAGCGCGCCGCACAGCGCCGCCACGGCGGCGGCGCTGGCTTTGGCCGCGCCCTCCGGACCGGCACAGGCAGCCGAAGCACCAGCACTGGCCAGGTCCACGGACAGCGCGCACAGGGCGCGCACGCAGCCCTCCATGCCCTCCCTGTGGCAGCCCGCGGGCGGCGCGGCGGCCAGCTGCAGAGCCTCGGCGGCGGCGGCCGGCAGCAGCGGCGCCAGGGCGGGGTGCAGCGCCAGGGTGTGCAGGATGGTGCTGCGGGCATGCGCGAGTGGGCCTTCCGGCGGGTCGTCTGACCGGCAGGCCCACTGCATGAAGTGCACCAGGTAGGACAGCGCCAGGGACCTCGGCAGCCCCCGGGCCTCGGCCGCGGCACCCCCGTGGCCGCCGGGGTCGTAGCCGGCGGCCAGCGCCCGCTGCGTCGCGCGCGCGAGGAGATCGATGCCCTCCTCGGCGAGGTGCTGGAAGCCCAGGGCGTTGCACAGGCCTGCGATGAGGTCCAGGGTGGCCTCGACGCCGGCGGACGACGCGGCCGACAACAGGGCACCCTGCATCGACAAGCGGCTCGGCGGCGGGACCGGCGACCGGGACAGCGCCCCGAGCAGCGCTAGCTGGCCCACCAGGTCGTCGGCCGTGGCCGCGTGCCGCGTGAGCAGTACGCTCATGACGTGGTGGGCGTGCTGCTGCGTCTCGCAGCCAGCGCGCCAGAGCAATGCGTTCCAGAGGCCGCTGTCTTCCACCCACTCCCGCACGGCGACCGGAGAGGCGAGCGCGCCCGACGTGGACCCCTGGTCCAGCAGGGCGCGCATCACCGACGCCATCCACTCGACGGCCTCCGAGGCGTCTCCGCCAGGGACGCCCTCGCAGGAGGCCGACAGCTCCATGGAGAGCTGCAAGGACAGGAGGCAGCCCATCTCGAACGCCTGCTGGACCAGAAAACACAAGACACCACCCCACCGACGGCCCCAGGGGCTTGGCGTAGATCAGGACATCTGGCGTGGGCCTTTCGCGTGGCATGCGCTGCGGCCCCCGATGGGCCGTAGCGCAACATGGAGGGCCGCGGGTGGGGTGGTGTCGCTTGCTTTTTGGTCGAACGCCTGCGTGCCGCCGTAGACGCCCCCGAGCACTGCGCACAGGTCCGCCACGAGCTCCCGGAACTGGGAGGTGCGCATCCGGCGGCCGGGCCTCCCTGCCAGCTCGCGGAAGCGCGCGAAGAGCCCCGCCCGGAAGCCCTCGACGCCCGCGGCCAGCGCCTCGGACGCGGCGCTGCCCTCTCGCCGCGCCTGCGCGCAGCAGCGCAGGGTGACGCTGCGGAGGCGGCGCGTGCAGCTCGCCAGCGCGGACTCGTCGACGCCCTGCAGCGCGGAGCCCATGAGGCCGACCCCGCCCAGCTCGTTGAAGGCCACCAGCATGGCGGGCCCGAGGCCCGTCTCGGAGCACACGGCCGCGGCCGCCGTGGCGAAGGCCATCTCCGCCGCGGCCGGCCCGCGCAGGCCCTCGAGGCTCTCCACGAGGCCGCCCGCCGCCGCCAGGCGCAGCCACGCGGCGCAGAGGCCGAGCGCGCCCCGGGCGAGCTGCTGCGCCTCGCTCAGGCCCCGCGCGTCGTGGGGCGGAGACCGCTCGAGGTCGGCCACCTGCTGGTGCGCGGCGGCCAGCAGCTCGAACAGCTGGCCCTCGTCGACGAAGAAGTCCGGGTTCGAGGCCAGCGCGCGCAGCTGCGCCTCCCCGCTGCCCAGCGCCCGCAGCTCCGCCGCAGCGCCGCCGCCCAGGCCCGCCGCCGACGCCCCAGGCTGGCCCTCCGCGGTGGCCGCTGGCAGCTCTCCCGGCGCAGGAGACGCAGCCTTCTTACTGGCGCTGCCGCCGGACAGGCCTTCCACCCAGCTGGGTACCGCAAGCATGGCCATCACATGGACCGCCGCAGGCCACAGTGCTAGCAGGCATGCAGGCTCTGGCTCCAGAGGCTGCCTGCACGGGCGTGACAGACAATGGCTTGGGCCACAGGTGGCAAAGGCAGGGACCGAACAACACCTCTTCTGATATCCCATATCTATATCTCTATATCTCTATATATATATATATATATGGGATGACTCAGGCGAGCGACCCATTTCTCGAAGACGCGAAAACATGGCATGTGATTTGAATGTCTCATTTGTCCGAAGATGTCTGTCTCAGGTGATCGCCGCAATGTTGAGGAACGACGTCGTACAACAAAACAGCATGTCCATGTTTCGAACACGTTTTCGGCGAAACGCCAGTATTCAAAACCAGACGTGCGTAAATCAGCGAGCAACTCGGAGACGCTCCCCTCCTGGACCTCCCCACGTGAAACATAGTTCTCTCCAGGCTGGTATGCAACGTCCATCGCAGGACCCTCCGAGTCTAGGCCAGCTTCCCGTCATCCGCCAGGTCCGCACTTCCCGTCATCCGCCACGTGCCGATGGAGGAGCAATCCTGAGCCAGGCCTCTCCTCAGACCCGTTCCCTATCAGAAATAATCCCACCAGCCCTTTAAGGCGTAGGTGGCTTAAACCGCCTCCTCCTTCAACCTCCTTCTTCCCATTCGGAGCGGGTTCATCTCTGCTCCTTTTGAACGAACACCCCCTCCCACACTCGACTGGCGACAAACCAGGAACAATGCCGACACCCCCCCGCCACCCTGCCAAAAAATCAATGCTGAATGCGCCTTGCGGCAGAATATTGGTCATGTCCGGGCGCCCCGCGATGAATTAGTATTGTTTCTGAGAGTCACGAATTGAGGTCGCATGTTACCCCACGTGGGCAGGCTCACCATCCCTGCCAGAAACCTATGCTAAGTACACTCTACGGAAACAGATTGCCCATGCGCGGGCGCCCCACGGTCACTTCGCACTCTTATGTTGCAAGGATGGTGGGAGGCCCTGACACGCGCGGCGCACGTCGCTGGCGTCTGCATTGGTTCCCGATGGTTTTCGATGGCGGCCCCTGCCCATGCTACGACTCGGGTGCTGGTTATGTGTTGGGAGGGCGGGTGGGAGTGAGCGAGACGGCTTGGGGCTTGTGGGAAGCTTGACTCCCCCCCCGCGGGTCTGGCCTGGTCGCCCCGCGCGTCGCTGGAGCGTCCAAGATGGCCCAAAATGGCTCCGAGAGGGTCCCAGAGAGCGTAAGCTAGCCTCCAAGATGGTTCAAAATAGCGTGAGGCCACTCAAGATGGCCAAGGTGTTGCAGAACCACTCCAAGATGGGTCAAAGTGGCCTTGGGGGTCCTGTGGATGTCCCCAACAGGCCAACCCCCTTCCAACAGCGATGACAAATCAATGATGTTGACCTTCCCGCCCGTTCGCTTCCAATGACCTTCCGAAACTCACTCAGGATGGTTTCAACAGGGCCCAATCTAAGGGAGACCCAAGAGGGGCCCAAGAGGGACCCAAGACGGCCCCGAGAGAACCCAAGAGCGCACGAAGAGAGCCTCAAGAGACGCCCCCCCCCTCCTCCCCCCCTGGTGTGATCGATATCCCCCAAGATGGTACCACGAAAACCTCGAATCCTCCCAGGAGGGCCCAAAGAAGGCCCCACGAGGCCCCCCAAAAGCCCCCAAGAGGCCCCCAAGACGCCCTCAAAGGCCACGGTGAGCCTATCAGGATACATCCCTAGCGACCCCGAAGGGTATCCATGAGGCCTCTGGTTCACTGAAGCCCCCCGCTCCCCTGATAAGGGCAGCTCCCCTGGGCATAGTTTCTGTGGAGTTTTTTTACAGCCGCGGGCGGAAGCGCCAGCGGCGGCGGGTAACGGTCGGGCTGCGGCCGCTACAAATTGGCCGCTACAAATTGGCGCCAAGCGGCGGGTGCAGGGGTGCTGCAGCCCAGGGAGTCTGACGGACCGCACCCAGGGAGCAATAATTACGCTGCCAAAGTGGCGCGATGCAAGACCCCCACCGTGTCAAGGATATCTGACCAGTAGGGAGTCTGACAACCTCGGCGCAGGATTGGCGTACGAAGGGGTCCCGGGGTGTCTGCCGTGCTCAAGCAGGGCGACCGAGAGACACGCAACCTGTCGCCAGACTGCACACCGTAGGAGAGGTTGGACTCTGACAGCGCCAGCGAACCGTCGCAGCTTCAGAGTACGCACCAACGCGGCCAAAAGGTGCGAAATTCGTGGTGTCTGCAACCAAACGAAGCACGTCAGGCCCAGGAGACAACCCCGAACACATGCGTTCGCAAGCGAGCCATCAGGTAACATGATGTGACGCTATGCGGAAGGTACAAGTGTCCCAATCCTCTACCAGGCACAAATCGCAGGCGACTGCCACCCGGAGATAAGAGCAGTGACGCGTACCAAAGCATCTAACGTGACGAGCGCACACAGAGCCGCCTATCCTTGATTCCCTGGCGTACCAGAATGAAGTGCAAGACGATGGCGCTCTGAGAAAGCTGTGCTGCCGCTTACCAGCTGCAGCCCAAGCAACAGCCAGTGGTCAAGAAGATGCCCAGGGAATGTGAGTGCGGTTCTGGACAGTGACGAGGCGAAGCTATCTTTGCGTCGGTCACAGAGCCGCGAGGCCGGGGGGCGACGTCCGACAGGGCCAGAGGTGGAACAACTACAGCGGGGCCGGGGCCAACTATGGCCTGCGCGCAACACGCCCCAGCGCTGTCATGCAGACGGTATTGCTGGTAAATACACTTGGGTCCAAAGGCAGGAAGTGCGCGTACCAGGAGGGCGGCAGAAGGCCGCCACACGAGTTATACTGATGAGCAGCTGAAGGCCGCAGTACCTTTGAGAACCCAGGGAGAATGGTGAGTGCGGATCTGGACGGAGACGAGGCAACTCCATCGGCGTCGGTCACAGAGCCGCGAGGCCGGGGGACGAAGTCCACCAGGGCCAGAGGTGAGACAACTACAGCAGGGCCGGGGCCAACCATGGCCTGCAAGCAACACGCCCCCGTGATGACATGCAGACGGTATTGCCGGTAAACACACTTGGGTCCAAAAGCAGGAAGTGCGTGTACCAGGGAGGGCGGCGGAAGGCCGCCACCCGAGTATATGAAACGCAACCCAGGGAGGCAGCTGAAGGCTGCACAGAGTGTGGAAAACGGACGCTGCACCTGAAGCTCTTGGTGAAGGGGGGGGGCTCAGTCGGCCCACCGTTGCCTCTTCTCGCCACGGTCATCTGGTCTGCCGCCACCACGCTTGCCACCTGACTGCCACTGGTCTTCGTGCCAGCCAGAGCTCCAGCCAACCTGCCAGTTGTCCCAGGAGCCCCAGGAGCTCCTTGCCCGGTCGGACCAGCTGTTCTGTTGGAGGCTGCCCTTGCCAGTGCCGTCTGTCCTGGTGTGGCGCATGTATTCGGCCCGAGCCGTTGCCCAATCGATGCAGAAGTTATACTTCTTGTCCATCGCGTAGGCATCGTATCCGCAGTGCTTCCAGTCATCCAAGAACTTATTGATGTCCGCGTCCGAGTGCAGCTTCGGGTCTGACTTGGGATCCTTGGGCCCAGGGATCCGGATACTTTTTGCGTACGCAGTCCAAAGGGCACAGAATACTCCACCCTATTCAACTTGGTGTCTGGTGATGCGCTTGGCGGGCGTCTCTCCGCGGCGCTCCAAGTCCACGGAGCCCAACCAAGCCTTGTACATGGGGCCTCCGTGGGCGTCGGTCAGCCGGTTGAGAACGTGTCGCTCCGCGGCGCCAGAGTAGGCCAGCCTGCGGTCTGGTGCTTGCGGATTGCGTAGTGTGGGGCGGTGGTCATGTGCTGTGCCTCTGTCTCGCGCGGCTTCGTCTCGACCTGGTCCCCTGGAACCACTGGCGTTCTGCTCTGTGGTGGTTGCACCAGCCCAGGCGTTCAACGGGTCGTCGTCGGAGCTGGGCCCCATGCTCTCTGCCATTGGGCTTTGCTGCGGCGGCTTGGCGCCAGGGCCATCATCTTCCTCACCCGTGTCTGTGTCCGGACCGTCATCAGGGGGAGGACCCTCTTGGGGGCTTCCAAAGTCGGCCGGATCCGCTCGCTCCGTGGCAGGAATTTCATCTTCGTCGTTCTCCTCTTTGGCAGTTGGGCCAGGCACCTTCGCGTCTCCAGCAGCCATCCCGGCGTCTTTCGAACCCAGGGAGTAGTCTGCACTAACCGCTGTGGAGGCGTCGCCCACGGTTCTTGCTGGAGCCTTGGGCTTGCCCAGCCACTGAGTCGGAGGGCGCCCTGCCTTGCTGCCGGGCCTGTCCTCGCTCATGGCCTGCACATGTGAACCCGCCAGGGAGGTAACGGTTGTCGAGGCCAGGGCATCGGCACTGAGGCTGAGCAGGAAATTCGTCAGCGCGCCCATCTCGCGTCTGGCTGGGTTGAAGCCACTCGCCGGGGCGAGGGTCGAGACAAGCCGCTCCCAGGCCTCTTTGTGTTTCTCGCCGTTGGTGAGGTGGGAGACGACTCGCGCGGCGGCCAGCCGCTTGCCTTCCCAGGGCTGGTTGCGCGGGGAGCAATCCCTCGGGATGTAGTCGCCGTACGCCGCCCTGAGAAAATCCGTCAACCGACCGCCTGGCCACGAGGCTTCTTCGTTTTTAGGCTCTGGGATGTCATCATCGCAATGGCCGCGGCAGAACTGCCGCCAAAGGTAGTCCAATCCAGGGTGGAAGTCCCGGAGGTAGGTCACGAGGAGCTGCTGAACGACCAGGTTTCTGCTGCCAGACCTACTCCTGGGGTCGTCTGTTCTGAGCGTGGGGTTGGTGACCTCCCTGCAGTCCAGGAGCGGCCCCTGAGGGGCTGGCAGCTCAGGCAGGAGATGGCAGGAGCTCCATGAGCTGCGGGAGAGCCCTGGGGGCCTGCTCGGCCACGGGGGCGGCTGTTCCCGAGGCGTTGGACCCAGGGAGGTTTGCCGCTCCTGTCTTGGTGAAGCGATCTGCGGCCTTGGCGTCAGCGCCCATCCAGGGAAGGGCGCGGAGAATGTCCACTGGGGCCTCCGCTGCGATCTGGCTATTGAGCGTTGGCAGGACAGGGGCCTCGGCTGGGCACAGTGCCCTGTAGTCTCTCCCAATGATTCGGTCCAGAGTCGCGGGCCCGATGTTCCAGATGGGGACCAGGCAGCGCCGGCAGCGCCACGTGGCGTTCCAGTCGCGCTCCCACCAGGCTATGGCCCGCCGCTCAATGGGAGGCAGCCCTGCTTGCTCGGGCACACCCACTCCTTCTTCTGGCTTCCATATGAAGCATCCCAGGGGAGGTGCTCCGGTTTTCCAGACTAGGAGCGGTGCCCCTGGGGGGCATGTGTCGCACCGAGCAGAGTAGACCTTGTTCTCCGCAGCTTTGAAGCCGAATCGCTCATCCCTGACCCGCAGGATGGGAATAGTGGTGTTGGCGCGCTTTGGGTTGTGCATGCCCGCCGGCGTCATGATGAGATCCGCCAGTGTCCTCGTGTCCGCTTGGGGGCTGCATCCAAAGCCAGGTGGGAGATGACCCAGGGAGGGGAGGGAACTCGCCTTCTGGTCACTTGCGCCACCGATCCTCCAGAGCTCGTACTCCTTGACCTTTTCCGCGACTGTTGCACCGGTTGGTGCTGGGATGCCCTTGTCCTCCAGGTGTCGAATCCAGCAGAACTCGCAGTGCCATCCCAGGTTTGCACCGTCGAGGTAGGCCTGGGGCCGGTTCTGCGCTACCATCAGGCGAGTATCGTCCGAGATCCATGTACCGTCTGTGGAGCGTAGCTGATCCTTGCCACATCTGTCGCACTTGAACCTGCCATGCTTCTGCTCATCCAGCAGCCTGTCGTCGAGGATGCGAGGGGGATCCTGCTTGGTACCTGGGGCGGGGGCGGACGGCATGGGGGCGTTCAGATCGGTGTTGGAAAGCGCGAATCCGCCGTTACGAAGCGTTACGAATCTCACCCCAGGCCAACAGCAGCGCCCATCGCGTGACCCTTCGACAATCAGCGTTTTTTTTCTGTTGTACCGCAACCCCGAACTCAGAGGTCTCAGGAGCTTTCGTTTGACCTGCCGCACAGGGAGGTCTGCGCGCGCACGTACAGGACGCAACGCGCGAGGCTGTCACACTCTGGCGGTGCGCTTCGCACGTCAACTTCCAGACCTCTGGCCGCGAAGCTGGTGGTTAGCCAACACTGATTGCGGCGCAATCGCGAGGCGCGGAATCCTCGAGGACTTGGCAGGTGCCCAGCGCTGACCACCGCCGATCAACTGCCTCAGTCCCACTACTTCATTACATTCGCAATGCCCGTCGCCTGTGGTTCGAAGGCAAGCTCCTTAGCCTAACGATCGGCCATGGAGCGGGAGGCGCGGTCATCGACGATCGTGGGCCCCACTTGCACCTGCCGCGTCAAGGCGAGCCTCGGAGGGCGAATGGCCTCGTTCACCTGGCGGCGCCGATCTGCCGCCAGGATCCATCGGACAGGGCCCTGCTTCTCGACCTTCTGGCATGCAGTCATAAAGCCCCAGGCGGCAAGGGACGACTCCTTCATGGAGGCCATCTCGTCGGCCGAGTCCTCCTTCTCGTCCGCTGCTTTTCCCTTGGCTCTCGCGGCCTCGCCCGCCAACCGCGCCCAGGAGAGTGGCTCTCGTCTGCAAGAGGAAACCCGCGCGGGAGCGCGCGCGCCGACCGGGGCCCACCGGCAAAGGGAGCCCACCAACTGCTCCGAAAGATGAAACCAACGGAAAAAAAAACGCCACGCGACTGGGGCGTCTGAGCACGCCGCTGGGCGCACCACCCGTGGCGTCAGGGGCCCGCGGTCACCGCGGGCAAGCGAGGGCAGGCGCCTCGTCCGACCTCCAGAAAGCCCTTGAAATCCAGGCGGGAGGACTGGGGCGTCGTCTTCCCCGCCCCAAGCGGAAGCGCAACACGGGGGCCCGTCGGTCAGCCAACCCACTCCGCCACGGCAGCCCCGCCAGGCGCCGCAGCTCCGACGCAGCGCGGCCGGACCCATGGGACAGACGAGCACGCTTCAAGAACCTGGGGCCCTCCGCGGGCCGAGTGGAAGAACATTCGAGGGCGCCCTCCCCCAGGATGCACCAGGACACCCAGCAAGCGCGAAGAACATCAGGGTACCCTCACGAACCGACCTCGATTTTGCACCTCGGTCCGAATGTGGCGCCGATGCACAGCAACGGCGCCTGCTTGCGAGCCAGGGCTTCCCATGCACCATCCATGCGTGGTCCGCCGTCGGCACCGTTGGCAGGGGCAATGGAATCGATCCCCCCTCCCCTTGGTCGTCGGGGCTGCGCCATGTGGTACCCAGCCCATGAAAGTATCCGAAGGTGTTGAAAGCCACAAGGCCGTGCAGTGTGAGTGCTTCGTGTTGCCGTCGGCCTTGTGTGTCCAGTCGAATATACGGCTGCTGCGTATGCCGGCCAGGCCACCTTCGGAGGGGGACTGAGCCATAGCGCCATTGCTGGCGGGGACGAGCATCGCTGAACATCGCGAAGAAGTGAGGCTTCTCGTCCTGCTGACGGCAAAAAGGAACTCGTCCTTGTCGCACGTGTGCGTAATCATCGAGGAAACTTCGAGGGCTAACAGCAGGAGCGTGGCCACCTGGCACGTAGAAACCGATAGAGCTGCCACGAAAGACTCGAAGAGGAACTTGGCATCGATAGGGCGGCCCTCACGTCTCCCCAACTGCCATCTGAGATAAACTTTGATATCGTGCCGAAGCGCACCTCTGCTAGGCACAGCGATAACAAGACAGTCCTCGCGAAAGCGAGATGGGCGGGGCGATGGCACGAAGATGAGGTGTTCGATCTCCCACTGCTGCTCAATGGACAGCGTCGAGTCCAGGAGGGCCAGCGCGTCGACCCGAGCAGCGAGAGCACTTCGGAAAGCTCCGTCGAAACGTCCTGGAATGAGGAGCGCCTCCGCGCTGTAGGACCAAACTTTGAACGACAAGACGCTTCGGGCTTTAGTGGGGCTGCTTGAGACAAAGTGACGGAAGAGGACGACACCACTACGTGGATCCAGGTCTACATTGCGTCGCCACTGCGTCCTGCCCCTCACACAGGTCGCCCTTGAACCGGATCCGCCCTCTGGCGAGAATGGTGCGAAGACACTTGGTGGTGTGCACGAACTCGTCTCGATGTTCTTGAAATCCTCGATACTCCAGGAGATCGTGCCGCCCCCCAGCGCTCGGCTCCCCAGCGCGACGATAGGCGAGGGCGAGCACAACGAGACGTGAGACACTTGATGTTGCCATCGCTCACTGCTCATGCTGCGCGGGGGCCTGCGACCCCGCGGGATCCTGAGTGTCGCCTGAAAGCGCTCGAACCAAAGCCTTCTGAGCGCGCTTCCTGTCATCCGCCAGGTCAGGAGCGGCCAACGATCCCGAGCCGTTCCCCTCCTAGGCCTCCCCTGTGCATAAAGATCGCCCTCCGAGCCAAGCAGAGACGCCCACCCCGCGACGCCTCGAGTCTAAAAGCGCGCGGCCCGTCAGCCGCCAACCCTCTGCCCAGTGCAGTCCGACACGGGATGCAATCGAAGCTGTTCTGAAGTGCTGCCCGGCAGGAAAAAGTAACGGCCCCCGCTGTTCTCGCTCCCCGAAGACGCTCCCCATCATCCGCCAAGCCTCTGTCGGATGCGATCCACCGAGGTGTGCACTCCCCCCTCCCCCCCCCCTCCTCCTCCATGCGAGAACAGCAAGCAACAACACAAGCGTAGTCGTTCGGAGGTCCACGGGAATTTCTTGGGTCGGCGCTGGGCACCCCTGCACTAGCGCGCGAAACGCGCTGGGGGGCGGCGGGCGGCGCCGGAGGCGCCGCCCAGTTGGGGGGGGCTTCTGGCGCAGGTACAAGACATCCGAGGGGATCCACGAAGTTGACGTCCCCATCAGACTTCGTGGTCTTGCAGGTGCCATCCCACTTGACCCTATAGGAAGCTGCCAGGAGGCGTATCCACAAGTGGATGCTGCTTGGCAACACAGTTGCTGACGCGCTGGCAGATGGCGCAGCTGGGAGGCATCGAGTCGATGCACTGGCGAGCCATCACGATATTGAACGGAAGGCTGGACTTGTTCGAAGGCGGCTGCTTCGTGCCATTTTCGAGGCAGCCGCTGCGGAAAAGCAGGCCGACAACGACTTCCGAATAGGAGGCAGCCGCTGCGGAAAAGGAGGCGCGCTGCTTCTGATGTAGTGGCTGTTGCTTCTTCGCCCCCCCCCCCGCCTCCTTAGTTCAATCCAACACGTTTCAGCACCGCCAGCGGTCCCAATGAAAGTGCGCGTTAGTGCACTCGTTGTAAAAACTATACGACCCTCACCACCTCCAAGGAGTGGCTTGCCACGGCCTGTCACCCTTTAATCTGCGTTGCCTGTCGGGTCTCACGCCAGTCTGAGGGATCAGACTGCACATCGCTACGAGGTGGGCTCACGGGTCACATAATCTAATGCATCATCACGGTATTGGCTTCTGATTATGGGACGCGCGGCTTCTTTTGTCGGCTAATCTCTGGAATTATCTCAAGCAGGCGTGTCACAAGGTCCTCAATGATACCAGGCAGACACACTTTGCTCGCATTATTCGGAGATTGTTTTCCGAGGTGCTGAGTGCTACTGAGAAGGCAATTCGTCAACGGCCTCTTGGGTATTCCGCCCTGACGTGACACCGTCATCTTGCTCTTCCTCCTCCTATTCCTATTCCTATTCGTATTCCTCCGCCGATTCCCATTCCCATTCCCATTCCTATTCAGACTCCCCATTCCTAGTATCATTCCTATTCCTAGCATTGTTCAGAATAAGATTATCATTCCTGCTCGAACTCCTATTCCTGTTTCTGTTTCTGTGCAAACTCCAAGCCCCATTCCCAGTCGTATTCCCCCGCCTCCTCCTCCTCCACCCTCCTCCTCCTCCTCCTCCTCCTCCTCCTCCTCCTCCTCCTCCTCCTCCTCCCTGCTCAGCCCTCTTCCTCCTCCTCCTCCTCCCCTTTCTCCTCCTCCTCCTCCTCCTCCTCCTCCTCCTCATCCTCCTCCTCCACCTCTTCACCCCGCCCCGTCCCCCTCCCCCTGCCCCCCCCCCCCGCCAGCATCTCGGCGATCAGCGGGTAGCGGGCGAGCAGCGGGCGGAAGTCGTCGATCCTGCGGGCGCGCGCACTCCTTCCGTCCAGGCTCGCGGGGGAGGGGAGGAGCGAGGAGCGGGGAGAGGAGGCAGGGAGGAGGGAGGAAGGAGAACAGGGGCGAGGACGAAAGGGAGGGGGAGGGATCGAGGAGTCAGTTCCTTGTCGCTGTTCGTGTTTGTCCGATCCCTGCACAGAATAAAAAGCCCGCATGTGTGCGAGGGCGTCCGTTTCCCTCCCTTGAGCGCCACGGTCTGAACCGAACCCAGGAGCGAGGAGGGATTGGTTTTTGTTTGGCGATCCCTGCGGGCACAATGTGTCGCTCAAAGCGTGCTGACCGCCCCCCCGGTCAGACTTCCCCCTCGGAGCTGTCGCCGAAAACCGCGTCAGCGGCCCAGGCCTCGCAGACGGCCTCGGCGTCTGCGCCCCCGTCGGCAGCCAGCAAACCCTTCCACCCAAGCCACTGCCGGAGAGTGAGCCGGGTGGGGCGGCCGATGGCTGCTGCTGTGACTCGTGCCCGCGGGGCACGCCCAGCCGCGAGATTGGCTCGGCGGAAGGCGGTGCCGCGGGCCGAGGCGGCGATGCCGCCGCGGCAACTGCCAGCCAAGCCCTTGATGCGCATATCGGTGTGGCTGCCGCACCGTGCGCACCAGATGCAATCCCCGGTTTGCCACAGCCTGTGGCCCTTGACCGTCACGTACGGGCCGAGGTCGTCGATCATCAGGCGCGTAACCGCATGGCCAGCGCAGGGCTCCCGGTCGAGAGCCGCTCTTCGACCCTCCGTGCGCGCCACTCGGCGGCAGGCAGCGCACTGCTGACCGAAAGGTTTCGCCTCCCACTGATGGCGTCGCCCTTGAGGGGCCTCTGGCCGCCGACTGGGCGCCCTCGGCTCCACCTTCGGAGGAGTGGCCACATCAGGCCAACCGGCACGCCCGGCGAGCACGGCTTCGGCGAGGCCCGCGATGTGATCCAAGGCGCCCGTGATCCGCGCCGCCTGCTCGGACACCGCCTGGTCGACGTACTGCAGGAGCTCATTGACGCCGATCGTGGCCCCCTCCTTGGCCCATGTGTCAGCGCGCCCGCTCGCAATCATAATGCGCTGTGCGGCGGGATCCGCCTCGGCAATCCTGGATTTGGCCATGTGCGCTTTGACCTTGTGGAGAGATACGCCATCAGGCCCAAGACCAATCTCGTCAATGTGATGCCATATGAGCCGCCGTACGTCAGCATGGGAGCGTCGGGAGTACGTGCACCACCGACGTCCGGCATGGATCCCCTTCAGGATGAGAGCGCAATCCACGTGGAGCCTGAGAGGAGGCAGGCACGCTCGGAGGACCATGAGGACAGCAAACAACTCGGCACGAGCGATGCGGCGCTGCACCGGCAGGTCGACCGGAAGCGGGCCCCAGGCTACCGCTGCCACATCGAGGCTATCATCAGCCAGCTGCGCGGCGGCCACTCTGGTGCGACCCAAGTCCCGCCACGACCCGATGCGGCTGCCATCGGACGCAACGTCGCCCGTGAATAGGGCCTGAGCGCCGTCGCCCAGCAACCATCGGGCGTCCTCCTCCTGCGCTCGGAATGGGTAGCGCTACGAGGGGTCTGGCGCCAGCCCTCGATCCCACAGCCAGCGATTCCGCGAGGACGCGATCTGATGTTGCCAGGTGGCTGGGAGGGCCTGGCGTTCCTGCCAGAGGCAGCGGCAGATGCCGAGGCGATGCCGGGCGTCTCCCACGATCTCCTCGCCCTCCTGCATGCACAGCAGGCAATAAGGGTGATCGGCCACGCCTCGTTGAAAGGCACGCGCCTGGGTCCATAGACCCCTGGTCACTGCCTGCGCGGCCGCGGCCAGCCCCGGCCCCCGTTTGCGTCGTCGGAACCAGCGCTGCACCGGCTCGAGCAGAGGCCCCGGTGCCAAGGCGCTCCGCTCGGCGTCTGCCTGGGACCAGTGCCGCCACGTGCGAGCCTCAGCGTCGCGCCTGGCCATGGCGGCCACGTCCGCGGGGCACGTCCGCCGGATGTCAAGGCGCAGCCCTTCCCTAGTTTGAAAGTATGCCACGCTGGCCACGTCCAGCCTAGCTCCCTGGCTTCCATCTCGCAGGAGCCTGCCGGGCCGTCCACGGCCTGCCAGCGGGGGTGTAGGCCGAGGGAGGCCTGCTGGCGCTTCCACGCAGCGTGCAGCATCTCTGGCTCGACCTGGCCGTCCCACGACATGCTCGACCAAGCCACGATCGGTGCCGCAATGCACTCAGGTGCCGGGTCTTCCCCCCAACAGGCGAGGCGCAGCAGGGTGTCCTTTCCCTGGTGCCTCCCTGGCAGCCCCAGGCTCACCAGTCGGCGCAAGGAGCGCACGTGGCTGCGGCAAAGGCCGCGAGCGCGATGCCCGAAAATCGCTGCTGGCTTCAAGCCCCATTTGATGACCTTCCGAACGGCCGCGCCGCGCCTCCGGGCAAGCAGGACCTTGCCGATGCGAGCGCTCATCTTGGCGAACCGGCTGGCGCGGACACCGCGGCCCACCGCACGGGCACCAGCACCCCGCATCTCGACGCCCAGGTTCTTCACTCTCGAACTGAAGTGGATGCCACGCCGAGCCATCTTGGCCTCCAGCTTAGCCCGGAGCCAAGGGTTCGACGCGACGGCGACGGACTTCCCCTGTTTCCCGCCAGCGTCCTTGCTGACCTCAAGCTGCAGGTCGTCCTCCAGGAAACCGAAAAGCCACTCCACTGCAGCGTCCAAGTCGTCCGCAACCTCCCGCGACTCGGCCTGCCGGGCGATGGTGAGGTCGTCGACGTACTTGCACAGCTTGACGGGCCAGTGCCGGATGACGTGGTCACACGGGTGCAACAGCACCATTTGCAGGGCGGCGATAGCAAAGACCGAACCCGGGACGATGGCTGTGATGGTCTCGACCGCCGTGCTGATGGAGCCGAGGTAGAGGATCCGCCGCGCCATGGAGTATGTGACGCACAGGAGGCGGAGGAGACGTGGAGGCACCTGCCAATAGAGTCCCCATCGCCACACATGGTGCAGCCGGACACGCTCAAAGCACTTCACAAGGTCCAGCAAGACAGCAGCGCGCCCTGGATCGCGCGGCCCAGCGGTGGTTGGGAGCGACTCCACCTACAGCAGCTGTACCCACACCGCCATCTCAGCGGTGCCGCCTGCGCACGCCCAGTCGTACTCCCGCGCAGCTGAGCGGTACCAGGCTGCCATCTGCGGGTAGCGGATGCGCTCCCACAGCCGGACAGGCGTCGGGAGCTTCGCAATAGCGCGCTGCCCTCCCTCTGGCTTGGGAATCAGGAAATATATGAGCAACGCGATCTGCTCAGGCCACGCCAAGCTGGCCTCGACGGCGTTCAGGAGGCCCGCCACCGACTCCCGACACTCCACGCTGGACTGCCCATACACTCGGGGGTTCACCATGTCGATGCCCAGACCCGTGCGGGTCTTGAAGCGCATGCCAGCCGCCCGGATGTCGTCGGCGACGATGGGGGGCAGCGCTGTGTCCTCGTCAACGGCGTCGTGCAGCCAGGGCCTCATGGCCTGCTGGATGGGGTCGTCCACCAGCCAGATTGCGCCCCAACCCGCACGCTGCGCCTCGCAGGCGTCCAGGGGCATCGGCAGGGAGCCGTTGGGTGCAGGCGGCGGTTGGCGCGCGTGCGCGGGTGGCCCACTGCTGCGGCGGAGGGCGCGCGTGCTTTGCCAGCCGCTGCCCCTCGAACTCGCCACAAGAGGAGGAGGAGGTGGAGGAGGGAGGAGGGGGAGGAGGAGAAGGAGGAGGAGGAGGAGGAGGAGGAGGAGGAGGAGGAAGAGGAGG
>CAUYUJ010003412.1:65065-79410 GCA_963575745.1 Prorocentrum cordatum | reverse complement strand
TATTAGCGGCGGTGCAGCCTTAGGATACGAGGGCGGGCAAAAGACCCCCTTCCCCCGGCGCATTGCGTCTGAAGCTACGGACGGCGGGCAGACTGTGAAGATCTCACGTGTCAGACCGCGTGACGAAGAAGGCCCCAACAAGAAAGGCGACGTGCGGACACGTGGCTAGGCGGCTTGGCAGACCGCCAGTTGGGCGCTTTGCCGCAGCGCGGCGCGCAGGGACGGGGCACCCCCCGCCCCCACGCCCTGACACCGTGGACGCGGGGCCACGCGTGCACACGGGCAGGCAGAATGGCGGAGATTAGCGCGGGGCTCCAGGCGGAGCGCCGCGGAGCGATGACAGCATAGCATGGAGGGTGAGTGGCGGCGCAGCACCATCGGGCGGGGGTGTAAGCAGCTCGGCGAAGGCACGACCGGCGCGGTGGAGGCGCGGGAGCAAAGGGCCTTGACGGGCTTGGGCAGCGGCAAGGTCGGCGGCGAGAGCTGCGCACCTCTGCTGGAGAGCGGCCGTAGACTGGGACAGCTCGGCTTCGCGGTCGGTGCGGGGCGGCTGCTCAGTGCCCGCGGCCGCGGGCCTCGCGGCGGGGACGAGGTCATCGGTGCGCCTGGCCAGGTGGTGGACCAGCGCGGTGCGGCGGTCCGTGCGCTGGCGGCCGTCGCCGTGGCGAGGCGACTGGAGGGTGTCGCGCGGTCCCAGGGCTGAAGCCGCAGGGGCCACGCCCCCTGAGGACGGAGGAGCCGCAGCCTCGCAGCCTGCAACAGTAGGAGCGTGGACGGGGCGCGACGGCCTGACTGGCTCAGTGCCCTGCGGGGGGGCTGAAGCCGCCCCCGCGGGCTGGCGCTGGTGGGGGGACGGGGTTGGTGGCACGGAGGGACCAATCATGATGATGCCGTGCGAGGGCTCAGAGGTCGGCCGCGTGACCGGGTGGCGACTCGATGAAGCGGCATCGTCGGCAGCGTGGGGTGTCGGCGGGACGTCGTCTATGCTGCCACCCAATCCGAGGGGATCATAAAAGTCCTCGTCGGCGTCTTGGAGGTGAGCGACGTCATCATGTGGGTGCGGCGCCGCTCTCGGTGGCGGAGTCGAGGTGGGCGTCGTGCGGATGCCCGACGGGGCAAGGTTGGCGATGGCTGGCCCGTCGTCCAGGAAGGCTAGTCCCCCGCCGAAGCCGAACGGGTCGTCCTCCTGTTCGTCGTACATCGCCCGTTGGGCCTCGGCCCAGAGCTCGTCCGGGTTCTGCGGGATGTCTGGTCCAGCCGCGGGTGGTGCCTGGTCCGACAGCAGGGGGTTCGGTTCCATTTTGCTTAGTTCAGCCGCTGTAAACCCAGCCCTGCGGTGTGGGAGCGGCAGAGTACGGTGTCTGCGCTCGTAGATGGCGACAGCGACCCCGTGAAGCACGGTCGCTTGGCGATGTCGTGTTTTGGCAGCTTCAACGATGTCGTCGGGGAGGTTGTGCGTGCGCGCCGCCGCTGTGGCAAGGGCGTCGGCCTGACGGTTGAACTCCTCCGCGATGGGCCCGATGAGCCCAAGGTCGATGCCCAGGTCTCCCAGGTGGCTGGCGACTTTTTCGACGCGAAACATGTCGGGCTTGGCCATGACACATCGGTGAATCATTGCCCAGAGCTCCGCGTGCGTGCCCTGCGGCGCTGGATGTCCGTCGATGATGCTTTGGAAACCATCGACCACCGCCTGGTTGTCCACGAAGACGTGCACGGGCCGTTCGGCACACGCCGTAAGGTGGACGATGGCAAGGGTCTCCGCAACCTGGGCGTTCTGCGTTAGGCCGTGAACGCGTGCACTGTAGTTCATGCGGTGGTCGATGCCGTAGTAGACGCCGTAGCCCGCTCGTGCTAGGAGTGGGATGGCTTGGTTGGTGCACGCGCCGTCCGTGGCAGCATAGACCCATGTCCATCCAGTGTCGTTGTCAAGGTAGGTGGTGTAGGTGTCCTGGGCTGAAGCCGCAGGATCACCCTCAGGGGGGGGGGCCGCGGGATGGGCTGTGGCAGCGGGTCCCTCGCGAGGTCGGCCTGCAGGTCGAGGAGGGCTGGGTCTTCGTCGAAGAGCCCGCAGTGTCTTGTGTGCGGCGGAAGACGGGCCCACTGGTCGTCACTGATGAGGGTGGTGAGAGGGACTCTTTCTCGGGCCCAGCACTTACAGTCGCGGACAGTGTGCTCCTGAGTTTCCTCTTCCTCGTCGCAGTAGCGGCACATGGGGCTGGGGTCTGCCGACGTGTTGGATCGGGATCGTCGCTGTTGGGTGTGGCCCCCGCCCGACAGGTAGTTCAGGAGGAGCGCCAGCTGCCAGGCAGTGCATTTGGCTGCTCCTTTGGTTCGCGCGAGCCACGTGCTGGCGAAGAGGTCAAGGCCCTGTCTGACCGAGGCGAGGTAGCCAAGGTCGTGTCGCCGTGGCTTGATCTTCCGCAGAAATGCCCTGCGTTGTGAGGCCCGCAGCATGTGCAGGAAGGCGTTTTGGGGTAGATTCAGCCAGCTGATCGGGCAGCCCCAGTCATCGTACATGATGCCAAATGTGGGCCAGGTCCATCGGAGCTGCTGGAGCGACTGGACGAGTCGCCCGACGGGTCCTCCACCAAACAGGGTCTGGACGTGGTGTTGGAGGTCTCTGGCGAGCCCGCAGAGTGTGACGTCGCGGTTAACCTGACGCCGCAGGCACAGGAATGCTTCACGCTGCGTGATGGCGTCGATCTCAAGGGCGTGTCCCGGCACGCACACGGCCATGAGAGTCCAGAACTCGACCCACTTGTTCCCCTTGGGGCGGATAGCCGCCTTGAGGGCGTGGTTGTAGGCAGTCTTGGCTGGGCCTGATGGTGCTTGGATGTCGGTGCCCGTGGTGCAGACGCTGGCGGCCAGGGATCGGGCGTGCCGCGCCTTGATAAGCATCGGCGACGGGAGCTTGCCAATGCGCGGCAGGCGGATAGTCGCCCTCCGCACACGGGCGTCTGCGGTGGCCGTGAGGTTAAGCGCGGCTGGAGCCGGCGCTGCCTCGGCGTTGATGTAACTCCCGACGAGCTTGAAGGAATCGACCACTCGGAGGGGGCGATCCGCCAGTGTGAGCTGGGTGACGGCAGCGTGCAGCTCATCGGTGAGCGCCCACCCTGCCACTTTACCAGGGTGAATGCGTTGACCGGAGAATCGGTCAAACTTGGCGGTTTCGTCGAGAGATTTCTGCAGCTCAGGAGCGGTGTGGGTAGTGGAGTTGCTGTCGTCAACGAAGGTAGTGCTGAGTGATCGAGGAACGTATCGGTGCTGCCTCTTTGTCCACACGCACATGAGCAGCTTGATGTCATCCAGGGACCACGAGCTGCCCTGGAGGTGACCGTTTGTCCTGGCCAGGTCCCTGGAGTACGCTCCGTTCATGCGGATGTAGCGTTTGTGGTGTCTGTAGAAGTTTCGGCGGACAGTAACGATGTCTTGTGGGCACCCCGCGTGCAGCGCAAGGTTTAGACAGATGTCCGTGATGAGGTAGTCGAAGCACTTCTGTCGGTCAAGGGCTGCTCCAGCTAAGGGGAGGAGTAAAGTCCTGGCGTGTTCGATGCGCAGGGCGAGAGAAGTGCTGACATCCCCAATGGTGGCTTTGGGAACGGCGCCGAAGCTCGTGGCATGGGTCCATCCTTGCCGCCAGGTCGTGAGGCTACGGTAGGCCGGCGCCTCCCACGCATACATCCACACGGAAAGAACCGAGAGAAGCCGTTGGTCCGTCGGGAGTTCCCCTCGGCCTTTTCGGAGGCACGGGTTTGGCACGTGCAGGAGGGGCTCGGGGATGGTGCCAGCGCGTTGCATAGCACGTAAGACGCTGGCGAAGAGGCGAAGGATGTCGTCGGGTAACTCCTTTGCCTCCTTGGTCGTCCAGCCGTCGAGTCCCCCCGCGCGGCGCGGTGAACGGGTGCGAATGAAGTGGATGAGTTGGTCGTCGGTAAGGTGGAAGGGGGCTGCTGGTGATGGCGTAGGCAGCTCTTGGCGGTATTCGTCGTAGAAGTCCGCCCACGTCGGCATAGCTTCGGCGTCATGGCCCGCGCGAGCGCGGTACGTGCCCAGGATGGGCTCCCAGGTGTCGACCATGAGCTTGAGCATGTCTTTGGTGTTGGCAACGATAGCGTTGGCGGGGAGGGCGTCGGGAACCTGGGCTGGTAGTGGGCCACGAATGGGGCCGTCGTCGTTGTCCGTGTCGGGCGAGCTACCGTCGCCGGGGCTGAAGCCGCCGGCGTCGGTGTCGGCGTCACTGTCGTCCGTGCTAGCTTGGTCAGGGTTGAAGGCGGTGGTGTCGCAGTGGAGCTGTGCATCGTCGGGAGTGGTAGGCGTGCGGAGATACGCCGTGGGCGAGCAGTCGGCAGCCCGTGCGTATATGGCCGCCTTTCGCCCGCTTGGCTCGCGGACGCCCTCAGACCAGATCTTGATGCGTTCAGCTTTGGCTCGGTTTGCACGTCGCGCCAGCTCCGAGTCTAGATTTTGGATCAGACGATCGAGCTGCTCTCCGCGTGGCGCTGGCACGTCGGGGGTCCAGGCGTCAGGAAAAGCCAGGAGGGCCGTGGGGCGCAGCTTGCGGCAGAGAAGGCGGGCCGCGGCCCACGTGCAGTCGATGCGTTGCGCCAGGTGCGGCGGGATAGCACGGCAGTCATATGATGGTGCAGTCCGATGAAGCGAAGCTCGCAAAGTTGCCGATGGAGCTTGCGAAGGCGGTTCATGTGAATCGTGGAAGCTCCGTAGGTGGGAAAGGCGCGGGGGACGGCGGGTCGCTCCTCGAACGTGGGTGTGAGCCCGTGCATGGTAGGGGCCTTCTTTTTTGGGTGGTCTGGCGGTGGGGGCGGCAGGTCCCGCAGCCGGGTGAGATGGTACTCATGGCTGGCCTCGTTTGCCAGGGCGAACATGCGTTCCACATCGTCGCGTGCGTCAGCCTGCTCCATGCGGTCGTGGTATCGTCCGGCGATGTGGGTCCCTAGTGCCTGGAGTTCGTGGTCCTCATGAGCTCCGTCGTTTGGAGGGTATGGCGTGGGGGCCAAAAGGCGTGGGGCCGTGTGATCGAGGCGGCTTAGGTCGAGTGTGACCTGCAGGCCAACATGGGACTTCGCTGGCAAGTCACGCAGATAGCAGAAGTCGGTGACAAGGGATCGCGCAGCTTGGTTGGCGATGACATAGTCGATGCGCGAAGTGCGGGGGCACTTGGTGACGCGGTCCCAGTCAGGGATATTGCCATATGTGTGCATGGTGTGGTCTGGTGTGCCTTCAGCGACGTTGGACCATCCGTGCTGCATCATGTGCAGCAGGTGTGGATTGTCGTCGATGTTCGTGTTGGCGTCCATACAAATGAAATACGGGGCTGAGCCGACCCTCGCGGCGGCGCAATCAGCAAGCCGAAATATATCGGTGCTGTCCCCTCCAGCGACCCCGTAGAGGCTCGCAATGTAGATCCCAGCGGGACCGTGGTTGTTTCGTCGCCGCCTGCGGCGGTGCTGGGTGCAGAGCGGGAGGAAGACCTCGTGCCATCGTTTCTTGGCCTTGAGGGTGGCGATACAGGTCGCAATGTCGTCGACGGTGGAGTCGACGATGGCGTCCTTAGAGAGGATGGCAACCCCGCCCGAGGCGCCGGTGTTGCCCTCGACCGTGTGGTCCGTGCCACCGTGAGCAGCTTTGCGCTGGGCACGCGCCAGGTCCAGGTCAGGTCCCAGACTGGCCTGGTATCCTCCGTGGTGTGGATTGGCGGCGTTGGTGGCGATGGCTTGCCTGGTAGGCTTGGCATGACGGGTCTCCTGCAGCGCTATGACTGCGGCGTTGTGGTCAACACCTAGGGCGGTAATGGTTGGCCAGTTCGCTGGAAGACTCGTGATGTTGAGGCTGACGAGGTGGATGGAGCGACCTGGCCCATCTCCGTCGGTGGAGCTGGGGTTAGCACGCCCCGCACGGTGGAGGGCGGCCTGGCCGTCACCCAGGTAGGAGGCTTGGCCACAGTAGGAGCTCATGGCGTCGCAGCAGATTGGCTTGGACGGGGCTGAAGCCGCCGTCGGGCCAAAAGTGTAGGCAAGGCATGGTCGACGCTGCGCCGGGGGGGGGTCATAAACATCGGCAAAACTGCTTCGAAAAAACCTCCTCACTCCTGTACCGTGGGGGACGGAGGGAGGAAAGGTGAGACGGCAGCAGGGGGAGAGGGAGGCGACTCCTCGATCCATCCTGCCGAGCGCAAGAGCAAAAGCAAACCAGCGGCGGCAGCGCGGCGCGGCAGCGGCGCAGCGCGCGCGCGAATACTGCGCACGCGACACCGCTGGTCCGTCCTGCGGCGGCGCGCCCGCCCCGTCAGTGCCGTGATGAGCAGCATCAGCTGGAACAGCTTGTTCGTGTGCGCCCTCCGCGCTCGCCTCGGGCGGTGGGCCCTGTGGCTGCGGCGGCGCACGCCCTGCCAGCGCGTCAGCCACTAGCTGGGCGTGGCGAGCGGCGCGGTCGGTGGCCTGGCGCTGAGCCTCGTCCATGCCCGCTGCCGTGAGGCTCGCGTTGCGGACAGGGCTGACTCCACGCGGGGCCGCCGCTGCCGCGGCAGCGGCAGAGGTGGCGGGGGCGCCGCCGTGGCTCTGAGGAGACAGCGGTGAGCCGCCGCCGAAGCCCGCCGCGAGGTCCTTGACGGAGTACTTGTGCTTGAAGGGGTCGAAGGTCGGCGCCTCGTCGGGGGCGACGACGCGGGTGGGCGGTGGCAGCTCCTGGTCCGTGGACGGCGTCGGCTCGAGGTCGACCTCGTTAGGGTCTTTGGCGCCGGCACCGAAACGTGGCACCACCTCGGGGGCTTGGGCGTCAGCCTGAGTCTCGCGGGGCGGCGAGCTCGTGGAACTCCCAGGGGGCTTGCGCGAGCGGTGGCGGCTGCTGGGCCGGCTGCGCGGGACGCGCCCGCCCGTGTGGCGGTCACGTGGCGAGGCCGCCTGGGCGTTGGCGCGCGCAGAGTCCGCCCTGCTCGGGGAGCGGATCGGCGCTGCGCTGGGCGCTGGGCTGGGCGGGCGGGAGCCGCCTGTGCCGCCCGCCGCCGAGGCTGCAGCCTGGTCAGGGTCGGCGGCGTCAGGCCGGGGGCTGACGCGGTGGGCACTACCCTCGCTGTGCCGCGGGGAGGCGCTGTGGTGTGCCTGGGTGTGCGTGAGGACGAGCGGGACGAGCGGCTGCCGCTCGCGCTCAGGGGGGGCGGGCTTTGCCTGGGCAGGGCGCTGCGCTGCGGCCACGTTTGGCGGGGGCGTGTGTTGGCGCGGTTGCCAGGCGCGCACGTTCGCCTCGCGCCATCCTGCGGGGCGCCCTGTCCTGCCGCGGCTTGGTGCAGCCCCCTGGGCTGAAGCCGCAGGGGGTGCCGCTGCGGACTGGTTGCTGGCGGTGCTGTCGTGGCGGCCTGGGTAATGGCCCCAGGCACGCGTGGACCCTGGCGCGGGCGAGGTGGCCCGTGGGGGAGCCTGCCCGAGTGCGCGCGGGTAGCCGACGACCGCTGGGTGCACCCTGGCGTGGGGGACGTGGCCGTAGCTGGAGGCGGCTGCCCCTGCCGCCGCGGGCATGGCACCAATGGGGCCACGGTGGTAGGCGGCGCCCCCGCCGTACACCGCTCTGTCGCCTGTCGGGACGCGCGCGGGAGAGCGGTTGCGTGGCGTGCTCGGCTGACCTGCGTCGCGTTGGTCGCGCTGCTGGGTGCGCTGCTGGTGCTGCTGGTAGCGCTGCTGGTCGGCTCTCGAGAGCGGGCGGGTGTCGGGGAGGATGGGCGGCACGTCGGGCCGCCGCCAGCCCTGGTAGACGTGCTCGAAGGCATGGTCTGGGTAAGTCTCCCCGACAGGTGAGTAGCGCCGTACATGCTCCACGAAGTCAATGTTCTGCGGCTCGGGGAGCACCGTGATGTTCACAGCCCGCTGGTGCGCTGGTCCATAGAGACAGAAGCTACCACGGTTGCTGCGGTCGTGGTTCAACTCGGCTTCGGTCGTGGCACGACTCACCATGGCGTCACAGAGGCGCATGTCGTAGTCGAGAGCTTGAGGCCCAGGGCCGCCCTCGGCATCCCAGTACAGTACCACATCCCGCCAGCGCGTGCGGGTAGTGTGGATGCGCTCGGCGATAGACTCGCAGACGGTCCTGACTGTGACACGATCCCTGTGCATGTTGGTGATGGCTAGGGAGTAAGGTCGGCGCACCGCTTTGTTGAAGATGAAATCCTCCTTGAGGGCCTGGTGCGGGCCGAAGAGCACGTAGCCTTCCTTCCACAGCGGTTGGTCGGGAGACGGGTCTTCAGGCATCCCCGTCCCTGTGAACCCTGGTGGCCGCCTCGTGCCGTCGGGCAATCCCTGCTTGGGGACGCGACGCGGCCTCGGTGGTAGATACCATTGGCCCTGGTATCCTGCTTGGCCTGGTTGCGGAGGCTCCCCCCCGGGGCCTGAAGGCGCTCGGGGGGGCTCCATGAGGTCGTGCTGGGCTGGCGCGTTGCCGTATTGGCGGGCGAGGATGTGCGGAGGCATCCCTGTGGCACGGACGTCGAACAGGCTGTGCGGACGAGGCGGATGCGGGCATCTGCTGGAGAGGCAGCATGTGTCGGCGGCCCTGTCGTCGGTGCTGTACACGCACGTCCAGCTGTTGCAAGAGCAGTCCGTGGACCAGTCCATAGGTGCACGCAGTCCGCTGAGGGAGCAGTCCGGGCACGCCGGTTGGCCCGAGGTGCCGAGCTGCGTGTTGCGGCGGGCAGCACAATACTGGCAGCATTGGAATCGGCACTGTAGGCAAATCCAGCGTCCTGGTAGGGGCGGGAACGCTTGCTCGTCGGTGACTGCGTCGTCTGGGTGGGGTCGGGGTCGATCCCACAAAGGCCAGACGTCGGCGAACCAGGACTGGCCTGTAGTGCGGACCGCCTCCGCGGGGAGGCGAGCGTCGTCAGCATGGCGCTGGATCCACTGGGGCCCCAGGTCCGCTGCGATCATGACCGTGCGCCAAGTGTCGTCCGCCTTGACGTGGACTTGGGTCGGTGCCCAGAGCCTGGTGGTGGTGTCGCCGTGGTCGTGGTGAAGGATGACCCAGCCATCGCGACCCGCAACCGCAGGGTCAGTAACGCGGTGGCCCACAACGGTCGCCCCCCACGGTAGGTAGGCGCCATCGTGATGCTCGCCTGGGTCGAGCCAGACCTCGACGCCAGGGGCGTTCACACGGGACCGCACATCGCGGACGTGGAAGGCGAGGACGTGGTAGGCGGTCGGCTCCTCTTCCGTCTCGATGTGCTCCCACGTGTCGATGTCGCTGCTGTCAGAGGCGGAGTTGCCGCCGCTCTGCCGTGACGAACGTGAGGCGGAGCGCCGTGAGCGAGCATGGCCTCGGGCGAGGGCGGCGGCCGCGCTGATAAGGGACGGCGTACGGCGGTCGTCGGCCCCCGATGCCGTCGGTGAGCGGTCTGGACTGTGTCCCGAGGCGGCACCTGGCTGAGAGGTGTGCGATGGGCCAGACGCGGCCCCAGGGCTGGAGCCGCTGGGGCGCGGCGCTCGTACGTCAGACTGCCACCGCTCGGGTGCAGCCTGCGCCGTGGCAGTGTACACCAGGTCGATCAGTGGCTGCGGGTCCAGCTGGAGCTTGCGAAGCGAGGCGCGCGGACGGGGCTGGTTGGGGTCGGCCCTGGTGGCTGCTTCGGTGTCGTAGTGCTGTGTAGCCCATGCTCGCGCTGCCTCTGGCGAGTATAGTGCCTGCGGCGGTGGCCACGCTGCCGCGGTGTCCAGCCGGCGCCAGATCTTTGCCTCCTGGTCGCGGGCTTCAGCCGCCTCGCGGAGGTCTGGGTGATCGAAGCCGGCAATGTGGAGGGCGTGCGTGCAGTCGCCCATGCCACAGGTGTGCGGGAGGGCACGGCACCTGGAGGCAGCTTCGGTGGGGGCACACCAGTCCATGCGGATGAGGAGGCCCAGGACCCGTGGGTAGATGAGGCGCGCTCCGTGAGCCTCCCCGTTCACGAAGTTGTGCCAGTTCTCACCGCGCGGCGGTTTGGTAGCCTCGCACATCCAGAGCGCGATGGGTCCCCAGGCGAGGGTGTCGTCTTCGAGGCTGCGGGGCGGGTGAGGCGGCACCGCGTACCACGCGGCCAGCGACGGGTGCACACCCACGTACGTGCGGCCGACATTTGTGGCGGTTCGGCCCTTCGCTTCACGGCGGGGGCCCGGCAGGAGGTGACCTCCGTTGAAAGCGAGACGGGCCGCAAGGTCGCCGCGGGTCCCGTGCCAGAAGACCGTGGGCGTGTCAGTGGTAGGAGCACGGAGGTCCCACGTGAGGTAGGGGAAGATCGTCTCGCCTGAGTTCCCGCCCGAGTCTTCCAGCACCCAAATGAGTCGGTTCGGGGGCCTCTGCATGATGTCAGTCCACGGCGCCAACGCTTGGAGCGTTGGGTCATGGGTGAATCGAGGATGGTCGTAGAGTCGCAGGGCGTCTTCGATGTCCTCCGTAGTCACGCCACTGTTACCAAGCGCAAAGCCGTTCTGGTACAGGGAGGTGAGGATGCTCGTCGGCGGCACGGGGACCGCTGGGTCGCGCTGGATGGTGCTGCGTAAGTTGCGCGTCGGTGGCCAGAGGGCTGGGTGGGGCGTACCAGGGCCTGAAGGCGCCTGGGGCCTGGCGGGTGATGCGTGGCGTGCTCGCCGTCGTGGTGGTTGGGTGTCCATGTCGGAAGAGGAACCACGGGCGTTGCTTGCATCCGCTTCGTCGTCGGGCGCTCCGTGCACGCCGTCGCCGTCGAGGGTGCGCTCACGTGCTTCACTTGCCTCGGCGTCGGTGGCCTGAGCTGCGGCGGCTTCGTGAGTCGGCGGGTTGCCAGAGGCCGCGCCGCTTGTGGGGCCGTCTCGCGGGGACGGGCTGGTCGACCGCGGCGTGACAGACGAGGCTCGCGATACCGCGGCAGTGACTTCAACGATGGCGGCGGTGGTGGCGGTGGTGACATCGGCGACTGCGGCGGCAACTGCAGCGGCGTAGTGTTCCTGTAGCAGCGGGCGTCGAAGGGGATGCACGTGCTGGCTCTCGGGGTCGTCGGGATGCGTGCGCGGAAGCGTGTGTGGGGCCTCATCGCGCGGGCTCCTGATCGGTTGGCAACAGCGGAGGCACCACTGGGCCGTGGGTGAGTCCAGGACGCGCGCACAGATGCGGGCTCCTACGTGTCCGACGGCTCCTTGAGCGAGAAGTTTGGCGCCGACCAGGAGGAGACCGCAAACCACTCCGCCTGTGGCGATAGCTCCGAGTTTGCCGCTGGCCCATTTCAGGGCGCCCCAGCGGCCAGACCCGACTGCGCTGGCTCCGCCCGAGACAATGTCTCTGAGTTTGGCGCTGGTCCACTTGAGAAGACCCCACAAGGCGGGCGCGGCGTCGTATGCTATTGTGCGTCGGGGCGTAGTGGACACGGATGGGCCTGGTGCCGCAGCTTCACGGCGTCGTCGCTGCCGGTAGCTGGGGTCTCGGCTCGGTGTCGGCAGGTACCCGTCGATCTGGTCCTGGTACGGCATGGCTACCAAGATGGCGTACGTGACCACGAAGAGGCAGATGAGACAGCCGCAGCGTCGAGAGGCCGCTGCGCTGTGCGGGGCCTCATGGGAGCCGCTGGCGTCGGGGTCCGCGTCCTCGATGGGATCGTTGTCGAGGCCAGCCTGCCAGTGGTCGACGGCGCTGGAGTTGGAGTCAGTCGAGTTAGCTCGGCGGACAAGGGTGCGGGACGGGGTCCTGCCACCTGAGGTCTGAAGACGCCCAGGTCCAGCCAGTGCTGCAGCGGGGCTGAAGCCGCCACTGCGCGGGCTGGTGGGAGCTGGCGGTGCGGTGGCATGGCCTGGCTCGTCGGCGGCGGTGGCACCTTCGGCGTCGCTGAGCTGTGCGCTGGGGTCGGCCTGGGCCGAGTTGTTGGGCGCACTGCTGCGCGACAGGGAGCGCCCTGTGTGGGGATCGCTGTCACGGTCGCGCTGGGCAGCGTCACTTGGCGGTGGCGTGCCGTCGGGGTCCTGGGTTTCCGTGTCGTGGATGGAGTCGTTCTGGCTATCGTCCGACACGTGGAACGAGTCCAGGGATATGTTGCTGATATCGCTGGCAGCTGCGTGCTGGAGCAGAAGCGGTTCAGCGTCGGCCGCGGGCTGGTCACACGTGGCGTTTTGGGCGGGGGGGCCAGCGGGCGGTGGTAGGTTTAGCGGTTCCATCGGTGCCGCGGCGAGCTCCGCCTCGACAAGCGGCTGCAGGTCTGGCGGGTGGTGCGGGATCGCATCCACGAGATACGCCAGGGCGTCTTGGTCTGGCGGAGGGAGGCCTCTTGGCAGCAAGGCGTGGGCCTGTGAGAGGTATGGCGGCAGCGGTGCCGCAAAAGCCTCAGGGCCGACGAGCTGTGCACGAGCGCACTGGTATTCCAGAAGGAGGCCAAGGTAACGGGTGGGGTACTCGTGGCTGCCCTGAATACGAGTGAGGTTGCGGTTGGTGCGCTGTCTGTCGGGGCCCGCTCTGTGCCAGATATCCTCGCACATGTCGACCGCGGTGCGGTGACGCAGGGCGTCGTTTTTCTCCGCGGAGTCCTCCTGGAAAAGGTGGTCGTACTGTGGCAGATGGAGCGTCGCCAGGACGTGCGGGACGCAGTCCTCGAGCCATGCCCAGTAAACGTCCTGATGGTCCTCACCTGGTGCCCACGCCGCGGCGCACGGGATGAGCCGTGCTCGGATGTTCATCAGGTGCCAGAAGGCGGGGTCCTCATCAGGTTCACCCCTGGCGCACAGAGGGGAAGCGGGACTCGCTGTGTTGCTGGTAGTCAGGCCGTGTGCGTGGGTGCTAAGCACGGCCATAATTAGCAGCCCACATAGCGTGTTGGGCTCCACGGTGATGCACAGGTAGGGCACGAGGAGCCAGATGGCTCGCAGCGAGGCGCCTGTGGTCTGTGGGGGCCACGGTGGAGCCGTCTGCGGCGCTGGCTCAGCGGCGTGGTTTCCAGCGTGGCACGGCCCACCGCTGTCAGTAATGTCGAAGCTGTCAGGTCGGCACGCTGTGGGGGTGCGACACTCTGGAGGGTACACGGTGCGACGTACGGCGGCAGGCGTCGTGGTCGGTGGTAACTCTCGCAGGTGGTCGTGCGCGGCGCGCGTTGCCTCATGCGGGGGCGGTGGCAGCCAGGGCACTGCAGCGGGGCTGAAGCCGCCACTGCGTGCCTGGGCCTTGCCAGCGGCCCTGTCGAGGATATGCTGCACGACGGTCGAGGACAAGCTGAAGACAGGGTGCCATCGAGGATATGCTGTACGACGGTCGACCGCAGGCGTCGTATTGAGTGATGGTAGCCCTCGTAGCTGAACTTGCATGCGGTGCGAGGCGTGGCCGGAGGACGCAGGAGTCAGCTCAGCTGCGGCAAAATCGGCGGTCGACTGCGATGCATGTGTCGTAGTTGGCGAGGGCGTGCTCGTAGGAGACGTGCTGGTACTCGGCGTAGGCATAGTAGTAGCCGTCGAAGTCCCAGGGGGGCAGCGCGTGGGGCAGGGCCCCTGGTGCTGCTCAGGCCAGGCGCTCGCGGGGGCGCCCAGCAGCCCGGTGCCGCACGGACCAGCGGCGGCGGTGCTGTTCACGATCGGGTCCAAAATGGCGCTGTGATCGTATTTGTAGATGCTGTCATCGTAAAGGTAGAAGAACGTCCTACGCTCCGCATGTCGCAGGAAAGCCTCTCCTCCGTGCTGGGGCGCACCGCCTGAAGACGGGCGTGCTCCAGCCAGCGAGGGGAGGGCCAGGCCGCAGGCGAGGCGCCGCATGATGGCGAGGCCTGGCGGGCGGCGCGAGCGATGAGCCGAAAGCTGCGTGGCAGCACACGTCCTCATACACCCCTGAATGCTCATGTACATCGCTACAATCACGCCCCCTGCAAGACTACGGGTGTCCCTACACCAGAGAGCTTGCGCGTGCTGCTGCCAAAACAGACATGAGGTAACAAGAAAGAGATACGACGCGAAGAGGGGAGCGGTGCCTCTGAAGGCGCTTCCTCGGAGGGCTGAGGCGGGCTCTCTGAGGCACCTTCAATACGGGTCCTGGGTGGCCCGACCCTTGTCCTTGCCTTTGTCGGCCCCTGGGGGCCCCGTCCCTGGGGTGGCCTGGCCTGGCTGGTCGGTCGCACTGCAGGCTGCCGCGGGCTCGGCGGCCGCTGCGGCTTCCTCCTTCTTAGCTTCCAGAGTGGCCGCTTGTGGCAGGTGGATGGTGCCTCCCGTGAGGTGCCCGAGGAGGGTCTGGATGTCGCCGCGCAGTGCAGCGGCGTCGGCGGTTGCCGTCTGTTGCTGGGTGACGACGGTGGCAAGCCCCCGTTCCAGCCCTGAAACGTGCTCCGTGAGTGTGGCCTGGGAGGAGAGAACGCCCGCAAGCTGCATCTGCATGTT
>CAUYUJ010003412.1:50065-60065 GCA_963575745.1 Prorocentrum cordatum | reverse complement strand
GAATTGGGGAGCCAGCCAGGGAGCCCCGCCAGGGACTTGTGTCGAGTTCTCATGGATGGCCCCGGAGGCGCTGGCATTCGGTCGTTAGCTCGGTCGGCGCGCGCGGGGGGGGGGAGGGGGCAAGAGCCTGAGGGCCCTCGTGGAGATCTTGGGTTTAGGTCGGGACAGGGGTTGGCGAAGCCAGTTGCCCACGGGCCACCTGCGATAGCCCCGGTGGCCCGAGAGTGGAGGTCAGGGTGCTTGGGGGGTTCAAGGGTTATGGCTTCCCCAGGCGGTGGGCGTGGGGCTGTCGCCCTGGCTCCTGGACTTCGTCACGCGCGCGGCCGCCGTGCGCGGCCCGGTCGGGATCGCAGACATCTCGGCGCAGTCCCTGGGCTACTTCGCGAATCCAGAGGGCATTGCGGATTCGGCGACCAAGTACTTGAGGCTGTCTTTGCAGATGCGTTGGACGACCCCGGCGATCTCCTTCGAAACCGCTCGCGGCGAGACCGCGCAGGGCTTGGCGGCTATCATGGCCATGGGCCCGGCGGACGTCGACGAGCGCGCGCCCCGGGAGGTTGCCGACGTCCTGACCATTATCGGCGAGCACGGCCTTGTCCCAGTGAAGTTCCGCTTGCCGATCGACGCGTCGTGCAGCGGGCGGAGGCGGCTAAGATGGAGGTCGCGAATATGAAGAAGGAGACACCTCCGAGGGATCCATCCAGTCTGCTGTCGCTGTTCTACACGACGGGCAGCATCGGCTTGGACCTCGCGAAGCTCTGCGAGTCGAGGCGCAAGGATGGACGGGGGAGCGGGAAGCGCGAAGAGGCCGACGACGACGTTGACGCCTCCCCGCAGACACACCTTCCCTCACCCTGGTTACAGTTGTAGCTCCACCCGAGTCTAGGGTCTAGGCCTCGTAGATGAGGCCCGAGTAGATGGGGTCGGAGGATCGCGCCGCATCGCCGATGCATCGCCGATGCGGCTCGATGTGGAACCCGATTTGCTTCGTGTCGACGTCGCCGATGCATCGCCCACGTCGACGATGCATCGCTGGTGCATCGCCGATGCGTCGCCGATGCATCGCCGATGCGTCGCCGATGCATGGGCGATGCGGCGCGATCTTCCGACCCCATCTCCCATCTACTCGGGCCCCATCTAGGAGGTCTCGACCGAAGTTACCCGTCGCAACGGGCACGCCCCCCGTTGCACCTTTGCAATATGCATGTCGTAGCTTCGTTCCGTCGTTCGAGGGCGGGGCAGGGAGTTTGCGAGGCTCGCTCGCGAGGCGAGCTCAAGCCGCTGACAAATCAATGACTCCCCTGAGGTCTGCAGTCGACGACGTCAAGAAGACTGGGGCGAGCGTGGGTTCGGTTGGCAAGGCCTTGGAATGCGTGATCGCGACGTCGGAGTCCGCTCGCCAGTCCGACTCGTGGGACGAGAAGCTGGAGTCGGAGCTGGAGGGGCTCATCGAGACTCGGTTTTGGGAGCTCACGGTGGCGGAGCTGAAGCAGTGGGGCCCCCTCGTCGTCGCCCACGCCCAAGGGGGCGCCCTCTCTCTCTCACCGCGGTCAAGCAGCAGTCGTACCGCGCTAAACTGGACGCGTGGACCTCGAGGGTTAAGGAGATCCAGCAGATCGCCTTCTCGAACGTCGACCCGTCGTCGTTCGTCAAGCCGAAGCTATTGCAGAAGAGTTGGGAGGTCTGCTTGGCGCGGGGCGCCAACATCGCCGCGATTGCGGGCGCCGACGAGGGCGCCATCGCGAAGATCAGCGAGGAAGAGTTGAAGACCGCAGGCGATATCAACGGCTTGGAGCGCGCCCTGTCTAACTTCGACGCGGGGCCCGTCAAGGGCCTGGCGGGCGGTCGGCCGTGGCCGGCGATCCGATGACCGATGATCCGATGATCTACTCTCGTTCTCAACCCCGAATGTATTCGGGGGCGTGTTAGAGAGACGGGCGAGTTTTGTGTTCGGAGCCGTAATTGTTTAGTTCTCTCGCCTTGCCGTCGTCGTCGGCGTCGGCGTCGGCGTCAGCGTCAGCGTCGGCGTCGTCGTCGCGGTCGTCGCGGCAGCCTCTGTCTGCCTGTCTCTGCCTTGCCGCGTCATCGCTGTTGCCAGGGCATCATGCAGAAGCTCGCGAAATTGCAGACGTTCTCGGATGCTCATTTCAAGCCGTTGGTCCAGGGCGCCGCCATCACCATGCTGCGCGAGCCCATGTCCAAGTTAGTCAGCGACTTCAAGAATATGACTGCTATCAGGCCCCCCCCCCCGCGCATGGACGGCGTCTTCGATGCCGCCAAGGTTCCAGAACATTTCAAGGTCAATGAGCTGCTGCACTCGCTCCCAGCCGTCGAGATTGCCCTCGCGAAGGGCAGCGACATGGAGGCGCGGGTCAAAGCGCAGGGGGAGTCATTGTACTCGAAATTGGCGTTCGAGGCGAGCTCCTTGATGATGTTCGCGGCCGACCCTGCGAAGCGCGCCGTCTTCCTGGGTTTCAGCGACCCAGCTTCCATGCGCAAGGTCGCCGCGGCGCATGCCGCCGCAGACCAGTTCAAGGAGCGAGGCGGGGCAAGGGGGTCGCGCGGGGGCCCGGCTTGCAGCGTCGGACCGGCCGGCAGCGTCGGCGGACAGGACGAGGATGAGGAGGTCGAGGGCGAGAATGAGGATGAGGATGCGTTGGGGGAGGAGGGCGACGAGGAGGAGGACGAGGAGGGGGAGGAGGGGGAGGAGTGGGGGGAGAAGGAGGAGGAGGAGGGGCATGGAGGTGAGAGCGAGGGGGGGGGGGGGGGCGTCGGAAGCAGCAGCGCTTGCTGCCGCTCTTTCAGAGGAGTGGACCGACGCCCGCAAGGCGTCGGACATGAGGGCCAGGTTCGCGTTGGAGAAGCAGGCGTGCGACATGCTGTTCCCGGCCGGCGACGGTTCGTTCGGGCAGCCAAATGGAGGCGACCTCTCAGCCCTCATCGTCTTGGCACATAAGTCGGCATGGCAGGGCCCCGGGGAAGCCTGTCTACTGCGGGTGCCCCCATGAGCCATGGGGCCATGGGTCATGGGCCATGGGCCCTTTCAGCGACGTCCCCGCGCTGTATTTTAAGCAGTCGGCCCTCGTCGTCATTGTCGGTGCTGTCGTGTCCTTGTCGGTCGGTCGTCTTCTCCTTGGGCAGCCGCCTCACCCCCCAGCATGGGGGCCAGGGGGAGGGCGGGTTTCTCTGCCATGCGCGCCCAAAGCCCCGCCGCGACAGGCGCATCAGCCCGCGCATCGCGGTGGGGTTGATTACAGGGCCGCGCTACATTGAGAGCCAGCGACCAGGGCCGCGCTACTGGGGATATTGACTGGGGGAGCGCGTCCGGGGTTTTCGGAGGGCTGGACGGTTCTGACCGCCCCCTTCTTAGCCCGCCAGAATCCTTTTTTTTTACAGCCAATCGAGGGGGGCAGGCAGGCGTTCTCGCGCCTGCTCCCCCAGCCCCGTGAACGCACAGCTCCCCGCCCCGCCCCTAGGACCTAGGAGGAGAAGTCGAGACGCCCTGGGGGGGTGGGCGGGGGGGGGAGGCGGCGGCGGAGGAGGATGCCAGGGGCAGAGGAGTAGAAGGTAGAAGGAAGGCGCGCTAGCCCACGTTTCGCCGTGGACTTCAAGGGTCTGGCCTCTGAGATCTTGGAGTGGTGGGGCCACTCGAAGGAGCTCTTGAGGACCAAGATCGGGGAGCGCTGCGATTTCCTTGAGACAGCGCAGGCCCCTCAGCTGGCCGATGGCCGATGGCGCGCGGCTCCGACGCTCGGATCGCTGCCGGCCCCCCCCCCCTCCTCGCCCCCTGTCTCCTCCATCGTCCTTCGTCTCCTCTTCCCCCTCCTCCTCAACCCCCTCTTTGGTGCAAGTCGCAAGTCGCGGCCGCGGGGCCCCCGGGCATTTCCGCGCAGGTCCCGGCCGCCGGCCCCTTGGACACTTTAGCCTTTAGCGCAAGTCCCAGTTGCCAGACCCTCGGACACTGTAATGCAAGATGCAAGATGCAAGATTGCAAGATCCAAGTGCATCCCTCCGCGCGCATCCCTTCCGCGTGCTTTCCAGGTGCTTCCCCTCTGCCTTGCTCTCCAAGTCGGCCCAGCTCATCTGTCATTTCCCATCTCTCATCGCCCTGCTGACCGGGTCGGACCGACGTCACCCTTCCCTGCCCCCCCCCGCCCGCTCGCCCCGCATGCCCGCGCGCGACTGTGCCCACTGCAATGCACCATCGCATTATCCTCCTCCTGCTCCTCCGCCCCCTCCCCCCCTCCCCATCCGCGTCCTCCTCCTTATTTTCCTTTTCTTCTCCTCCTCTCCCCCCCCCTCTCTGTCCGCCTCCTCCTCCTCCTCCACCTCCACCTCCTCCTCCTCCTCCTCCTCCTCGTTTACATGTTCCCATGTGCTCCTCCTCTTCCCCCAAAAAAACGCCCGCCGCCCCGCCCCCCCGCCCCCCCCCCGCTTCCTCGCCCGCCTCTCGACCTCTCGACCCTCTCCCTCCCCTTCCGCCGCCGAGGTTGCGCGACAAGTCGCCTGGCAAGGGGGCGCTCGCGTCGCCGCTCATGCTGACCGTGCAGGAGATCCAGGACATCATCCTGAAGGACGAGCCGAAGGCTGCCATCGTGGCCGCCACCCAGGACGTGAACTCCTTGCTATCCGCGATCGCGCTCGTGCCCTTCGTGGAGCCCGCGCGGGCGGCGCCCCTCAAGCTGCCCATCAAGACCGGGCGGCGTGCCGTAGGAGCGGGGGATGTGGGATGCAAGTCGAACGCCGCCTCGCCCCCCACTGCCCCCCCTCGCCGGGGGATGGGCGAGCTGGTGGAGGAGGGGGGGGAAGTGCAGTCTTGGACAAGTTGGCGAAGCTGCCGACGACTACGACGACGACCACGACGACCGCGACCGCGACCACGACCACGACGGCGACGCCGACGAGGACACATACAACAACGGCGACTATGACAGCGACGACGATGACGAAGACGGCGACGACGACGACAACTCCGCTTCCGACTCAGACGACGACGACGACTCCCACGACGCCGACGACGACGATTACGACGACGGACGACGACGACGACGACGACGACGACGACGACGACGACGAGGGCCTGAAAAATACCTTCCGAGGCCCTCAACGGTGTCCGAGGGACTCCGAGAAGCTCCGATGGCCTCCGACGGCGTCCGACCCGAGTGCTCCCCGGAGGCGCTCGGGGGCTCCCGAAGGCTTTCAAAGGCACCCGAGCGCCCCCCCGGCCCGCCGATGCCCCCCTGACAGTCTTGGAGTTTGCGAGGGATTCTTGGGATCGTCGTCGTGGGACTCGTCGTCGTGGGTCGTGGGCCTTGCCGCCGTCGTCGTCGTCGCCGCCGTCGTCGTCGTCGGCGCCGTCGGCGTCGCTGTCGCAGGCGCCGTCGCAGTCGCCGTCGCCATCGCCGTCGCCGTCGCCGCCGCCGTCGCCGCGGTCGTCGTCGTCGTCGTCGCCGCCGCCGTCGTCGTCGTCGTCGTCGTCGTCGTCGTCGTCGTTTTCGTTGTCGTCGTCGTCGTCGCCGTCGCTGCCCCAATTCCAGTCTCCCTTGCCCCCCGAAGCAGCTCTGAGGAGTGGCTCACGCGCTGCAGACGCACGTGGACATCGCGAGCTTGACGGCGGAGTCGCGCGCGAAGGACCCCACGAAGGCGTCCAAGATATTCGAGGGGAGCAAGCAGATGCTCGCGGCCAAGAGCTCGGTCGCGCTGGGCTTCATCACCGTCGCCACCGCCCGCGCCGTGGACGCCAAGTGAGGTAGCGGCCGGCGCCGCGCGACGGCGACGGCGACGGCGGCGCCGTCAGCCGCGGCGACAACGACGACGACGACGACGTCGACGACGACGACGACGACGACGACGACGACGACGACGACGACGGGCCTCGAAGAAGCTGGCCGCCTCCTCTCGCTGCCTCTGGGGCTCTTCGATCCTGTTCCGCAGCCTCGACAGCTCCTCCTCGTCCTCCTCGTCCTGCCGCTGCCGCTGCTCCTCCCCCCCCCCCTGCAGCTCGGGCGGTTTTTCCAGGCCCTGGGGGCGGTGGGGGGGGGCCGCGCGGGAGGAGGGGGGGGGGGCCTGGTCGGAATCGCCCCAGTCCGACCGCCACTAGGACATGGCGGCATGGCCGCGCCCGCCCACGACGACGACGACGATGGCCGACGGCCTGGGCCCAGCGTGCATGTGTCGTCGTCGTCGTCGTCGTCATCGTCGTCGCATTCGTCGCCGTCCTCCTTCTCCTGCACCTCCTCGTCTGAAGGCGTCGGCTCGCTAAGCCGACGGGGTCTCCCTGCGCGGGCTGGAACCCCCGAAGTTAGGCGCCCGCCCGACGACGACGACGACGACGACGACGACGACGACGTCGAGTGCATGCTGGGCCCAAGCCGTCTGTCATCGTCGTCGTCGTGGGCGGGCGCTGCCATGTCCAAGTGGTGGTCGGACTGGAGCGATTCCGACCGGGCCTCTTCCTCCTCCTCGTCCTCCTGCCCCCGTTCCTCATCTCCCCCTCCCAGGGCTTGGAAAGACCCCCCGAGCTGCACGGGGGGTGGGTGGGGGGATGGGGCAGCAGCAGGATGAGGGGGGGAGCAGGAGGAGGAAGAGGCGTCGAGGCTGCGGAACAGGATCGAAGAGCCCCAGAGGCAGCGAGAGGAGGCGGCCAGCTTCTCCGAGGCCCGTCGTCGTCGTCGTCGTCGTCGTCATCGTCGGGCCCCGGCCGTGGTCGGGGAAGACATGGCGGCGAGGCGGGCGAGGAAGCAGGAGAGGAAGGCACGGGAGATGAAAGATGAAGGAGTAGTTGAAGAGGCCGGGGCTGAAGCTGGGGGAGAGGAGGCAGGCGAGGAGGGGGGAGCGAGGGGGCCCGACGACGACGACGACGACGCAGCGGCCGCCGCGCCGCTCCACGCGCCCGGGCGGCTCCGCTCGGAGGCCGAGGACGGAGGGGCCGTCCGCTGCGGCCCGCAGAAAGGTCGGTCGCGGCCCACGTCCGCAGCGACGACTGCAGCCCCCCCCCGCACTTCTCCCCCTCGCCCATTTCTCGCCCCATGCTCCCCCCCTTCTTTTGTCCGCGATCCCCCCGCCCTTTCCTGCCCCCCGCCGTCTCGGAGAGGCCCGCTCCACGGCCCCGCCCCCGCGCTCCGTCTCGCGCGCTTCTCGCTCTCTTCTCCTCTTGCCCCTCCTTTCCCTTCTCCCTTCTCTTGCCCCCGCCCCTTTCCCCTTTCCTGATTCCCGACTCGGGGAGGCCCGCCCCTCTCCCTCTTCTTCTTTCGCTCATGGTTATTCCATTGGCTCCGCCCCTCCCTTCCCCCTCCCTGCCTCCCCGACCGCGGCGTTTCCTTGCCGCGCGCGCGCCCGGGCGCCCCGCCGCGACAAGCGCCGCGCGGCGGGGTTGATTACAGGGCCGCGCTACATTGAGCGCCAGCGGTCGGGGCCGCGCCACTGGGGATATTGACTGGGGGGGCGCGTTCGGGGCTTTCGGAGGGCTGGCGCGGTTCTGACCGCCCCCTTCTTAGCCCGCCAGAATCCCTCCTTACTTACAGTCAATCGAGGGGGGCAGGCGTTCTCGCGCCTGCCCCCCCCCAGCCCCGTGAGCGCGCAGCTCTCCGCGCTGTTTGGTACAGCGGCCTTCGCGCCCATTATCTCGGGGCCCAGCGTGTGTGCGCGCGTGCGTGCTGGACATATATATATATATGTATATATATATATATATATATATATATACACATATATACATATACATATATGCGCGTGTGTGTTGTGTATATATATATGTATGAGTGTATTCATATATACATGAATATGTATGTATGTATATCTGCATATATATAAATATATGCATATATCTATGTGTATATATATGTATATACGTATAGTACATGTATATATTTAGTATAAATGTCATATATTCAATATACCTGACATAAATTTACCATTTATTTGAAATACTATCAGGTATATGTTTATTTTTGTTTGGCTTGTTTGGCTTTCCTTGTTTTTGCTTTTTCGGCGCGCCCCCCTCGACGAACGAAGGGGGCCCGCCAGCCGATATACAAGTGGCACGTGTGTGCCCAGGCTCATATATATATATATATGTATACCTATACGACCACCCTTCGGGTGATAAGGAGGTTCGGGGGGGGGGGGGACCAACGTCTCATTCGGTCGGTTTCGCCATCGATCCCACTATCGATTTCAGCATCGGTCTCGCTCGATCGATCTTCCTCGATCGATGTCACAATCGATATCACTCGATCTTTCTTGACAATTGATTCGACTATCGATTTCACAATCGATCTCACAGTCGATATCACATTCGGTTTCACTATCGATTTTACTATCGATATCACAACCGCTCTCACAATCAACGTCGTCATCATCATCATCAACAACAACATCAACATCAACATCACCATCACCAACATCATCATAACCGGGACACCGTCCTCATCATCAACACCAACATCATCATCATCACGGTCATCAACATCATCGGGACACCACCATCATCATCACCATCATCACAATCGTCACCATCATCATCAGCATCGGGGCACAGTCATCGTCATCATCATCATCATCCGCAGCATCATCATCGTGACACCATCATGATCACCATCGTTATCATCATCATCATCGGAACACCATCATCATCATCCCATCCCCATCATCGACATCATCATCAGCATCATCAACATCATCATCAGCATCATCATCGTCGTCATCATCGGGGCACCCTTATCATCATTAACAGCATCAACATCATCATCATCATCATCCCCGTCGGGACGCCACCATCATCAACATCATCACAGTCACCATCATAATAATCATCATCATCGGGACGCCACAATCATCATCAGCCTCATCACCATCAAAATCATCATCGGGACACAATCATAATCAGCATCGTCAACATCAACATCATCATACTCATCACCATCGGGACACCATCATCGTCATCATCATGATCACCAACATAATCATCAACATCATCATTATCCTCATCATCGGGACATCATCACCATTATCATCGACATCATCATCATCATCACATCATCATCATCATCATCATCGGGACACCATCATCATCATATCATCATCGTCATCGTCCTCATCATCATCATCAGCAGCATCACCATCATCATCACTGACGTCATCATCATCATCAGCAGCATCATCATCATCATCAGCATCACCACCATCATCATCATCATCATCATCATCATCATCGTCCTCATCATCATCATCATCATCGCGGGACACCGCGGGACACCGGCGGGACACCGCGGGGCACCGCGGGACACCGCGGGGCACCGCGGGACACCGGCGGGACACCGCGGGCCACCGGCCGCCCGGAAGAGAATCATTTGGTCCGGCCGCGCCTCAGCCACACGGGACACCAGCGGGACACCGGCGGGACACCGCGGGCCACCGGCCGCCCGGAAGGGAATCATTTGGTCCGGCCGCGCCTCAGCCAGAGACTTTCTCTCGCCCGCCCACGCAGCTTCGCCCTGCCCGCACGGCACGCACGAACACGAAACCGAAATCGATTTCCCGGTAGGGGGGCTTTCCGTTCCACTTCGATTTCACCCCCTCACCTCCGATATACATATATATATATATATAATTAAAGGGGCGTTTGAAGCAAGAGTGAAATGCAACAGCGAAGTCGCACTCGAGCGCAAGTGGGGTTGCCACACCTTGCGATGTGTGTACCAGGGCCCCCCAGGAAGCCTCAGGAGGCCCGACTTGGATACCAGAAGAGGCCCCATGGGGCCCCAGGATTGTGAGTGTTGTGTGTGTGTGTGTGTGTGTGTGTGTGTGTGTGTGTGTGTGTGTGTGTGTGTGTGTGTGTGTGTGTGTGTGTGTGTGTGTGTGTGTGTGTGTGATGCGTGCTCTGTGCTGTGCGTGCTTCTCGTGCGTTGTAGGTGTTGAGTGTTATGTTTGTCTATCGTGTGATGTGCTGGGCGTGATTTGTGTCTCTGTGTGTGCATGTAGCTCTGAGGCCCCGGGAGGC
>CAUYUJ010003412.1:7565-47565 GCA_963575745.1 Prorocentrum cordatum | reverse complement strand
TGACCCAGGCGAAGGACCCGACCATATGCAGGGGTGACTGCCGCGAGGCAGTTGGGAAGAAGAGGGGGGGCCCCTATGGGGCGACGAACGCATTTGAGGGGTGGCCGAAACTAGCTGGGGGCCGCCTGGCGGGCGCTGCCATTTGGCCCGTCGGTGGGGCTCCACTCGGGGTTGCGAAACGCGCGAGGGGTGTGCCGACATCGAAACGGCGCCGCCCGGCGGGCGCTGCCACGTTGGGTCGTCGGTGGGGCTCCCCTGCGGTGCTGCTGAGAGCTGCTAAGAGCGTGAGGTGCGTGCCAGCATGGAGAGGGGCCGTGCGGACGTTGCCGTTGGGGCCCTCGGTGGAGCTCCCGATGGGGCACGGAGCGTGTGGTGGGGTGTGCCCACATGGGTGCGGTGCCGCAATGCGGGCGCTGCCTTTTAGGCCTTCGGTGGGGCTCCCTATGCGGCTGCGGAACATGTACGGGAGTGCAGACGTGGGGCGGCGGCGACGTGAGGGCGTTGCCATTTGGGCCTTGGTTGGGGCTCCATATGGAGCCACGATACAAATCGCGTGAGGGGTGTGCCGCGATTGGGCGGTGGCGCGATGCAGGCGCTGCCATGTGGGCCTTCGGCGGAGCTCCCTACGGGGCAGTGAAACGTGTGAACGAACTGCCATACGCCGGAGCGCGTGGGCAAAAGACAATGCCAGCCTGAACTCGCCGCTTTGCGGGAGCGACTGCACGTCGGCTGTCTCATAATGCACAGCGTGCGCGATTGGAGGAGGAGGAGAAGGAGGAGGAGGAGGAGCAGCAGCAGCAGGAGGGGAGGGAGGAGGAGCGAGAAAGGAGGGACGGCATAGTATACTTAAGCTCCTGGCTCGACGGTGCCAGAGCGCACGGACTAGAAAGCCTGTTCTGGGTACGGCCCCAAACTCTCAGTGAAACGTCGTACGAAGACTTCCCATTTGGGGGGGTCCCGCACGTACTCCATGACGTGCTCGTCTGATGCGAACGCACCCGAAATGCAGTTGCGCAGGCACGATGCCCATGCATTCATCGGCCTACCCCGCCTCCGATTGAGCGACGTGGCCGAGCGGATCGAACCATCTTGAAAAGTAAGTTGTCTTAGAAAATCTTGGTTAGACATTCTGCAAATTTTCCCGAACAATGTCAGCTGATGCCTCAATAACTGCGCTGTACATGGCTGTTGCCCTGCACGTTGTAGTACATGCTTGTTTGAAATGTGCGTAAGAAAGGCCAGGGGGGATGTGCAGCACCTTCCTCAAGCATCTGGCTTGAAATCCGTCGAGTCTCCTCCGTTCAGCTTTGTTCAACCACGCCGTATTCAGAGAATACATCAGCTTGGATGTTACCAGTGCTTGAAATAGTTCCAACTTCCGGGGCACAGTGATAGCGGTATGTTTCCATGCCCTCTCATATTTGCTAAACTCGGCCCATGTGGCCCCGATTCGCCGATTTAGCTCGGTACTCATTTGCCCCGTGTTGAATAAAGTAGCACCCAAAAATGTAAAGGTGCGCTTTTCTGGAATCAGTTGCCCTGCCGGTGTGTGCAATTGCACGTCGCTTCGTATCTTCATCATTTAGAACTTATCCCATGGAGTTCCATTCCTACTTGGGCCCCTGCCAGAGCAATGTTATCCAGTAGTTGTTGAAGGCTGTCTTGGTCCCTCCCGATGAGCAGCGTGTCGTCTGCGTAGAGCAAGACTGATCGACTCCCCAATGATATCTCCATTTGCGCTTTGTCTCCCAGATTGCCCACGGCATCTCGCATCACAACTGTCATCAGCATAACAAATAGAAATGGTGATAATGGGCATCCCTGGGAGATTCCAGACACCTGCTGTCTCTCCGAGGATTTGTTTGCACCGTCTGCCTCGTAAAACCGCCGCGCACTGAAAACATATTCCCAATAGGCCAAAAGTAGGCGCTGGCGTCGTGCGGACGCTGCCATTTGAGCCGTCGGTGGAGCTCCCTCTGGGGTAACGAAGCTTGTGCGGGTTGTGCCAGAATTTGGCGGTGGCACCCTGCGGGCGCTACCATTTGGGCCTTCGGTGAAGCTCCCTATGGGGCCACACGACTTGTAAGGTGTGCGCCAAAATCGCGCGGTATCGCAATGCGGGCGCTGATATTTGGGCTTTCGGTAGAGCTCCCGATGGGGCCACGAAGCGTGTGAAGGGGTGCGCCGAAATTCTTGCGTTGGTGGCATGCGAGCGCAGCCAGCCTTCGGTAGATCTCTCACTATGGGGCCACGAAGACTGTGTGAGGGGCGTGCCGACATGGGTTCGGTGATGGCATGCGAGCGCAGCGCACTGTGGCAGCCATTGTGGCCTTCGGCGGAGCTCCCTATGCGGCGCGCAGCGTGTGAGGGTGTGCCGAAACATATGCGGTGGTGGCACGCGAGCGCAGCCACTGGGGCTTTTGGTGCAGCTCCCCTTATGGGGCCACGAACGGGTGAGGGGGGGTGCCCATATTCGTGCTGTGGTGGCATGCTGGCGCAGCCACTGGGGCCTTCGGTCCAGCTCCCTGGGGGGACAGCGATGTGCCCCGCCCTCGGAGCCGCTCCTCGCTTGCCGCTGCCATCCAGGGCGCTCCCAGGGCCCTCCTTCCCAGGACGCTCCCACCTAGGGCCCCCCCAGGGTCCTCCCACCCTGACCTTCCAGAAGGGCTAAAAAATAGCACCAGGACGTCGACGTCCTAATTCCTGTCGAGGTTTGAGGCAGTCCAGATAGATCTATAGGTCTGGAGTGCGAGTTTTTACCACTCCGGAAGGTCAGGGCAGGGCCCCCCCCAGGGCCCTCCCAGGGCTCTCTCGGGGCCCTCCTCTCGGGGCCCTCCTCTCGGAGCCCTCCCCGCGGGCCCTCCTCTCCGACGGCGCGCCCGGGGCCCAGAGGCCCCCGGGCGCCCCCCGCGCGGGGGAGCCGCTCGCCCGGCAGGCGCGGCCCTGGCGGCGGGCCTCCGCGCCCCCCGCCCCGGGCGCGGGCGGGGCGCGCCGCCGCGCCGGCGGCCGCGTGCGCGCCGCGGCGCTGCGAGGCCCCCCGCCGCCCGGCTGCGGCTGCGGCCGCTGCACGGCGCCGCCGCCGCCGCGGACGCCGACTGAGCGAGGGCGGCGCCGAGGACGACGACGTCGGCGCCGACCGAGGACGCCGAGCCTGAGATGACAAGTTGGGCTCGTCCCTCTGCGGGAGGAGCATTCAGAAGTGGTCAACAACTAGTCTGGGGACGACTTGTTTGTGTATGTTCGAGCATGTTGGGGGCATGTCTGGACGTATGTTTGTATTTTTCGTCCAAAATTCCCCTGTCGGGGGACACGCCCGATTGAGCCCTGAGATCCTGGCGTCGCAGCTGTTCCACAACTGGCGGTGTTGCCTTCGAGCTCAGTGGCCGCCACAGGTCGATCCAGCTCGCGAGGTGCAGCAGAGATCTGGGCCCCCCGGACTTGGGGTCGGAGCAGATGGGGTCGCAGGGTCGTGCCGCATCGCCGATGCATCGGCGATGCGACTCGATGTGGAGCCCGATTTCCTCCACGCCGATGTCGCGGACGCATCACCCACGTCGACGATACAGGTGCATCGCCGGTGCATCGCCGATGCATCGCCGACGCATCGCCGATGCATCGGCGGTGCATCGGCGATGTGGCGCCATCCTCCGGCCCCGCCCGCTCGGACCCCATCCAGGAGGCCTCTGAGGAGGATGGGGTCGTGATGTTCGCCATTCTCGTAGTGTCGGATCTCCAGAGGGGCGCAGGGGCACACGCAGGTGGGGGCTGCCACAGGGTACGCGGAGCGCACGTGCCATCCTCCAGTGCCGGGTGCCGACAGCGGTCCCTGCAGCAGGCTCGGGGGCCAGAAGGTCTGCCCCACCGAGCTTCGCGAGCACCGCCTCCAAGCACGGGGGGGCCCGTGTGCCACACCCGACTCATCAGGGCTGTGCCTACCCTGAAGTGCTGCAGCAATGCACTCCAGTCTGCGATCCTGCTTCTTCCTCCTCGCTCCAAATCCTCCTCCCCCCCTCCTATCCTCCCTGCTCCTCCTCCCCCATACTCTTCCATCCCTGTTCCACACATGTATACACATACTAGATGCATATGTACATGTGTGCACGCATGTACGCAGGCCACCGACCACAGCTTCTAGTGCGGAGCGTGAGCATCCGTAGTGTGGAGACTCCTTCACCGCCCCACCGACGTTGCTTCGCCAGTACTCCTAGCGCGTTGACGCTTTTGGGCGCCGTTCGCTTCTCGGTTGCCTTCGCGGCCCGCGGGTTCAGAGTGGGGCCTGGATGTATGGATGTGTGCTTGTCTGTCTGTCTTTCTGTCTGTCTGTTTGTCTGTGTGTCTGTCTGTCTGTCTGTCCGTCCGTCCGTCCGTCTGTCTGTCTGCATGCATGTACGTATGTATGCGTGCATACACGCATGTACGTATGTATGAATGTATGTATGTATGTGTGTATGTACGAATGAATGAAAGAGCGCATTATGTGGTCGCTTGAAGCGGGGGGGGGTTCGAACCCCCCCCCCTTCCCCACTGCTTTCCCTCTCCTCGGGCCTGCGCTTCCGTCGGCGGCGGCTGGCAACGGCGGCGGGGACGACGATTTCCATTTCTGGGCGGGCGCCGGCGCCTACGGCGGCGGGCGGCGGTGGCGGAGCGTCGACGAGGACGACAGTGGTGGTGGTGGTGGTGGTGGGTTGTGGTGGTGGTGGCGGTGGTGGTAGTTGTGGTGGTGGTGGTGTGGTGGTTTATTGTGGTGGTGGTTGTGGCGGTGGGTGGTGGTGGTGGTGGTGGTTTGGTGGTGGCGTGGTGGTGGTTTGTGGTGGTGGTGGTGGTGGTGGGTGATGGTGGTGGTGGTGGTTGTGGTGGTGGTGTGGCGGTGGTTTGTGGTGGTGGTGGTGGGTTGTGGTTGTGGCGGTGGTTTGTGGAGGGGGTGGTGGTGGTGGCGGTTGTGGTGGTGGTGGTGGTGGTTGGGTGGTGGTGTGGTGGTGTTTTGTGGTGGTGGTGGTGGTGGTGGTTCGTGCTGGTGGTGGTGGGTTGTGGTTGTGACGGTGGTTTGTGGAGGTGGTGCTGGTGGTGGTGGTGGGTTGCGGTTGTGGTGGTGGTGGTGGTGGTAGATTGTGGTGGTTTGTGGTGGTGGTGGTGGGTTGTGCTGCTGGTAGTGGTGGTGGTTGTGGCGGTGGTGGTGGTGGTGTGGTAGATTGTGGTGGTGGTGGTTGTGGTGTTTTTTTGTGATGGTGGTGGTGATGGTGAGTTGTGGTGGTTGTGCTGCTGGTAGTGGTTGTGGCGGTGGTGGTGGTTGTGGTGGTGGTGTGGTGGTTTATTATGGTGGTGGTTGTGTCGCTGGGTGGTGGTGGTGGTGGTGGAAGTTTGGTTGTGGTGTGGTGGTGGTTTGTGGTGGTGATGGTGGTGTTGGGTTGTGATGGTGATGTTGGTTTGGTGGTGGTGTGGCGGTGGTTTGTGGTGGTGGTAGTGGGGGGTTGTTGTGGCGGTGGTTTGTGGAGGTGGTGGTGGTGTGGTAGATTGTGTGTGGTGGTGGTGATAGTGGTGGTGGGTTCTTGTGGCGGTGATGGTGGGTTGTGGTGGTGGTTGTGGTGGTGGTGGTGGCTGTGGTGGTGGTGGTTGTGTGGTGCTGTTGGTGGTGGTGGTGGTTGGATGAGGCGGTGGTGGTGGTGGTAGTGGTGGTGGTGGTGGTAGTGGTGGTAATCGTCGCTGCGTCCCCGCCGTCGCCGGCGCCAGCGCCAGCGCTGCTGGCCGCCGCCAGCGCCAGCGCCGGCGCGAGGGGGGGGGGGGGGGGGAGGGTTTGGACACCCCCCCCTCCGGCGCCATGGGGGGGGGGTAAAACCCCTCCACCCCTCCTCCCTCTGCCTTTGGTGATCGTCGCTGCATCCCCGCCGTGGGCGCTGCTGGCGGCCGCCAGCGCGAACGCCGGCGCCGGCGCCGAAAGGGGGGGGGGAAGGGGGAGGGGGTTCGGGAGGGGTGCTTGGATGGCCGCGCGCCTTGCTTAGCGTTGGTGCTCTTGTAGCAGGTTATCAAACTCTAGTAACCCACTAGTAACCTTTAGTAACACTCTGCCAACTACTAGCAAACCTTCACAAGTACTGACAACAGCGTCTAACACTTAGGGTGCTTAGCTTCAGTTACCTAATATGTTAGCTACTCTTACAAGCGTTACCATAAACGGCTCCAGGGATATAGTGGTTTAGCGACAGGTTACCTTAGCGTTGCTAAAGACGACGCGCACGTTAGCTTTGACTTAGGTAAACGGTTACAGCCCTGAGCCTAAAGGTTTAGCGAGGCTTAGCTAAGCAGCTTAGCAAAGGTTTAGCTAAAGGTTTAGCGGGGCTTGGCTAAGAGCTTTAGCGACGCCGTCTTGGAACGTCATTTGGCCGTCCTGAGGGTGGTGGCCTTTGGGAGGAGCGCCGTCTTGGAGCGTTCTTGGGTCGTCTTGAAGGTTTGGGGCCTTTGGGTGGAGCGCCGTCTTGAAGCGTCCTTGGGCCGTCTTAGGAGGGAAGGAAGGGAGGGAGGGAGGGAGGGTGGGAGAGAAGTGTTTTTGGAAGCCAGCACGGTGAAGTCCAACCACCGCCGCGTCGCGTTTTCGCAGCCTTGTGGCGCAAGTTTTCGCGCTCACGCCTTCCTGCCCTTTGTTTCGGCACCGTCTGCAGGGCAGCGCGATGGCATCGAAGGTGGAGTCTGCGCTGCAGGCCGTCACACCAGCCATCCAGGTCGCGCTGGCCAAATACAGAGCTGATGGCAAAATCGTTGAGGCTTTCGACACATTGACAGACACGCTGTCGGCCTACCCTTGCCTCATGTGGAAGCAGTACGTTCATGCAGACTTCGCTGCACCCCATCCTAAGAATCGTGGCGGCATCGGTGTCACGCTTGGCGAGGCCTTCAGCAACGGGCTCAAGCATTGCAACGCAGGGTGGAGCTACAAGAAGGCCTGCGCTGGAGCTTTTGCAGTATCCAGGACTCCAGGTTCACAGTCCAAACGTTTGTTGACTCCAGGGGTTACAACAAAAAACATCAGTTCGTAGAGTTAGTTTTCGGTTCCCGAGGTTCGTCGTTCTCAGAGCCCTGGGTGCAGTTCGGCAACGAGAACTCTGTCAACCAAGGTTTGCCTCCCTTCGACAATATTATGTGTTTTACCTTCGGAGGCTCCCACTGCAACGCCTTTTTGAGGGCGGTCCTGGCCAACAGCACATGCACGCTGAACAAGCTAGCGCCCAGTGGCAGGTTGATCAAGGATGAGATGGTCAAGAATCATCCTGCTATGGAGCGCGGCCTCACGAGTGGCCTCGAATGGACCTTGATTCACGAATCTGCTATTCAACGTTTCCCAGACATCTTGGAAATCGGGTTCAAAGCATTGAATAACCATGGAACGTCGCAAGTTTCTGAGATGGAGGGCCTCATGAGCATGTCGAGTGCGTTCGCTAACATGTGCAGCAATGGCCTTGACGAGAAGACTGCATGGATGGAGGCTGTATCGGAGAGCATCAAGACAGATCCGTTTTGGGCGGGTTGGTCAATGTCTTTGGTGAAGCTGTGCAAAGTGGTCTCTTACGAACAGCTGTCGGAGGCCAGGGGCATGTTTCAAGCAACGGTCAAGGTGCATAGGGTAAATCTGAGATTAATGGAGAAAGGATGGTACTGAGGAATGGGAAGGATTGCTAGGCAGAGGGGAGGAGATGCCTGTTTTCTTTTTCGCTGTGCCACCCCTCGCCCGAAGGTGCCCAAGCACTCGAGCAGTAACTACGGCCACGTCGGCGGCAGCTTCATCGAGAAGATCGCCAACCTCCACTGGGCTGGTGAGGTCATCCAGCACAACCGTGTCCGCCTAGCAGCACTCCTTTCGAACATGCTAGCGCCGATAGAGAAGATCAAGGACGGGAGGTGCGACCTTCTCAAGGAGAGTGACGTAGGAAAACTTACTAGCAAGCAGTTGTCACCACTGGCAAAACTAGCAGAGAAGATGATGGACGACGCTCGCGACATCTTGAAAAGCAATCACCTCGAGCCGTCCAAGCACTGGGACCTTCTTTGCTTCCACGATTGCAGACTGGTCAACACGATGTTGAATAAAGGGAAAGCTTCTCGTGAAGGCACACACCATCCAGACCTGATGTGCGCAGGGCAAGTATTTATAGACGCCGTGTCGGACATCCTGGGCCAGCCCGTCACCAACCCCTGGGTGCCCAACCATCGGCTGCTCTCCAAGGCACCAGAGGCCACCGAGGGGGCGCAGCGTAGAGGGAAGGAAGGAAGGAGCAAGATGAGGTTTTTAAAATGAATGTGTCTGGATTTTACTCTGCCTTTTTTGATGTTCTGGCGTGGTTTTGTTTCTCTGGCCTTTGTTTCGGCGTGCTGATTCTCTGGCCTGGTATGATGTGTGAAGGACGAGGGATGGCGGGCAGAAGTAGGAGTTGTGTGATTCACATTGCGCTTGGGGTTTCAAGCTTCAAATGGATATCAGAGCAAGTGGAATCGGTGATGTTAACACCCCTGCAGAATCGTCTTGTGCTACCCCGGCCAAATCCTCGTTCCAAAACTGCGTCCTCTGAATACGAACGGACCCTGGACCCACAAGCCACATCATCCAATGTCGTCGCATCGTTCCGTAGCCATTTCGGCCCTATTTGTTTTTTTGAGAATTTGAAGGCAGCCACGATTTCCCAAGAATGGATTTCGAGCTGAAGACGATCAGCTTCACGAAAACCGTGGCGATCAGCGCGATGACTGACAAGACGCCCTCTTGGCCAGGAGCCGCAGTCCTCAACGTTGGCGGCGCCCAGTTCATCCCCCTGGCCAAGGGCGACGCCATGCTTAGTGCCTGGCTGTCTGGCAAGAAGGCCTACAACAAAGAGATGTCTGCAGTAATCGACGTGCTGAAGAAATTGCAGGCCTCCGCATCTAAATCAGAGCTTGGCTTCGATGAATCTGGACCAGCTGGGCAGACGGCCCACAAGGAGAGGCTCCAGATGAAGGCGCTCAAGCGATTGCAGGAAGGCCAGGAAGCATCGCTGGTCGACGTCACTCTCAGCGGATTCGAGCACGGCGGGATAACGGTGCCCTCCGTCCTCTGCAAGATGCCTGTCAACATCTCCCCAGAGCATGCCATGATCGAGCTGAGGGGCGAGTGCTTGCTGTGGGTCTGGATGAAGCATCGCGCGTGGCCCAAGTCCGCCAAGCGTCTCTATCGGCCCGCTGCGGATTTCGAGACAGAGGACGACGACAATGATGGCGATGAATCCGACCCGAAGGACGGCGGTGCCAAGCCGAAGGGCAAGTGCGCGAGCAAAAAACTGTCCGACAGGATTTGTAGTCTTGAGGCGCGCCAGGCCATTCGGAGAGAGGGTAAGTCTAAGTTCAATCAGTAGGTGGTCACAAGCTGTAGGGGACATGTATCGTCTCAGCTGTCGGGTGATTCGCTTGCCTGCCTAGTTTCTGTGCCGAGCGTCTTCTCGGCGAGTCTTTGCCTATGTGGTTCGAGGCTGACTCGCTCCAGCTCTGCATGATGGCGTTTTCGACTAGCAGCCGTGAGCAACAGTGAAAACAATGTGGCATGGTGTTTCCCTGTAACGATGTCCTTGCACTCTGTGCGCATAGGGGGGAGGGCACTAGATGACCATGTTTGAGCCGACTGATGCTTGAGCCAAGATGGCAACGGCATGGAGGAGCGCAGAGAGGAGGATGAGGAGGAGGATGAGGAGCAGGAGGAGCAAGAGGAGGAGGAGGAGGAGGAGGCGGAGGAGGAGGAGGAGAAAGATGAGGCGGAGGAGGAGAAGGAGGACGCGAACGGTCGGGCGATAAACTTGTTGAGTACGCTTCAGCCAATCAGGATCACAACGAGGATGAGGAGGAAGAGGGAGAGAAAGGCTGGGGATGAGGAGGAGGAGGAGGAGGAGGCGTCTGACTTTACTTCTGTCCAACTGCTGCAAGCTTCTCATGCTCTGACCCTCACACCTCCCCTGTCGTTCTCATTCCTCCTGACCCCTCCATTTTTTGTTGCGAGCGCATCTTCGCGTGGTCGAGTTGGCTATATCTCCCTCTCTCTCGTTCACACTCCATTGTTATGCGCCCATTGCCAGGCGATCCGCGAAGTTCGTGGGACTGCTGACCCCCAGCCCGAGGGCAGCTCCGCCGTGGCCAATAGCAGCAAGGCCACGTCGCTCCAGTCGATGGACGAGATGAAGTCAATCGAGTACCAATTGATCAACATGGGGTACTGCATTGGCGCAAGCGTCAAGAGGCGCAAGGCCGACACATCCGACACGTGCCAGATGTACACCATCGTTGCTCTGGACAAGGTCATGGCGACGTTGGCGCCTACAGGCATCCATGCCGATTCGAGTGGCAAGGCGATGATCGAGGCGCCCAGCCATGCCCTGAGCAAGATGTGGGCCACCACGAACGCAAAGCCTCAGAAGCACGTCGACCTCCAGGGTGTGTGTCCAGAGCAGTCGTATGATTGGGAGATCATTTACGTAAAGTCGCAGATCTGGCTCAGCCTGAACTGCTTGTCGGAGGAGGCGTCCCTCAAGAGTGACTACTCCAAACTGGACGTTTACGAGAGCCCGTGGACGGTCGTCGCCCTTGACAAGTTCGACAAAGGCGAGCTCCAGTTGGTCCCAGCCACCAAGAACATCAAGACTCGCGGCTCAGCCGATGAGATGGATGGCAAGGGGGTTGACCTCGGGCGGTTGATCCACACGAAGGCGACGCTCTTCTCGCTCCACCCGCACCTGATCACGAACAAGCCTGGCTCCAACTTCGTCGCTCCTTTCTGGGCCGTGCAGAAGGCAGCACCTGGCCAGAAGCCGAACATGAAGCTCTCCACGAAGCGAATTATCATCTCGGTATCCACCAAGGACGGCCCCTTGGAGCAGAACCTGGTTCTCGACATCCCTGTGTACGAGAACACCGTCGTCGTCAACAGCGGCGACGAGCTTCTCCTCCCTGAGGAGAAGAAGGACGAGCTGCCGAACAAGAAGGCTCGCAGGGCTTGAGCCCCTTTTAGTTTTGTTTTTTGGTCTGTTGCTGCTCCTCGTCTGCACATAGCTGGCACGGTGCTAATAGTTAACACGTCGTGCCCGACGGAGAGGCAGTCCGCCCCTTGCAGTGCCTGCGAGCAGGACGCATTGAGGTTCTTGCGAAAGCTTGGGGCCTGAGGAGAGAGCCATAGCTGCAACCGAAATCCTGCTCGTGATCCTCTGCTTTCCCTCCTGACCCCAATCCTTCCCTCCTGCCCCCTCCCCCTCCTCATCCTGCTCATCCTGCGCCTTAGCATTTCACCAATGTCCTGCCCCTGCTCCTGCTGCTGCTCCTCCTCCTCCTCCTCATCCCAACTCTGCTGCTGGTGATGCATATCATTCTACTTCGCTTCGTTACTCTGCTACTGCCCCTCAGCCTCCGTCGTCCGTCCGAGTCGTCCTGCCAACCCTGTCCTGATTGCAGAAGCGTCTGGTCTTCCTCTGCGCGTTTCCAATCCGATTTGAAAAACAACAGCCACTGTCTCTCGGTAAAATCCTTCACAGAAGGGCAAAAGAGAGGCTGGGAGAAGATGCTTCCCAGCTCGACTTGGAAAAAAGGCCGGCTTATTTGTTCAAAAAATATGGCCGGTGTATCGGTTGGGGCCTCCGAGGCCGATCGGAGCTGGCCTACGCCAGAAATCAGGATTCTACCAGAATTTCTCATATGAGAAATTCTCGTTGAGAGATTTCGCCTACAATTTTTGAAATGAGAAATTGCGGGCGCCGTGCGCCTTCGGCAATTTTTGAAATCAAAAATTGGGGTCGAAATCTCTCAACCAGAATTTCTCATATGAGAAATTCTCGAAGATCGACCGTTCAGGCACTTCAGCGTTTACGCCTGCAAATCTAGCAGATCCTTGGCGGTGTGACTCAAGATTTGGTTGTCGGTTGCTGCCCCCGCTCAGTCTAGAAGCAGCGTGGAACCGTCGCGTTCGGTATCCCCTGGGGGCCTTCACAACGACACCGCCTAACATTCCGTAGCCGTTTTTGGCTCGAACATTTTGGCAACGTGCAGTTGTTTCTTCCAACGCTGTCTCCTCGCACCGACCTTCCAGGAGCACTGCTGATGTCCACCGTCGCTAAGTGCGTGGCGGAGATCAATGGCACCTCCAGCGTGCTCAAGCTCCAAGGGGACTTGGGAACTGCGCCAGAGTCGCTCTCTGAGATGCAGGTCGGGATGTGCAGCTCGCTGTGCACTATGATCAACGGCATCTCTCAACCAGTGCTCTCGGATGGAGCTTCGTCCTTGCTCCAGGCCGTCTCAGCGAGCTGCTTTAACGCTCCTCAGAAGCTCAGGCTCTCTTCGTGCGTCCAAGCGAAGCTCCAGTCGAGCAGTAGCGTGGACCAGTTGGGCACCACCGAGAAGCAGAGTTGGCCGACGCGCGGCAGCGTCTGCAACTACTTCACCGCCAGCGACTGGGCCACCTTATCAAATACCAGCATCCCATGGGACTCTGACGTCAAGACTCGCGTCGTGGTCAACCGCTTGCTGAAAGGCGGGATGTACCGCCCATCGTCGCCATCTTGTGCTGATATAGTCAGCATGTTGGCCGCTGCATCCAAGTCTGACCAGATCACTGCGCAGGACCTGTACCAGCGGACCCTGGATTTTGGCAAGAAGTTCCCTAGGGTCTTGCCCCCCGAGTGCGGCATGCTTCCTCTTATTCGCACGTGGCCAGAAACTCCTGCCGAGCTACCTCAGCCTGTCTACCTCGCGATGTACGAGGAGGCCGACCCGCCGCAGCAGATGACGCTCGACAACTGGAGCGCGTTCAGGGGGATGACCTCCTGCAGGGACACCAACAAGCACGTCAGGTGTACCGTGCCAGCTAAGAAGCAGAAGACGTCGGTGCTGCCCCAGCTGCCGCTCCTCAACGCAGCTGGTCCAGCTCAGCCTGGCTTCGACCAGATGGCGCAGGTAGCTTCCTTTATACAGGCCGCCCAGGGCATGGGCCTCAACCCCATGCAAGCCATGCAGCTCGGGTTCATGGGCTCGGGCGCCCAAGGGACGCTGTCGGCCAGCAGCGGCAGCGGCGTGCCCAATCTGACGTTCTTCAACGGCGCAGGGGGACAGCAACAACAGCATGGTCATCCTTCAATGGTGGATCGCGGGCAGCTTGCACTGTCAGACCGCGGCGTTGATAGCCAGGGGAGCTCTGGGTCCAGCCTGCCCCCCATGCCTCTCACCAGCGGGGACAGCCCGCCGCAGCAGCCAGAGGGCGCGAAAGCTGGTGCCACGCTGACGCTGGTCGTGCCGTCGGCATCTCCACCACCGACGGAGGGCGCTCAGACTGCTGTTTCGCCAGTGGAGGCAGCGATGGCCGACTGCGGTGGCGCGCCCGGCATGCCAGACGAGAAGGAGATGGACGAGGCCAAGCAGAGCATGGCCGAGATGGAGTCATCCCACCAGCAGCTCATCGCCAAGGCAACGGCGAAGAAAGAGGCGAAACGCAAGGCTGAGGAGAAGGCTTGCGACGTCAGTGTGAAGAGGAGGCCAGCTGCAGTCACGCCTAAGGCGTCCAAGGCAAGCAAAGTTTTGCCGACGAACGCTGCAACTAAGATCACTCCTCCACCGATGCCGAAGGTTGGCTCCGTGAGGGTCGGCCCTGGTAAGATCATGCCTTCTGTGAGCAAGAACGGCTGGCGCGTTTGGCCAGACGTTGCAAACGTCGGCTATGAGAGATGCATCAAATACGGCTCCAACAAAACGGAGTCGCATAGGATGGCAGTGAATTTGATTTTGCAGAAATAATTTAGTAGCGGCGCAAGGCATTGGGGTAAGCAAGCGCCAGGGGACTTCGCGTGTGAGTAGCCTTTCGGGTGTTGGCAATCACGCGCTAGACTATGCCAACTATTTCGTTGACTACCGTGCAAGCTAGCAGACGTACACACCACCAAGACATTGCCAGTCCAGATGGATGCAGGAAGAAGAAGTGTATCCTCCTCCTCCTCATCCTCCTCCTCCTCCCCCGCCTACCCTCCACTCCATGTCCTCCTCCTCCTCCTCCTCCAACCTCCCACTACAGTGCACCCCTCTTCTGACACCCCCTGCCTTCTATTCCCCTCCCCATCTTTCCCCAACTCATCTTTTTTTTGCTGCTCGAAGCCGCGCAAGGACACGACCATCAGCTGCATGGTCGAACCGTGCGAGGGGTGTTCCGAAATGGGAGGGCAGAGTGAGAGTACGACCACAAACATAACGCAATACAACACAAGCAAAAGCATGCAAATCACAGCTCATTGCGACAATAGGGCCAACAACCAATCAAAAAAGGCCGGGTGGATCTTGGAGGCTGGGAAGATCTTGGGGTATGTCTCGGTGCATTGCGTCAGCAGCATACTTACATCAATAAACGTTCAAGCGATACCGAGCTATACAAACACACAGAAACTGGCGACCATAGGAAGCAGGATGAGACAGAGGAGCGGGATGAGGATCAGGAGGTCAGTAGTCATGGATGCTCGAGCTCAGAAGTTTCGAAAACTCAATGCGATCAGATATTCTGGGCCACATGTGAGTGCTTCTGCCCTCGCCAATCTTTGCAGTTTAGCGAATCAAGACGAGTTGCCAACTATATCTCGGAGGGGCGATGTCAGACGGGCCAGGGACCTGGAGCTCGAAGGAGACACGCCGTATGGACCCCTCCTGGTAAATCTTCGGCTTCAGCTTTCCAAGGGGGGAGAATCCTTGATTGAAGTTGCGAATCCCTTGCCATATCTGTATCGAGCTGGCCAATGTTTTCATTATGGGCGTTTGCTTAAGCGCACATTTGAACAATTCCCTTGTAGCGCTGATAGGCCGTGGGGCCTAGCAATATATTCAGACGAGGCGAAAACAGGAAACAAGCTCAAACAAGACAACAAACGTTCGATGCAATGTTGCTGCGCTGCATTTCTAGAGTTCGGCCCTGCTGCCCTTGCAAAAGAGGATTATTGGTTGACCCTGGCGACCTGCAAATCCAGTGCTATTTCTCAATGTGACCATGGCATGGCACAGCTCACAAAGGCACTTCTCAAGCTGTTCTTCAATCCAGGTGGACACGATTTGCGTTTGTCTGGGGTTTCTGTTGATCTGGAAGATGGGTCTACGATCAGGATACTGGGTCTAACGCCAACTACCCCCCTCGAGAGAGGTTGGAGGAGGTGGAGAAAAGGAAGGAACAGGAGGGGAGGAGGAGGAGGAGGAGGAGGTTGAGGAGGAAGAGGAGAGGGAGGAGGGAGATAAGGAGATGAAGGAGGAGGGGGAGGGGATGCAGCACTTGTTTTCGATTTCGCCCGAGGATCTTCGCCACGCTGCGGTGTGCAATGGGGGACGAGTCTGGACTCCACCAAGTGTGGTGCTGCAAAGGCTCTGCTGGGGTTAAGTGTTGCATGCAATGCCAAAATATCGTTCTGAAATCGTGGATGGCTGCCGATTCGATCAGTGCCGATTCGTATTGCAAATCATATTTGGACGTGCACACCTTGAGCGATTGCAAGTTACATACCAAAGCAACTGTTCTTGCAATTGTTGATGACCTCGCAGCTGCAAAGAGTGTGTTGAGAAAGGGTGAGATGGAAAAAAAGAGACTAACCTTGGGTGGTCGTACACGCCTCACAATTTGCTGTATGACGACTGCTTGAGAAAAATAGTGGGCCCGACCAGCCAGAACTGCTACGATTGGACACACAATGTTCTTCAAGGGATCTTTCAAACTACGGTGTATTTATGTTTGAGGGAAGTTAGCGCGAGTGGCATCACCTTTCGACACATTCGCCTTTGGCTCCAGAATTGGCGCTGGCCTGGACGGGTCAATAGCAGGGGGGCAACAGGTGTAGATATGAGTAGTGAAAAGCGTGGTCGGACATCTTGGGGATCTGAATATTTCAAATGCAGTGCGTCTGAGGCTCTCAGCATACACGCCCCCCTGGCCCAATACTTCCGAGCTGTAGTTCTGCCAACACGTAAGCACATTGGTGTGTGTCATGTCATGTTTGCTCTGTCATTGCTCATTCACATTTTCTTCTACGGCGTCAAGATTCGCATACCATCGGCCAGAGTTCAGGAAGCCACAGACAATTTCATCAAATGTTTTGTTGATGTGTTCGGAACAAGCCCGTTCATCTGGAAGTTTCATGGGGTTCTCCACCACAGCGCCTACTTCGATCGATGGGGGTGGTCTCCAGGAACGATAGCATTGGAAAGAAAACACAAAACCGTTTTGAGATATGCTGCCGATAAGGTTGAGGTAACCCCCGTGCTTCGAGAAATATTGGCGAAAAGCTTTCACGACCTACAGAATTCAGATTGGCTAGACTTGACCCCCAGGTTGCTGCACATCAAAAACCCAACCAAGAAAATGAAGCTCATGCTTGACGATTGGTTTGGAGTAGCTGGCTACCGTTATTCTCAGGCGTGTCGGTTTTCTGAGTTTGACACTGCTTGGGCACGAGACGTTGTGGCTATGGCGGATCCTTCTGGATGGATTGCAGCTCGCGTTGAGTTTTTCATTTCAACATCTCAGGGTGATTTTGCTTCAGTGCAGCCGTATGCACTGAGAGAGCAGAATAAGTGGTCGAGCTCGTGGGTGAGGAACGGTGGCCCGTCCTTGAGATGGATATCGGAATTCAGGGAGACGTTGATTCACTGTGAGCAAGGGGATGTGCTCACGGTGCTGCACCCGCTAAGTTTGGTCGCCTGACACGCAGAGGCTACATGATCATAATCCTGGCCCTCCTCATTCTCCTCTGTCATCCTTCTTGCTGCCGCTCGTCTTCCCTGTGCCTACTTCGCTGCCATCCCGATGTTCCTAACAATCTTCCTGTCATTGATCGCCTTTCCCCATTCTGTGTCTGCGGATTTTGTCAACGAGACTCCTGATAATGTCGTGGCTGACGCCAGCAACCGCCATGCCCTTGGGTGGCAATTCCAGCGAGTGACCTCCCCGCTAAACAAAAACCCACCCTCTGGAGGAGGAAGTGGAGGAGGAGAAGGAGGAGGAGAAGGAGAAGGATGGGGTGGAGGAGGAGAAGGAGGAGGCGGAGGAGGAGGAGAATGAGGAGGAAACGCAAGCAAAATCAACATCGATGCCAACCATTTTTTCTTCGTGGCAACGCCTGCTAAGCCGTTTGCTAAGGGTTAGCAAACCCTTAGCTAAGGGTTGGTAAACTGATCCAAGCTGGCTTAGCAACTCGAGCTAAGCGGGCCGAGGCTTTAGCTAAACCCTTTACCAACTCCTTAGTAAGGACGCCGACCTAAACCGTTGCAAGGAGTTCGGTAAAGGGTTAGCAAATCGTGGTAGCGGAGCCCAAGGCCTAACATCTCTTGCTAAGGATAAGCAAACCAACCGTGCATCCAAGTGGGGGGTTTGGGGGAGGGGGGTCCCCTTGGTTTTGATCGACTGCGCCGAGTGTTGGGGGGGGGCCCACCCCCCGGCTTGAAACGCGCCGCCGAATGTTCCCAATACAAGCGCCCGTGAAACGCGTTCTCTCTCGTATGTATGTATGTATGTATGTATGCATGCATGCATGCTTGCATGCATGTATGCGTGTATGTATGGATATATGCATGCATGTATGCACGGCTGTTTGTCTGCCTGTCTGTCTGTCTGCCTGTATTTATGCCTGTCAGTCTGCATGTGTGTATGTATGTGTGCATGCATGTCTGTATGTATGCATGCAGGTATTCGTTTGTGTGTGTATGTATGTATGTATGTATGTATGTATGTATGTATGTATGTATGTATGTGTGTGTATGTATGTATGTATGTATGTATGTATGTATGTATGTATGTATGTGTGTCTCTATGTATGTCTCTATGTATGTATGTATGTATGTATGTATGTATGTATGTATGTATGTATGTGTGTATGTGTGTATGTATGTATGTATGTATGTATGTATGTATGTATGTATGTATGTACGTAAGTATGGATTCGTGTTTGTGGTGTTGCCTGTATGTATATATGAATGCATGTATGTAGGCGTGTATGCAGTTGTGGATGCACGTATGTGTGAATGCATGCGTTTGAAAAGTTCGGTTTACATGAATATGTATATACACATACATACACAAGTCGACATAAACACATACAGGTCTTCGCACGCACCATGGATCCCCTTGTCCTCCTGATAGAACCCAGGACGAAAAGAGCGTTTAATGTGCGCGCGGCCGCCGAAGGGGACGGAAGGAGTTGAGTAGAAGGATATACTCAAGTTCACCGTTGGGAAAGAGTTTGTTAAGTACCGGGTGTGACGTTTGAGACGGAGGCTGTAGAACATCGGGTGTGGTGGTGGAGTCGAAGGGACTTGAAAAGAAGGATCATTTGAAGCTCATCTTGGCGAGGGAGACTGTTGAGTGTTGGGTGTTGTAGTGTCGAAAACGAGGCTGTGGAGTACTGGGTGTGGTGGTGAAGACGGAGTGAGTTGAGCAGACGTAGTTTTTCGAACTGATTTTGGGGAGGGAGCTTGTTGAGTATTGGGTTTGGTGTTGGAGACGGAGGCTGTGGAGTAGTGGGTGTGGCGGTGGAGGCGGAGGGAGTTGAGTACAAGGATATTTTCAAGTTCATCTCGTGGAGGGCGTCTGTTGAGTATCGGGTGCGGTGTTGGAGAGGGACGCTGTGGAGTACTCGGTGTGGTGTGGTGGTGGAGACTGAGGGAGTTGAGCAGAGGGATCTTTTCAATTTCGTCTCGGGAGATGGAGGCTGTGGAGTGCTGGGTATGGTGGTGGAGACGGATGGAGTTGAGTTGAATTGTTCCCAGTTCATCTTGGGAAAGGATCTTGTTTAGTATCGGGTGTGGTGCTTGAGACGGAGGCTGTGGAGTATTGGGTGTGGTGTGAGAGATTGGGGGAGTTGAGTAGAAGGACATTTTCAAGTTCACCTTGGGGAGGGAGCTTGTTGAGTGTTGGGTGTAGCGTTTGAGACGGAGGCTGTGTACGCCCTCCGGAAGCCCCGACGGAGGCGCCCCGAGCGCCTCGCGAGGCCTCAAAGCATGAAGCAGCGCCGCTCCGTCGCCGTCGTCTTTGTCGACGTCGCCGTCGTCGCCGTCATCGCCGTCGCCGTCGCCGCGGCGGCGGCGGCGGCGAGCCGCCGATAGACCCAGAGTTATGTCGGGCGTGTCCCCCTACAGGGGGATCTTCGACGAAAATGAAAAATACGCCAAGAATGCCCCCAAAAGGTGAGAAAATATCCCCCAAATAGTCCCCAGACTATTTTTGGATTATGTTTTGATTATTTTGGGGGCATTTTTGATTTTTCGTCGAAAATCCCCATGTAGGGGGACAGGCCCGACATAAACCCGGAGGGCCGACGGCGCTCGGCGCTGCCGTGGCCCTGGGCTCCAGCGCCGGCCGGTGGCCGCGCAGCGCGGCGGGCTGCCGGGGCGCGGCCCCCCGGCTCACGGAGCTGAGGGGCGCCAAGGACCGCCCAAGTTCTTCTGCTGCCACCACTCCTTCCTTGTCCTCCTCCTCCTCCTCCTCCTCCTCCTCCTCCTCTCCCACCTCCTCCTCCTCCTCCTCCTCCTCCTCATCCTCCTCCTCCTCCTCCTCCTCCTCCTCCTCTTCTTCCTCCTTGAAGAAGAAGAATAAGAAGAAGAAGAAGAAGAAGGAGGAGGAGCGCAAAACACCATAAGGAGGAGCAGGAGGAGGAGGAGGAGGAGCAGGAGGAGGCCTCCTCCTCCTCCCTCCTCCTCCTCCTCCTCCTCCTCCTCCTCCTCCTCCTCCTCCTCGTCTTCTTCCTCCTCCTCCTCCTCCTCTTCCTCCTCTTCCTCCTCCTCCTCCTCCTAATCCCCCTCCTCCTCCTCCTCCTCCTCCTCCTCCTCCAGGATTACGTAGCCATTGTGGCTCGAGTTCGCAGCGGGAGGCTCCGGGACTTGGAGAGCCTCCCATGTGCGCCAGTTGGTCTATGATCTCAGCCACGCCCTCTACGCCCACGCACGATCGGAGGCTACGGCGTCCTGCGCCCTGCCCAACCGGGCACGTGCACTTCGGTGCTCGGTGCCAGCGCTGCTCCGCTCCGCTTCGCTCCGCTCTTCCTCCTCGTCCTCCTCGTCCTCCTCGCCCTCCTCCTCCTCCTTTCCGCTAGCCTGCGACAGATACGTGCGTTACTTATTACCTGGTGGGAAGGACAGTGTATCACACATGCGACGGTTGTTTTGCGAGCTTCCTCAAGCCACGTGAGCGTCGGCACCACCGTTCAAGGGCCCGGGCCCCCCCCCGCGCTGACTCCCAAGGGTCCCACTCCCGCAGGTCTGCGCGCTTCGCCTCGCTTCGCGGCATTTGTCTCCCCCCCGGGTGTCGACCGCCCGGGGACCGGCCTGGGTCCATCCCCCGACCGATCCCACGCTTGGGGTTTTTTAAAGTTGAGTCGGGCATGTCCCTCTGCAGGAGGAATCTCAAAAAATAGTCAAAAAAAGTCCCAGGACGATGTTGTTTCTTTCATTTCTGACCGTTTTCGAATATGATTTGTATTGCTTGCGTCCACGATCCGCCAGTAGGACATGCCCGACCTAAGGTTTGCGTCAGGTTCGCGCCGCGCCGACTCGAAGGCGACGCAGGCCTGGGCCTTAGGGTGGAAAGGTGGCGCGCGGCCCGACCCCTCGGCCAGCATTGAGCAGCATCTGCTGCCAGAGGGCCACGGTCCTGCGGCATCAGCTCATGGGAGCCTGGTAGATACCCTCTGAACTCCGTCCAGCGTCGATGAGCGTCGGGGAGTTGATGAGTCGGGGGCGGACAGAACCCCCAACAGTGACACGTCGATTAGTGAATTGTCCGTTTTCGGCTCTCGAGAGGGCGCCGCGGCCGTTATTTTCCAGGCTTGCACCCGCCAGGTTTGGGCCTCAGGTTGTTTTCACTACACCACGTTTTACTAAAGGGAGGTCTGTCCATCCCCGAATGAGATCGCGCCGATGTTTGCGTCGGCTAGCGTCGATTGGCGTAGATTTCGCGTCGATGAGCGCCGGTTTAGCGTCGACGAGGGTCGATTCGCAAGGGCCGACCAGATGGTACGGGAGGCTCCCATGATCGGAAACTGGAACATATACACTACCAGCGGCGTGCTGCTCTTCACTCCCTGGACTTCTTGAGGGTCACGGACGACGTCGGGGTGGTTTGGCGTATAGTTGCTTCCCAGTGTTCCGGGGGAAGTGGTGAAACATGTATGCACCAACATCCCGTATACACCAGGATTTGCTTTCCTGTGCGAGTTTCGGTGCAGGGCCAGAAACAGCGTCGGTCTATAGAGCTCGGTTCCCTACATGAGTTACCACCGAACGACCCTCACGGTTGAGCGGTTCTGGCAGGGACAAACTCAGCGCGCGCACGCCGTCACGACAGCAACGGGGCCTAGCAGCAATGATCCCGAGGCGTGCCCCACGGTCTCGCGGAGCACGTCTCCGAGTCAGTGGATCTGAATGTCTTTGGCAGGGCTGGACCTAAGCGGTGTTTTTGGCGATTTCGTGGGCCGTTTTCGTTTCGACTTCGTTTTGCAGCAAAGGTGGATTGGAGACAAAAGCGAGGGAAAACGAAAACAAAACGAAAACGAAAAACACTGTTTAGGTTCAGGCCTGATCTTGGGCGCAGACCTACAGTGTAAGTCGGGCATGCCACATGTCCCTCAACAGGGGGAACATCCAAAAATCGTCCAAAAATAGTCAGGAGACTATGTTTCTATGAGTTTGGTGTATTTTTGTTTAAACTATGCTTCGTTATGCTTTCACCTTTTCATTAAAATCCGCTTGTAGGGGGACATGCCCGACCTGAACCTACAGTGGACACCTATGCCAAGAAAAAACACCCTGGTTGCCTCCAGGGTGCCCTGGGTTCCTTGGTCTTCGATCGTTTTTGCGATGACAAGCGTGACGTTCCCAAACCAGACACCCATGGATCTCCTGGAGTCTCAGGGTTGGGCTTCTTTTGGAAGGCTTCTTGTGTCAGGCGATCGCACACATGGATTCAGGGGGCGTGGATTAGCGACGGGTCCCGTTTCCATGGGAAATCTCTGATCTCCGCCGCCGAGCGAGGCGCCACCGGCCGCATCTTGGGGAGGGTACCTCCCCCGATCCATGGACTTGGCGAGCGCGCGCCAAGTCCATAGATCGCTGATCCATGTTTGCGCGCCCCCGATTTTGGAAGGCTTTTTTTCAGGAGCGGAAAAAACACACAGACACAGTTAATCGTCGATTCCCAAGAATGTATGGGAAAGTATGGGAAGTGGGTGGGAAGTCAGAAACCCAGAAAATATTGGGAAATATGGGGAATCCCGTTATTTTTATTAATCGCTTCGCTCATTCCGCTGGCCCTGGAGCCCTCTTTAGGCCTCTTGGGGGCCTCTTGGGGACCTCTTGGGAGTCTCTTGGGGCTCCTTGGCGGCGTCTTGGGGGCCCCCAGGGCCTCTTGAGGGGCTTTTGGGGGCCTCTTGGGGCGGGAGGGGGGGTAGTCGATTGCGGCGCCCCCCTCGGAGGCCACGATCTTCGTGAGGGGTGTCGAAAAATGGCCCTCCCCTGGAGTGCTCTGGTGGCTTCTCCCGGGACCTTGCTGGTTTTTTTTTCGTCCGGAGGCCCCAAGGGGCCGCTCCGCGCGCGCGAACTAGAAATCGGAGGTGAGGGGGTGAGATCGAAGTGGAACGGAGAGCCCCCCTACCGGGAAATCGGTTTCGGTTTCGTGTTCGTGCGTGCCGCGCGTGCGGGCGAGGCGAAGCTGCGTGGGCGGGCGAGAAGAAAGTCTCCTCCGGCTGAGGCGCGGCCGGACCAAATGATTCCTTTCCGGGCCGATTTTGAAGGGGAACGACGACAACGGCGGCGGCGGCAACGACGACGACGCTGACGTGGGTCAGAGGCCGCATGGATGCATCTTGGGGTCTTTTCGAAGCGCTCCCGGGGGCCCCTAGGGAACAGCTTAGGCTTAGGAGCCTCTTGGGAGCTTCTTGTGGGCTTCTTGGGGGCCTCTTAGGGGGCCTCTCGGGGCTTCCTGGGGGCCTCTTGGGGGCCTCTTGGGACCTCCCAGTGCGGTTGTCTATACCGCGATGTATTCTTCGATTCCTTCCGCAACGGCGTCGACAGCGGGAAGCCATGCGCGCAAACGCCCTGCGTGCGCAGGTGGGGGCGCGCTCCAGCCCGACTTTGTTACTGTACGGGCATGGGTTCGGACATCGTTTGGCGGCGCGCAGAGGGGGGGGGAATGCTTCTTATAAGGAGGCTGCTTCTTAGAAGGCGCCGGCCTTACATTTGTAGACAAGGCCGCGGCTTCTAAGAAGCAGGGGTGCTTCTAAGAAGCCGTCCCCCCTCCCCATACCCCCCTGTGCGCGCCGCCAAATCGTGGCGGGGAGAACGTTACGGTGGGTGGACAAGACATGTCCACGCGTGTCTTGCCAAGACCTCGAGTTATCAGCGCGCGTCGGACCAAAATGTCTGCCGCCTTCCTCCGAATTCGAAGCTGACGGGTGTGGGCGGTGGGCCAAAGGCCGGGGACAAAATGTGGACATTTCAATGTTGGGTTTGGGGGGAGGGGTACGAAGCAAGGGCATTTCGCAGTTGTGTCTGTTATCACGTTGCATCGCCTTACCGCCATGGGTGTGGACACTTTTGGTCCGGGCACCAGAGCGCGAGGCATGATAGAACGACGCGGAAGCACCGAGGGACACGGTAACGCCACAAGACTCGACGGAGTTCAACCTTGAACGATCGGGGCCGCGATCGGTTCACGGTTGAAAGATCGACGCGGTGTCTAATTTTTTTTCCGCCCGCCGACGCCGCACGAATTTAGTGTACCCCTCCCCTCACTCCCTCCGCGCACTGGGGCCAAGACATCCGCGGCTCAGCTGCCTCGATACGCCCGTCTTGAAATGCAACACGTACCGTGCTCACAACGTCCGTGTCAACACGTTACGTGTTGGCTCAGCGTGTTGGCCCACGCTTTGGCGAACGGGTCGCGTCAGACCTGCGCGCTCGGTCTGCGTGCTGAGAGCTCCGTATCGGTACGCCACGTGCTGCGTGTGGCGCATCGGTGCAGCGAAGATCGGCGGAGGGCTCGGCCCAGCGCGCTCAGGCAAGGCCAGGCGGCGCCTGGGGCTCGGGTTATGTCGGGCCTGCCCCCCTACAGGGGGATTTCCGACGAAAAATGAAAATTACACAAAAATGCCCCCAAAAGGTCAAAAGATACCCAAAAAATAGTCCCCAGACTGCTTTGGGATTATTTTTGGATTCTTTTGGAGGTGTTTTTAAGTTTTCGTTGAAAATCCCCCTGTAAGGGGGACAGGCCCGACTTGGGGATCGGGGCACGGGACCGGGGGAGCCTCGGGCGGGGCGGGGTGGCGCGAGGGCTCGGCCCAGCGCGGCGCCCGGCCGGCCTCGGGCCGCGGCTGCTCGAGGCGCCCGAGCAGTGTGGCGCTGCATTGTGTCGGGCATGTCCCCCTACAGGGGGATTTTCGACGAAACATTAAGATACCCCCAAAAAACTCAAAAGGGTGAAAAATACATAAAAAATAATCCCCAGACTATTTTTGGCGTTGCATTATGTCGGGCCTGTTCCCCTACCGGGGTGTTTTTCGACGAAAAATTTCAAAAATACCCCCAAAAGACCCCCAAAGGGCCACAAATATTCCAAACAAATAGTCCCCGTATCATTTTTGGACAATTTTTTGATTATGTTTGGGGTATTATTTTTGATGTTTCGTCGAACATCCCCCTGTAGGGGGACAGGCCCGACTTGAGCGTTGCATCTTCGGGGGGCGTCGGCCGTCCCCAGAGCCGGCAGCTCTGCTCGTGCCCGACGTGGGCTTGCTGCGGACTCGGCGCGGGCTTGCTGTGTATTCGACGCGGGCTCGATCCGACGAGGCCGGCACGGACTCGGCACGGATCCCTTTGGACGCCCGAAATGGGTACGATACGTCCCTGTCGTGCCGACCAGCGGCGACCCCGCCGCCGGCGTTCAACGTTGAATGCCGGCGGCGGCCCAGAATCGGTCGATGTTGAACGATTGGACGGAGCGGAAACGGCCGATCGTTCAAGGTTGAACGATCCCCGCGGTGTCAGGAACCAAGGCCGGAGTCGGCACGACACGAACCTGTCGTACCGAAAGAATGGGTACAATGCCCAACAGCAGTTCCTGTTCATTTTGAACAGGACTCGCTGTCCGCGCCGCCGCGGCCTGTGTCCATTTGAGGCAGAAGGCCGCCCGCCCTACAGCGGCCGCTGATGGTTTGGGACAACATTTGTTGTTGGGCATTGTACCCATTCTTTCCGTACCCATTTCGGGCGTCCAAAGACGCGGACAGGGCCGCGACGGATAGACGAGGCCTCCCGAGTATGCAGCATGAGCAGAGTCGAGGCGCCCTGGCTTGCCAATGGGCACACCAAAGAATTGTCTGAGAGCCTGTTGTGGTTTCGCGCGACATGTTGTCACAACCTGCTGTGCTGAGACCGTCTTGCTTCAACACAGCGGCTTTGTAAGGGGAACGAAGAGTGGCATAAACATAGAAACTCGGAGGTCCGCGCGGATTTCTCGGATCGGCGCTGGGCCCCCCTGGCGGCGCCTCCAGCGCCGCCCCTGGCGCGCTCCGCGCGCCAGGGAGGGGGGTCCAGCGCCGATCCGAGAAATCCGCGCGGACCTCCGAGTTTTTATGTTTATGCCACTTTTTGTTCCCCTATGTGTGCTCTGAGGGCACTGTCTGTTCTGGACCACGCCCTTTTGTTCTGAGAGCGTCTCGTGGCAGGCCCAATTCCAGGAATGCCCGGACGGCCGGTCCCTGCCCAATGCTCGGGGGCACCTCCGGCGGTGGGAGGCGCCCTGGAGAGCCGGAGCCCCCCCGCGGCGTGGCAGAACCGCCGCGGGGAGGCCTGCGCCGCGTCCGGCTGCGGGGCAGAGGGGGCCCTGGCTTGGCCAGCGGGGGCCGTCAGAGAGCGACCCAGGATGGCAGTTATTGTCAGGAGGAGACAAATCACATGCACAATTCATCGTCGATTTCCTAGAACATTTGGGGAAAATGCGAAACTATGGGAAGTGGGGGGGAAGACAAAAACCCAGAAAATATTTGAAAATATGGGAAATCCTGTTTTTTTATGTATTTGTTTGTGTTTCTCAGGGCCCTTTATACTGGCCCCGAGGAACGGGGTCGGGGGACATCCCCGGGGGGGTGGGTCGTATCAAAAGAGACAGTCTAGGCCTCCTAGATGGGGTCGGAGTTGATGGGGTCGGAGGATCGCGCCGCATCGCCGATGCATCGCCGATGCGGCTCGATGCTGGAGCCCGATTGTCTCCGCGCAGGCGTCGCTGACGCATCGCCGACGTCGACGATGCATCGCCGCTGCATCGGCGATGCATCGCCGATGCATCGGCGATGCGGCGCGATCCTCCGACCCCATCTACCTCGACCCATTCAGGCGGCCTTCAGACAGGGCGTCGTGTGTCTTGGGCCCGGAGAGGCCAGAGCAGAAGCGCGGCCTCGTCCCCCTCTTCTATTTGTCCCTCTGCCGCCTGTCTCGCAGTCTTGCCGCCCCTGCCCGTCATGGCAGAAAAATAATCGGGTGCGGCCAAGATGGGGCTGATGACTAGGGGGGGGATATAATGGCGTGGGCCATGATATTTCATGGCGCCTCTCCTTACTTCATTGCGTTTCTGGCCAACCCCCCTGGGCCGCGCACATGCCGCCGGCGATTTGCGCCCCTCCCCTCTTGGACGCCCTCCTCGTGGCCGCCCCCGAAAAGAGCCCCCAACCCTAATAACAAGATGAAGACGTAGCCTCGCTGAGGCCCCCGTCTCTGCATCAGGGATCGTACACCTGGACGGTTGGGCCTGACCTCTGCAGAAGAGACCCCCCTTGTGCCTAATGTTTCTGGCCCTCCTGACTCAGGCACCCTCCCGAATGGGTCAGGGGTCCCTTTCTGGGTTGATCACGAGAGATCCGCGCGGAGCGCCAAAATTTTACGATCGTGCCGTGGTTTCTCTCCTTCGATCGCCTGGGGTTCGTCTGGTGAGTCGGCTCGCGCCCGAGCTCGCACCTCGGGCCGGGAGGACCCCGAGGATTTGTAGGACGCGTGTCGGCCCGGAGCGTGTTTTACCCCGTGCGGCCCCGCCGATATGTATGTATCTATGTATGTATGTATGTATGTATGTATCTATGTATGTATGTATGTATGTATGTATGTATGTATGTATGTATGTATGTATGTATGTGTGTATGTGTGTATGTGTGTATGGATGGATGGATGGATGGATGGATGGATGGATGGAGGGAGGGAGGGAGGGAGGGATGGATGTATGTATGTATGTATGTATGTATGTATGTATGTATGTATGTATGTATGTATATATATGTGTATGCATATAAATATAGAGAGAGATATTCACGTATGGATATGCAGGTAACTAAGAGTATGCATACATAAGGTACATGTAGATATAGCATGCAGCCTGCGCTGGCCTTCGAGGCGCCGCTGGGTGCGCCGTGCTTTGGCGGGCTGTGGTGGGCAAAGGGCACACGTTGGCGCCAGCACGCTCCTCCTCCTCCTCCTCCTCCTCCTCCTCCTCCACTTCCTCCTCCTCCATCTCCTCCTCATCCTCCATCTCCTGCTCCTCCTTGTCCTCCTCATCCTCCATCTCCTCCTCCTCCTCCTCCTCCTCCTCCTCCTCCTCCTGCTCCGCCTCCTCCTTCTCCTCCGCCCCGAGGATCGCCGAGGGGCCCAGACCTCCTGGGCGGAGCGCCCCCCCCCCAGGCAGCGGCTTCTCTCGAGGAAGGAAAAACCACGCCACGATTAGGATGTTCCAGCTTACTTTAGCCTGGATCACAAGAAAGAATTTGGAGCGCCAGAACAGTACCCCCAAACTTACGGTTTTCACGTGTCGGGCCCTGGGAGACACTCGTCCGACACCGTTTCGACACCATCTCGACACTCTCTCGACACTTGTCCGGGTGCTTGAGATTATTTCTGGGATGTGGTCCTCAAGCACGATGGGAGCAACATAGCGCTATGAACAGAAACTTTCGGCGCTCCGCACGGATGGCACCCCCGGCGGCGCCTCGGGCGTCGCCACTGGCGCGCTCCGCGCGCCAGTGAGGGGGTCCAGCGCGGATCCAAGATCATTGAGAGCAAAAGGACCCCCAAATCCTCATAACCCGATGAGGACGTGGCCTCACCGAGGTCCCCGTCTTCACGGTAGGGATGCTGGATCTGGGCGCTTCGCACTGGCACATCTGCAGAAAAGATCCCCCCTTGTCCCTGATGTTTCTGGCCTTCCTGACTCAGGTGCCAGCCCAAAGGATCAGGGGCTTTTCGGGGGTTCATCACAAGAGATCCGCGCGGAGCGCCACAAGTTTCTGCTCGTGCCGTGCTTCCTTCTTCGACCCCCCTGGCGCCACAGAGTGGCGGCCCCGGGAGGCAGCCCCGCGCGGCACCCGCGGGCCGCGCCCGCTCGCGGCACCGGTGCGGCGCCCCTCGGGCGGCGCCACCACCGTGAGGCTGGCTGCTCCAAGGCAAGACCTGTGATGGTCCAACCTGCTCTAGCACCAAGTTCGAGCACCAAGAGAGTTCGAGCACCAAGAAGCTCAACCTTTGATGTTCCACCAGAAAGAAGTTCGAGCACCAAGAGAGTTCGAGCACCAAGAAGCTCAACCTTTGAGGTTCCACCAGGAAGAAGTTCGAGCACCAAGGAAGTACCGAAACTGGGGGGGGGGTCCACGCGCTGGGCTCTGGGAGGCGACACTCGCTCGACGCCGTTCCGATACTGCTCTGGATGCCCGCAAGTCTTTCCTGGAGCTGGTCCTTCAGTACGATGGGAGCAACATGAAACACGGCACGTCTTCTACGGGGCGTGGCTGCCTTCCAGCCAGCAGAAACAAAGCAGTGGTCGTGGTCATTTTCGATAAACTTGGCACCAGGGAAATCACCACAACCACTGCCTCTTTTTCGGCCGGCTGGAAGGCGGCGCAGACAAGAAGCAGTGGCTGTCGTGTCGGGCATCATGTTTGTCCCGCCCGCATCCTTCCCGTCCCGCATCTTCGTCGTGTCGGGCATCATGTTTGTCGTGGGGCTCCCCTCCGTGCTCGCCGCCTCCCGAGCGGCGCGCAGGACGACGCCGACCCCCCCTGCCCGTCGTCGAGCTCGACCTCGAGCCCGGGCTCGGCCCAGGCGCCGCGGGCCGGCGGCGGCGCCGAGGGCACCGAGGCCCTGGCAGGGGAGCGCGGGGGGGCGGCGGGCTCCGGCGGGCGGGGGGAGGCCTTTGTAGGTGGCATCGCTCGGGCGTGTGCGCGTTTGCCTCGGCGCGGGCCTCTGGTCCTCCTCCTCCTCCTCCTCCTCCTCCTCCTCCTCCTCCTCCTCCTCCTCCTCTGGATGGACAGTGCATGATCCCGCGCTTTGTTGCGGGGGCCGTGGATGCCGCGGCTGCTTCTGTGTCCGCCTCGTTCGCCGCTGGCGCCCCACCAGCCTGCGGCGGCACCGCCAGGGGGGGCTCATGGCCAAGCGAAAAAACACGAACGACATCGAAACCTGCACGAGGGATGAACGTCCGAGCGATGGCAGGGAAGAGGCCGTGTGCCATCCCCAGGCGACGATCGGCAGAGAAAAAATGGCTGAAGCATGAAGGTTTGGCGCTCCGCGCGGATTTCTTGGATTCGCGCTGGGCCCCCCCAGCGGCGCCTCTGGCGCCGCACCTGGCGCGCTCCGCGCGCCTTGGGATGGGTTTCTGGTCCAGATCCAAGAAATCCGTGCCGACCTCCAAAAGTGAATGTTTATGCCGTTCCTTCTTCATCTAGTTTTTCATCCCTTGGCAAGAAGAGGGTGTGGGAGGGGCTGGTCAAATAGCGATTCGCGCTGGTCCCGTCTGGGAATGCCCGACGGCGCCAGTGCGAGTCGTTACGTGACAAGGGGGGGAGGGCGGTGGGCTGGGCTGGTCACGGGCACAATCGCGAAACATGATTGCATCATGGGCTCTACAAGCGTTGAGCGCACTTTGGTCGTTTTATTTGCTTGCCATTTTTTATTTGTTTTGATCATCGGCGTTGCTGATACGTTGTGGGCGCCGTTTTTTAGGTCCTGGATCGGCCCTTCGTATCACCTGCCCGCCCGCTCTTTTCCAGCTTTTCCTGGCGCGCTCTGCGCTGTCACAGAACACAGCAACACTTGCTGGAGATATGCCTCCCGCCTGCCTGGCGCCCCTTTCCTGTGGTGCCGTGTGTTGGCATGCTGTGATCGAATCAAGAGCGAGAAGCGGAAAACTACGGCGTGGGGGGTTAATTAAGGAACGTGCACGGGTTTGGTATCGCTCGGACGCGTGCACTTGTTCTCGGCGGGGATCATTAAGGAGCATCCTGGATCCTCCTGCGAAAAAACCACGCACGAAACCGAACACACAGGGAATGGACGTCCGAGCGACGGGGAGCGGGACGCTTCAGACCTTGGAGGGTTCCTCATCCAATGAGGGCGGCGGTGATCTCCATGGCCGAGCCTCGACTGGAGTTCCACCAGCCTCCAGACCCGGGATTCCTTATCGAAGGCTTTCTTATCCCATGCCCCCACCGTAACGCGAGCAATCCCCCTCAGCGTCATTTCTGTACTCCAGATTTCGTAATAAAAGGGAGGGGGTCTGGACCCTCCAAGACAAGTCATTTCAGACCTCCCCCGTGGGAGAACCCTCCAAAACATCGTCCCCAGACCCCCCAGGCCCTCCAAGATAGCCTGGAAGGGACCCCCCCCGAAATGAGACCCCCCTCCCTTTACTACGAAACCTGGAGTAGCAACTCAGAGAAGGCCAGAGAGCGCCTCCGCCGCAGCCGCGACGTGGAGTCCGGCGGTGGCCTCGGACTCCGCGCGCCCAGCGTTCGTCCTCTCGCTTCGGCAGCGGCGTGCCACCACCCGCCACGCCTCGCCCGCCCCCCAGGAGGTGGCGCCCGCTTTCCCTCGCCTCGTGCGCCTCCTACAGTCGGGGCCCTGAAGAAGGAACCCTTTTCGTTGGGGAGGGGCTCGGTGTTCCTTGATTGGTTCAAAGTTTGCCTCGGGTTTTCCTGTGGCTTTCCATCGGAAATCGAGGTTGAACTTATGGGGAAAAGGGGCCTCGTTCCTTATTTAGTGTTCCTTAGGTCAACGCCCCGACTGTATTCTTTTACGCTTCACCGTCCCTCCCTTTCCCCCCTGCGCCCGGCTCCGTGGGGTGCGAGGAGGGCCCCTCGCTTTCCCCGAGCCCTACCGCTGATGGAGTGGGAGGACAGTGAAGTCGACAGCGACTACCCGCCTATTCTTCTTGTCTCTCTCTCTCTCTCTCTCTTTCGGTCTTCCTCTGCTTCTCTCCTTCTGGATCGGGCTCACTCGCTCGCTCGCGCTCTCTCTCTCTCTCTGTCTCTCTCTCCTCCAGCTCGGAATAATTTTCTCCCAACGCCGACGCCAGCTAGCAGCTGGTCACATGTCAGTGGGGGGTAAGGCGATGCGGGCTTGCACTGAAAAGCTTGAACCAGATCGAAGACGCCTACGGCGAATCACCGCCGCCCCCTGCCTTTTTGGAAGAGCCTATGTGGCCGAACGTCGAGGCCAGACCTGCCAAGCTATCGGACCAGGTGTTCCCCGAATCGATTTGGAAAGCCTTCGGGGAACACGTGGGCATCTTGAAGGTCATCTTGGCCGCCTGGAGGCCATTTCGGGCCTTCTTGGAGGACTGGAGGGCTCTTGGGCCGTCTTGGAGGCCATCTAGAGCGTCTTGGAGACCTCTTCGGCCGTCTTGGGGGCCTCTTGGGGCCGTGTCTTGGGCCTCTTGGGCGATCTTTGGGGGCACTTGGGCCGTCTCGGGCCGTCGGAAAGCCGAACAAAAAGCAAATGCCACAATCCTTCAAAAACTCATAGGAAATCAAGCAAGTCGCGCGTGCCCACCCGGCGGGACCGAACCAGAGCTGATGGGCTTGTTTTCCACCACCACCACCATCAGTTGGAGGGGGAGGGGTTCCTCCTCCTCCTCGTCCTCCTCCTCCTCCTCCTCCTCTTCGTCCTCCTCCTCCTCCTCCTCCTCCTCCTCCTCCTCCTCCTCATCCTCCTCCTACCCCCCTCCAACTTATGGCAGCGATGGTGGAAACCAAGCCCTGCAAGAGCCCTCCCACCTCAAGCTGCACGTGGCGCGCGCGCGCGCGTCCCGGAGCGGTGTCCGAGGCCCGCGCGCTCGGCGCGCACTCCCTGCGGGTTGCAGGAGTGGCCCCCCGCACGGGCGCCGCGGACCGCACGGCGGAGGCCCGTGCCGGGCAGCGCCATGCTTGCCTCCAGGGTGCCTTGGGCTCCTCGTGGGTTTCGGCGACTCTGCTGCGGAGAGCGTGGCGTGCCCACACCAAAACTCAGGGGACGCCCTGGGGCCTCAGGGGTGAGCTTCGTGCGGGAGGTTTCTTGTGGTCGGGCCCCTGCTGGCTTCGCGTCGCACCTGGGAGAGGGGGGGGCAAGCCAGGAGAGGCAAGCCCCTGCCATCCCACACCGGTTTCCACATGGCCGCGCAGGCGTCGGCGCATGACGGCCGGGGCCGGCGTCTTGGGGGCAGGTTTCGGAAGACGGAGTGCCCGCGCCCGCCGACACACTTTGGCGCACGTCTCGCACGAATCGGAACGTCGGAGGCCAGGAAATTACCAGTTTGAAACATCTCCCTATCCCTATGTTTGACATCACTTCACCTCGATGCCGATCTTAAGGATTCCCTCAGTTTCTGAGGGCGTATCCCTAAGATTGTCCTCGCTTTTTGCTCGCCCATCTTACGGATAGGGATACGTTCGAGGCTGGTTAGGAGAGTTTTCTTTACCTCAGGATAATTCACTGCTAACCCACATCGGTATACATATATATATATATATATATATATATACATAGGATAAGATTTTCACATATACACATATATATACACTTATACGACCACAATTCGGGTGATAAGGAGGTTGTGGAGGGGGGAAGACAGGGGGGGAACTAGCATCTGACTCAATCGATGTCACTATCGATCTCCCTCAGCGGGACACCGCGGGACACCCCGGGACATTTGTCGATCTCACGATCGATCTCACTATCGATCTCACTCAACGGGACACCACGGACCACCACGGGACACCACGGGACATCGAGGGACATCTTTCGATCTCGCTATCGGTCTCACTATCGATCTCACTATCCATCTCACCCAACGGGACACCATAGGACACCACGGGATACCACGGGACACCACATCGATCTCACTATTGATATCACTATCGATCTCACTCAACGGGACACCACGGGACACCACGGGACACCGGCGGGACACCTGTGGCGGGACACCGGCGGCGGGACGCCGCAGGCCACCGGCGTCTGGAGGAGAATCATTTGGTCCGGCCGCGACCCAGCCACAGGAGGATTTCGGGACACCAGCGGGACACCAGTGGGACAGCGCGACCGGCCGCCGGAGGACAAGCATTTGGTCTGGTCGCGGCCCAGCCACAGGAGGATTTCCTTTCGCCCGCCCACGCAGCTTCGCCTCGCCCGCACGCACGCACGGCATGCACGACACGAACCCGAAACCGAAATCGATTTCCCGGTAGGGGGGGTCTCCGTTTCACGTCTGGCTCACCCCCCAACCTCCGATATATATATATATATATATATATATATATGTATGTATATATATATACATACATACATATACATATACATATACATAAACATATATATATATATATATATGCACACATAGACATAAATATGTATATATGTATACGTATATATATATATATATGTATGTATAACAAAAGTCGGCGCCTGCGGCGGGCTCGTCGCATAAATTGTAAGAATTAGACCCTTTCGGCGGGCTTCGTCAGAGCCTCGCAGACTGCCGACGTCCCCGCCGCCCTCTCGCCCTCATCCGCGACTGCGGGGTGCTACGTATATAAGCGCCCTGACTGGTGGCGACGAGGACCCCCCCCCTTCCCTGGAGGCCCACGCCTCGGTGGCGGCGGGGTGGGGTGCGCGCGCGGCCGCATGAGCTCCGCCGCCGAGCGAGGTGGCACCGGCCGCACCTTTGGGGAGGGCACCTCCCCCGCTCCGCGGATTTGGCGACCGCGTGCCATAAATCCATGGGTTGCGCGCCCCCGCCAGCCGCCGATGCGAGGCTTTTTTCGTCCGTGGCCCCAGAGGCCCCGACCGCCCGAAGCCGCTTCCCCCGGGGGGCGGGTGCCCCGCCCCGCCGGGGTCCACTGCTGAGGGCCTCGGCTCCGCGCAGGAGGGAGCCGCCGCGGGTGCGGCACGTGTGAGGTACATACAGTCAACCCGCATGGCAAGGATTGGCAGTCTCAGGCCGACCTTGAGTGCAGCGCCGAAGGAGGGTAGCAGCAGGCAGGGAGCAGCTTGCACCCTCTTGTCTCCGCAGCCTTCTGGGATCACAGGCTTTTTTTGCCCGGCAGGGGCGAGGGTTCCACCTGAGCCAGGCCTAGCGGCGGGCCTGGCGCTGGAGAAAACATCCATCTCAGAGAGTCCCGCATGGTCGAGATGGGCAGTCTTCCCCAGGGCACCTTTGCATCCTTGCCACTTCGGCCCATCCTTGGCGACTTCCGCCGGCCAGCCTCGCTCGAAAAACGTTCGCATGGGCCTCCAAGGCCTCCAAGGCCCCTGCATCCTCACTGCGCATTCTTACGACACGGATGGACTGCACCGCGGCACGAGACACGCCAGGACCGGACAGATCACGGCGTCGGAGCTCCGGCGTGGCGGCGGCGCGGCGCGCGCGCGCCGCGCCGCCTGCCCGAGAGGCCGCGGCGTCGGCGGAGTTGGCCTCGTGGCTGCTGCAGGGCCAGCGGCCGGACCTCGCGGGCGCACCGCCGCAGCTTGGCGCGGACGGCGCGGCAGCCGCGCGGCGGCCCGGGCACCTGGCCGCTGCGGTCCTCGGCGGCGCGGCGGCAGCGGCGCAGCGGCGGCGCGGCGGTGGCGACGACGACGACCTCGTTTTCTTCTCGCTCCCTCCTCGCTCGCTGCCTCCTCGCTCTCTCTCTCTCTCCCCGCTCCTCGTCCCTCCTGAACTCCACGCCTCCTCCTCCACCCTCCTCCGCCTCTCCCCCGCCCCCTCCTCGTGCTGCTTTGGCTCATCCCCTTCTCCTCCTCCTCCTCCTCCTCCTCCTCCTCCTCCTCTCCTCCTACTACTACACTAGACACTACTAAACCTTTTTTTTAAAAAAAAAAAAAAACTACTACTACTCTACTACTACTACTATACTACTACTACTACTACTACTACTACTCTACTACTACTACCACACCACCATACCACCACCACCACCCACCACCACCACACCACCACCACCACCACCACACACTCACCACCACCAACACCACCACCACCCCACCACCACTACTACTACTACTAACTACTACTCTACTACTAACTACTACTACTACTACTACTACTACTGACTACTACTACTACTACTACCCCTAACTTTAAAAAAACTACTACTACTACTGCTACTGCTGCTACTACTACTACTACTACTGCTGCTACTACCACTACTACTACTACTAATTATTACTACGACTAATCACGACTAGTCTAATCACGACTACTACAGCTTACTACGACTACTACTGCTACTACTACTGCTACTAACTACTACTACTACCACGACTACCTACTACTACTACTACTACTACTACTACTACTACTACTACTAACTACTACTACTACTACTACTACTCCTACTACTACTACTAACTACAACTACTACTACTACTACTAGGAAAGAGCGCCAGTGGAATCACCTGGAGACACAAAAGAGGTGTGTGCTCCAAGGGACCCCCCCCCCCCCCCCTCGCCCCCCGTAAGGGGGGGGGGGGGTCCGAGAACCCCCCCCCCCCCTTTCCCCCTTTAAGGGGGGGGGGGGGGGTTCGAACCCCTCCCCCCCCCTCCTTTGAAGGGGGGTGGGGGGTTCGGAACCGCCTCCCCCCCCCCCCCCCTTACGGGTGGGGGGGGGGGGGGGGGGTCGGAACCCCCCCCCCCCCTCCCCCCCTTTCCGCAGGGGTCCGGTGCGAGCGAGCCGAGCGCGCGGACTGTTGGACGTAGGGGCCGTCGGGGGCAGGACTCTGAAAGCTTTGCGGGTGTGCGGGCGGGCCCAACAGTCTGCGCGCGAGGCGAGCGAGGTTTAGGGTTTAGGGTTAGGGTTCGGGGTTAGGGCTTAGGGTTTAGGGTTTAGGGTTTAGGGTTTAGGGTTTAGGGTTTAGGGTTTAGGGTTTAGGGCCTGCATTGGCGCAAGCGCGCGCTGGCTGCGATCCCCCCACATCAAGGTTGTTGGGGGGGATCGCTGCCCAAGCCGCGCGCGCCACGGTTAGTCGCACTCCCGCCCCAGACCACCCAGAGTGAAGCCTTTTAGGGTTTAGGGTTTCTCCCCCCAACCCCCCTATCACGGGGGGCTGTCGAAGTGGGGCGCGCAGGCGATCGCCGACGCGGCCGCGGCACTGCGCATCCACTTGAGCATGCGCGCAGGGCGCGTGACGTAGGCGGCGCTTCGGCTCGTCGCCTCGTCGAAAAGGCAGCCTTTGGCGATTTCGGCGTTGAGCTTCGCCGTTGGGCTGCCGCTGGCGCAGCATGTCCATGCGTTGCTGCATGTGCCTTCGGCACTGGGTTGCGACACTGGGGTGCGAATGCTGGGGAGCGCGCGTGCGGTCGCGGCCGTGGCAATGCGCGCCCATGCGAACCCGCGCGCAGGGTGCATGGCGCTGGCGCGTCATCTCGCCTCGTCGATGAGGCAGCTGTTGCGCCTTCGGCAGGGGGCTTCGCTGCGAACACGCGCGCAGGGTGCATGGCGCTGGCGCGCCAGCTCGCCTCGTCGATGAGGCAGCCGTTTGCGCCTTCTGTGTGGAGCTTCGCCGTTGGGCTGCCGCTGGCGCAGCAGATCCACAGGGGTCCGGCATTTGCCGTCGGCATTGGAAAGCAGCACTGCAAGGGCGCTGGCGTGACAATACTATGGGTTCCCCTGCGCCTCAAGCGAGTGGCTGCGCCGTCGGGCTCCTCGCTGACGGCGACGCGCACGGCAGTTGCATTCGCCCGCGGCTTTGGGTTTCGCCTTTGGGGTCGCCCCCGCTGAAGCGATTGCAATCATCGACGCAGACGCTGTCGACGCGAGCTTCGGACGGCGGGAGGAGGAGCGCGAGGGGGTGGGTCTGGCACCCCCTCGCTACGATGCGCGCGCATGGCTGCGGCAGCACGTCCATGGCAGACCCCCTGGAATGCCTTGGGGGAGCTCTCTGGGAGCGCTGGGGGAGCGCCTCGACCTTTCCCCAGGATGGAAGCACGTGGGAGCGTCTATGGCTGCTGCAGCACCTCCATGGCAGACCTCTTGGAATGCCTTGGGAGAGCTCTCTGGGAGCGCTGAGATAGCGCTTCGAGGTTTGTCCATTGGGCAGGACCGTTGGCGTCGCCCCCGCTGAAGCGATTGCATCGTCGACGCAGCCGCCTTCGGCGCGAATGTCGCACGGCTGGAGGGGGAGCGCGAGGGGGTGGGTCTGGCACCCCCTCGCTACGATGCGCGCGCATGGCTGCGGCAGCACCTCCATGGCAGAGCCCGTGGGATGCCTTGGGGGGGCCCTCTGGCAGCGCTGGGAAAGCGCCTGGAGCTTCCCCCAGGAGCCCTGGGACTGCCTGGAACCGCCTGGGCACGCTTGGGAGCGCGCGGGAGCGCATGGGAGCACCGCGTGGCGCCTTGGAGCGCTTGTGGGTGCTGAAGAGCGCGTGGGAATGCTTGGGCGCCTGGTAGCACCTGGGAGCGCCGGGGAGCGCTTAGGAGCGCTTCGGAGTTGTGGCAGCGCTGGGAACGCTGGGGAGCGCCTGGGAGCGCGCCAGGAGCGTGCCGGGAGCGCTTGGGAGCGCCTGCGAGCGCCTGGGAGCTCCTGGGGGCGTGCCGGGAGCGCTTGGGAGCGCGTGGGAGCGCCTGGGAGCCTGGGAGCGCGTGGGAGCGTGCCGAGAGCGCCTGGGAGCGTGCCGGGGCGCCGTGGAGCGCTTGGGAGCGTGCCGGGAGCACTTGGGAAAGCTTGGAAGCGCTTGGGAGCGCCTGGGAGCGCCTGGGAGCGCCTGGGAGCGCCTGGGAGCGCCTGGGAGCGCCTGGGAACGCCTGGGAGCGCTTGGGAGCGTGCCGGGAGCGCTTGGAGAGTCCTTGGGAGCGCTTGGAGCGCTTGGAAGCGCTTGGAGCGCCGCATGCGGTAATTTCATAGGTTTGGAACACCCAGGGAGCGCCGCATGCTGTATTTTCATAGGTTTAAAGCCCCAGGGGATGTAGGCGCGCGCAGCGAACCCTACGGCTGGGCTTTGGGTTAAGGGTTCTTTCTCTTCTCAGATGCACACCCACGGGGATGCATGCCCGCGGGATGCGAATCCTCCTCAGCGGCTATCGCCGCTTCGTCGGTGCCGCGTTCGCGCATGGGCGGACTCGCTGATCGCTCGGCCAGGCGCCACGGGCTTCTGACGATGCACCGCCCGTGGCTTGCAGTTTAGGGTTTAGGGTTTAGGGTTTGGGTTTAGGGTTTAGGGTTTAGGGTTTAGGGTTTAGGGTTTAGGGTTTAGGGTTTAGGGTTTAGGGTTTACACAACGTATTAGCGTCTGCGGACCTCGCGGCGGTTTCAATTGGGGTGCGCTATCGCGGAGAGCGCTTCCGTGCGTGCCCGCTCGAAGATCGCGCTCCCTCCCGCGCGGCGTCTGTCTGCCTGCGCTGTTCCGAGAGCGCTTCCGTGCGTGCCCGCTCGAAGATCGCGCTCCCTCCCGCGCGGCGGCTGTCTCCCAGACGCCCCAGAAGCGCCTACTGCGCGCCTTTCGCGCGTGCCCGATCGCAGGCGCCGCGCCTGCTGCGGAGCGCGCTGCGCGCGCATCTAGGCACGTCGCGACGCGGGCGCGAAATGCAGCGACTGCGGCATTCCCGCCAGCTGCGAAGCGCGATGCGCGCGCTCCTGGGAGCGCCTGGGAGCACATGGGAGCGCCTGGGAGCGCCTGGGAGCGTGCCGGGAGCGTGCCGGGAGCGTGCCAGGAGTGCGCCCGGGCGTGCCGGGAGCTCCCGCCAGCTGCGAAGCGCGCTGCGCGCGCTCCTGGGAGCGCCTGGGAGCACTTGGGAGCGCCTGGGAGCGCCTGGGAGCGCTTGTGAGCGTGCCGGGAGCGTGCCGGGAGCGCCTGGGAGCGCCCGGGAGCATGCCGGGAGCGCCCGGGAGCCCCTGGGAGCGCTTGGGAGCGTGCCGGGAGCGTGCCGGGAGCGCCTGGTCCTGCTTGGGAGCCCTTGGGAGCACTGGGAGCGCCTGGGAGCGCCTGGGAGCACCTGGGAGCGCCTGGCAGCGCACGGGAGCGCTTGGGAACGCTTGGAGCGTGCCGGGAGCGCCTGGGAGCGCCCGGGAGCGCGCCGGGAGCGCCCGGGAGCGCGCCTGGGAGCGCCTGGGAGCGTGCCGGGAGCGTGCCGGGAGCGTGCCGGGAGCATGCCGGGAGCGCCTGGGAGCGCCCGGGAGCGTGCCGGGAGCGCCCGGGAGCGCCTGGGAGCGCTTGGGGACGCTTGGGGGCGTGCCCGAAGCGTTTAGGAGCGCCTGGGAGCCCTTGCCTGGGAGCGCTTCGGGGCGCCTGGGAGCTTCGAGACCGCCTGGGGGCGCCGGGAGCGCCTGCGAGCGCCTGGGAGCGTGCCGGCGTGCCGTTCCGGAGCCGCTTCCGCTCGCGCCGGCTCGCTCGGAGCGTCGGATATGCTTCGGCGCGCCCATCAGGCGCTCGCGCAAGCTTGCACTGGGCTCGCTTACATCGTTCGGCATGATATCGTTTCACTGTCTTTCGCAATGGCACCATTCGAGCTTGCTCAATACGTGGTGTTTTTTCGTCTTGAGGGTTTAGGGTTTAGGGTTTAGGGTTTAGGGTTTAGGGTTTAGGGTTTAGGGTTTAGGGTTTAGGGTTTAGGGTTTAGGGTTTAGGGTTTAGGGTTTAGGGTTTAGGGTTTAGGGTTTAGGGTTTAGGGTTTAGGGTTTACGGTTTAGGGTTTAGGGTTTAGGGTTTAGGGTTTAGGGTTTAGGGTTTAGGGTT